>JAIUZE010066099.1:0-41529 GCA_022085475.1 Heliosperma pusillum
AATACTTAAGAGATTCAAAAGATTTTGGGTGAATATCTAACTTTGAAAGATGACTCATTTTCACAATTTTTTTTTTGTGAAATGAAATGTAAAAGGTTTTATATAAAAATTATAAACATCACTTGAATATAATATAGGAAATGTATATTGAGATAAATAAAAGATTTTTCAGTTTATTTTTTTATGATACCTTCCTAAATTCATTTTTTATAATGTAGGTTTCACTAATGTGGATACAAACTTTTAAGAGCTCTCTAAGACAATATCTAAGAGACTCAAAAGATTTGGGTTGATATCTAAGTTCCAATGATGACTCCTATTTATAATTATAGTATCACTTCACCTTATGATAATTTTACGATGTGAGACAATTATACTATTTATACGTAGCATATTTACCATACTTGTACTCCGTATTATATTTCAATGTGGGACAAATAACTTATTAAGTAGTACACCATCAAAATTATTACTTATATAATACTTTCCTAAATTTCCTAAATTAAGTTTGATGGTGTAAATTTCATTATTGTGGAGATAAAATACAAACTTTTAAGAGTTCATTAAGACAATAATTAAGAGACTAAAATGACTCCAATTTATAATCATATTTTTTATCACTCCACCTCATGATATTTTACGGTATAGGATAATTTTACAATTTACACTTAGTATTTATATTTACCACAAATACATTATTTTCAATGTGGGACTAATAACACATTAAGTAGTTTATCATCAAAATTATTATTTATGATACTTTTCTAAATTAATTTTTAATGATGTAAATTTCACTATTGTGACGATTATAATACAAATTTTAGAACTCTTAAACACAATACTTAAGAGACTTGAAAAATTGTGGGTTTATACCTAAGTTTAAGGATGACTACTATTTATAATCATAGAATCACCGTATGTTATAGTGATTTTTTGATGTGGGACAATTTACTATTTATATGTAATATATTCACCATACATACATAATTCTTCAATGTGGGACTAATAAAAAAACTAAGTAGTACACCATCTTTTTCCTATATAATATTTATTTCTTAACTGTTACTAAACTATTATATTAATATTAGAATAATAAAAAAAAAATTTAAAGGTCACTTATTATATTTTAAAAATCTTATATTAACAATATAAAAAAGATGATCATATTTATGATCACTCCACCTTATGATAAATTTTCAATGTGATACAATTTTACTATTTATACATAGTATATATTCACCAGTCACCATACCTACATTGTTTCACAAATAACACATTAAATAATTTATCATCAAAATTATTATTTATGATATTTTTCTAAATTAATTTTTTAGATGTAAATTTAACTATAGTTTAGATTATAATACAATTTTTAAGAGCTCTTTAAGACAATATGTAAGAGGCTCAAAAGATTTTGGGTTGAAACTTTATTTCCAAATATGATTCCTATTTGTAATCATATTATTACCCACCTTATGATAATTTTCTGATGTGGGATAATTCTACTATTTGTAAGTAATATATTCACCATACCTACATTATTTTTGCAATGTGAGACAAATAATATATTAAAAATTACACCAAGTATGTGCAAATAAATAGTATGAGTGTCTATACTTTCGAGGTTTTTTTTACCACGAATGTAACTATATTATCTTCATAATTTTTGTTACGATACTTAAATTTTTTAAATTAATTTTTGATGATGTAAATTCAACAATTGTAAAGATAATAATACACAAACTTTTAAGAGATCTCTAAGACAATACTTAAGAGATTTAAAAGATTTTACTTTGATATATAAGGTCAAAGGATGATTCCTATATATAATTATAGGATCACCCACCTTATGTTAATTTTACGATGTGGGACAATTTTACTATTTATATATAGTATATTCATCACATCTACAAACTTTTAAGAGATCTCTAAGACAATTTTTAAGAGATTCAAAAAAAATTTGGGTTAATACCTAAGGTTTAAGGACGACACCTATTTATAATCATAGGATTAGCCACTTTATGTTATTTTTTTATACGTAATATGTTTACCACATTTACATTATTTTTCAATGTGAGAAAAATAATATATTAAGTAGTACATCATCTTTTTCTTTAAAATATATATTTCTATTATTTTTATTTTATATAATAATTAAAAGATTATCCACTTAATTTTTTATATCCAAAGTATTATTTATGAAACTTTCTTAAATTAATTTTTTATGATGTAAATTTCACTATTTTAAAGATAATAATACAAACTTGTAAGAAATCTCTAAGACAATACTTAAGAGACTCAAAATATTTTGGGTGGATACGTAACTTCCAATTATGACTCCTATTTATAATCATAGGATCACCATATCTTAAGGTAAATTTTTGATTTGGGACAATTCTACTTTTTATATGTAGTATAATCACCACACCTACGTTATTTTTGAATGTAGGACAAATAACATACTAAGTACTACATCATATTTTTCTATAAATTAATTATTTCTTGAATAATACTAAACCATTATACTAATATTAAAATAACAAAAAATATTTTAAAAGTCATTTATTTAATTTTCATATACTTAGGTTATAGTTATATGATCTTATAAATGATATGGTAGTAAAAAATACAAAATTTATACTCTAATGAAAGCATTTTTCGTCAAGAATCCAAATATATAAGTTTCGAAATGTTTTGCATTATATTTTTTTGTCAGATTGATAATCAATTTTTTCTTACGTAAATAATAGTTGTGATATTAAAATATTACATATTCTCTTTTTTTGTAATCTTGGAAGATCTTAAAATATACTTTCCAAAAGTTAAAAAAGATAATGTTGACCAATAGAATTGCTCGAAAAAAGCCTCTTTTATATATATACTAGATTTAATGCCCGTGCGATGCACGAGCCTATTTATAATGTTCTATCACTTATAATGTAGTAATTGAAAAATGTGTATGATTAAAATTGTGTGCGACTTTGTTTGTGTGGGGTTCTACTCATTTTGAGATGAATAATGTCATGAGCAACTAATTGATGTCTATCACATGCGGTATTTTATTATGTTTTAATTCATTTAGGGGGTGTGATACTGTTTTTTTTTTTGGTACAAAGGGAAAAGGGACATTGTTAGGGTGTCATCTTAAGTTCCTAAAGTATTATGTTCTTGTCTTAAATTGCTATATAGTGTTTTTTAAGTTCATATGAATCCAAACTCTTTGGCCTTATCATTTCTCATTGCTTATTACGTGCAAAAAAGAAATTGGAGTGTTGGACAGTGACATGTATACTTTCGAATGTGTAATTGATAAAATCTTGCTGCAAAAATTACTCTAACTAATTATGTAGTTTGCCAAAAATATGGTTACTAATGACAATTGACAAATTAGTCTACCATGGCAATTTAACTATCTAAAGATGCAATCAGACCAAGAGAATAATTTTACCAAATAAAACAATGGTGTGATGTTGGCAAGGGGGTAGATTAGTTGATAATTTCCATCCATGACTTCCAACAATCATCGTAAATCCTTTTCGTACCTGAAATTTCAACACAAACATGCATTATTAGCACAAATGATAACGCTGAACACTAAACACTGGCTAAGATAGAACTTGCTACTTGAACACAATAAGCACGCATACGAAAACAAAAAGAATAATCTAATCTACTTGCACTCAAAAATAAATTACATCTGAAATATTTGTTTGTTCGTGAAGGTTATATATATAGTAATTGTTACCACAAAGTTATTTCAAAATTAGGTGAACTCTATCCTTATCTTATTTTTATTATATTAATTTTAGTCTTCGTGAAATACTATTGATGGATAATAACTCTTAATTAATTTTCTTAATATTAAGTGGTTTATAAAATTTAAGACTCTCAAAAGTCATTCGCAAAAGTTGGACACTCTATAATCGCTCGAAAAAAGCTTCCTTTAATAATATAGACTAGGTGGAATACCCGTGCTACGCACGGAACATTTTGTATTTATCTCCCATTAAACTATAGTATACCCTAATAATAATAATAATAATAATAATAATAATAATAATAATAATAATAATAATAATAATAATAATAATAATAATAATAATAATAATAATAATAATAATAATAATAATAATAATAATAATAATAATAATAATAATAATAATAATAATACTAATAATAATAATACTAATAATAATAATAATAATAATAATAATAATAATAATAATAATAATAATAATAATAATAATAATAATAATAATAATAATAATAATAATAATAATAATAATAATAATATCCATGGAATGTTTACGATCATAAATAAAAATTATGGCGAGATAACATCCATGAATTGATTACAATGATAAAGCTTCTAGCAGCTTGTTTCATTGAAGACGGGTAATATCGGTCCCAAGATGAAGATGGATAGTGTCCCTCTCACAATATGCAAGTGGAGAGGGTAAATGGATCCCCCCACTTGCCCTCTCACTAACTGATAAACTAAGTAGATTAACAACATATAAGCATTAAGCAATACGTCAATGTTATTACCTCTTAACTATAAAATGGTTTAAATAGCTATAAAGGTTTTAAACTAAATTGTATTTTTTTTGTTCGCTTTGATTTCGTATAATGCAGTAACATTTACATGTTTTTAAATAAACCACAACAACGATCGGGACCCCCGCGTGTTTCCCTCGACCAACGATCGGGACATCCTCGTCCGTGAGCAACTGATGGTTGAAATTTCAAGATCGATTATATACACTAAGCCGCTTGCAGAAATGTTCTTTGGCTAAAAGAGTAATTGTAACGACATAACTCCTCATACATGTTATTAATATTTTACTTGAGAAGTGAGGGGCAGTAAGATTTGAACACGTGATATTTTTGGTCTTACCCTTGATGGTTGGTTGGAGTCCAAAGATTGGTTTATACTCTAACTACATGTACGTCGTCGTTAGTCGTTACTTGATTATAGGGGTGTACAACGTAGCGAGCTAGGCTAGTGGTCAAATTTCTCTAGCTCGTCCCGATCTCAACGCTAAAACAAATAAAACACAAAGGCCCCTCCTGGCTCGGTCTAGCCTGCTACACTTGGGTTGGGCTCGAAGTAGAAGAAGCTAGTTGGCCAGTCCGGTCTGATGTTCACACCGTGTCTGCGCTGCAATCTTCCAGCCCAGCCTGCTCCCTATCCCGGCTCACTGCACAACCCTTACTTTCAACGGGTTATTATAACCAGTCTTATTTATTATTCTAGAACGATTGCTTAATTTCCCTCCCATCTCCTTCACTTTTCCCCCCGTTTTGTTTAATGTTTATCACTCTCATTATTAACTATTTGGTTTGTCTAATTAACCAGGGGTCCAGGGTGTAGTTTATTAGAACTTCGAATTTCACTCTACTAATTTGTGTTTCACGTAGTGCGATTATTAACTATTAATATTAGTGTCTACACCCTCTCCATCATATACATGGTTTGGGTTTCTCATAATAAAACACAGTGGGGTAACAATAATATGTCAGTATTATTTATCATATCCAAAGTAAGGATTAATATATAAGCCCCCCTGATTTATAGTTTTACTTTTTTTCGTCTCAATTTTATATCCCTTTTCCCCAACATTTATGTCAAAATAATTGTCTCTATCCCTATTATTTCCCTATTATTTTCTCTATCCCACTTTTATTATCCCACTTCCCTTTAAATTTTATCCCAATTTAAATGACTTATGTGTCACACTATCACTATTTTAGTATAAACAATTTTAAAGGAATTAATCTTGTACATTTAAAATGCCAATACTCAATGTTACAACTTACGTATCACATAATAAGTGGGAGAATGCATTTTGGGTGTGGCGTTATCAATTCTCTACGTATAGCTCAATTGGCGAAGTCGTTTGAACTATCTCTATGAGAACCAAAATTTTTCAGTGCGTAGATTTTTTTTTTGCATTATTAGATATTAGATTCATATAAATGAAGCACATGAAGTACATAAACATTAATTAAGCATAACAATAAGAAGTTCCCTTCTCGTTTTTGTCATGACCGTCACCCGTATAGTAAAAAGTTAACTTTTGTGATCGAAAACATTTACTCCTATGCTACAAATCTTTATGTTGAGTATAATAAGGCTTTCATAGACATGTTCAATGCCTATTTAATTGACAATTTTCTATTTTAATTATTTTACTACTCTTGTTTAAATAGATGTATCATATCATACTTCAACAGAAAGGTAAAACTTCCATAATGTATTTAAGATACATTTCAACAGAAAGGTAAGACTCTTCTAATGTGCTCCGTATTTAATACTTTAAAGATCAATTTTGGCGATAACAATTAATATAATTTTTTTTAATTAATTAAATTCATATTTTATTTGAAGTAATTTAGAAAATTTTAGAGACTTTAATATTGTTCGAAATCCGAACTTTAAATGTGGGTATTTCATGATATATGGACTCTCTAATATCGTCTGGAATTTCAAATTTTATTTTATTTTAAATTTTACTTAAAACACTAGGTAAAACACTACTTTAACGGACGAATTGGGTGATACATCGACATGCTATTATTTTATTTTACAAAAAATTATACAATAGATATTTTTTGTGTAGTATTTCATGATATTATAGGAACCTTAGTAAAATCTTATTTTATTTTAAATTTTACCTAGTGTTTTAGTGTTTTAAGTAAGTTGTATTGTATAATTTTTTGTGTAGTATTTCATGATATATGGACTCTCTAATATCGTCTGGAATTTCAACTTTTAATGTGTGAGCTCGAAAGTCTTTCGCAATTGCTGAACTCACTCTATTAGTGCAAAATTGCAAAATTTAACCTTTTCACTCTCTAATTAACATCATTATATATACTTCATATAATATTATTGAATTGATATCTCTTATTATATATTGTATTTTAGTATAAAATACTAATAAGAGTTTTAATTTTGTTGGAGACTCTAATATTGCTAGAAACACAACTTTTAATGTGGGAGCTCGAAAGTCATTCATCGTTGTTGGACTCTCTAATATAGCTCAAAAAGTTCATGTTTTAATAATATAGAATGATGATATGGAGACATTGTTGTGTCGATTATCTCAACCTTTTTCTTTTTTTTTTGAAAAGGTCAATTATCTCAACCTTTTGTATTATACTATTATGAACACAGGAAATTGTGGATCATATAAGAGGGCGTCTTTTTCTCAACCTGTCACTTGGCAACTATTATTAACTTAACGAAAAATTTCCCAAGATTTTGGTGCACAAATAATACTCAAATGTTCGAAGATCATCCTTCTATGCTCAACATTGGTATTTTAGACGAAAGATCACTACATACCATGTTACGCTTGTTACCACTATATAAAGATGAATTACATGTTCATAGGAGCCACTGCTAGAAAAACTCTCGTACTCTCATATCAAACTGTTCACTCTCAGAAAAATTACATTTGTCGACAACAGTTCCATGCTAACTACCATATAAACCTCTGGACACCAGCTTCATGAGTCCAATAAAATGGCCGATACAAAAACATACAAAGGGTGAAAACATTGATGGCTATATAGAGGATTCCGATAAGAAGCCACTTTCTAGTTTCTTCAATGCCACAATTAAGCATAAAGATGAAGAATGGTATTGTATAGTATCTAAACTCAACCAGTGGAGTAGGCACGAGAACCGCTACGCAAGCCAAGAAATAAGCCAACACCCATATTTTGCTCTTAATCTTCCCTGTAAAGAGAAGGAAAGAGAATTCAGCAGATACTTATCAACATCAACATTACACTATTTGACTCAAAGGCAGGATCCATCTTTGGCGAGGCATGAGGGGTTGGATTCTGGATTTTCAATCAGCTTGTTCTTTAAAATATAAAAAGTGCAAACTCATGGTAGTGACTTATATTCCCTCTGTCCCAATCATTTGTGTACCTTTGATTAAATACCCCTCACAATGAATAATAAAGGTAAACAAATGACTGAGACGGAAAGAGCAATATCATATTGATTTACATAGCAGACCTGGCAAACCTCAATAATCACAAAGACTGCACAAAAACCATAATAATTACAAACCTTACATGACCCCCACTCAAACTGATCCATACCCGAAATAACACGACTTACAAACAATCAGAACAACCTGATTGTTAGATCTATTACATATTGAATGCTTGATTATACTCAGCATGGAAGCAAAAGAAAGACATAAACTACCAGGTTTACTGACCTAAAATGCCCAAAATCGATAGCCATGAGTAAACATACACCGGGACCAACAAGTATCTCATGGACCAGTGACCATTGATGACCTTCCGCCAAATATAGAATGTATAGTGTCTATTGTCCGCAAGAAGATAAGGATGTGCGAAACTGTAATACTCAACGTAGAATATCTTTGTTAAAAAACACACAAGTGATCGATCAATCCATCATACAACACAAACAATAACATTACCCAAGTTCATCAAAGGCTCCAAGGCAGGGAAAGGGAGTTAATTGCATCAGTCTTTCAAGTGACCCATGGTGAAATTTATGTGAAAATCGCATAAAGTGGATGCGACCTCATAACATAAGAAGCGCCAGAATTCGAATCAGTCATTTTCTTAAATTCCAAAGCTAGTGAATAATAAGTACTCATCTCCATCCATTGGATATGAACGTAGATTAGTGCATGTGTGGAGAAATAATAGCTGCCCAAATGTACAGCTTCAATTTCATGGAATTTTTTTTTTAGCGCCGTATAACCTGTAAAACGTGAGAAACGGCACTAGGCAGGACGTAAGATTACATCATTACTAACTCAATGATTAGTCAAACCTATTCTCACTCTCATTCCTAAGACCATTTCCCCCCTGGAATATCACAAATGAATACCGCCTCAACCTTTTCAGGAGAACAACACCACTAGAATCGTAAGGAATTTTTTAATAAGTTCCGAAAGATGATCATCATGACTCAATAGTAAATGATAGCGTGATACATAGGCAAATATATAAGGCCAATGAGAACGGGAATAAAATCACATAAGCAAATATCAAGAAGCTGTCTCTATTCTCACCTGAAGAAATGCACAGAAACCACGCCTGCAGCCATAGCCCCAAAGAACAGGGCAAAACTAAGCGGCTTACTCTTCCGTAACATTTTTATTAGACCAAATCCATGGCGCAAAGCCAGGTGGAATGGAACACTGAATAATGCCGAGACAAGCGCAAAATACATTATCTGTGCAAAATGAGGAGATACAACATGGGCTTCCTTTGCACCTGAAACACAGAGACATGGTAAGATAATGCAGAGTACAAGAGAAGAGGACATATCAGAAGTGGAAAGTAAGGGTAAAAAGAAAGCATAACGAGATGGTAAATACCAAGAACAACACTTCCGTTCCAGTAAATGAATACAACAAATGATCCCAGCACCAAAACAAAGGGGCTAAAAGACACCAAAAGCTGCACTTTCAAAAGCCATGCTTGACTGAGCATGATATGAATCTCATCAATCAACCCTGCAAAATAATCGAACACTTCACATATGTTCATTTTATCTAAATGCATGTACACACGTAGGCATGTGCAAAAATAACCGAATCCTAAAAACCGAAATGAAAAACTCAAACACCTGCATTTTTTTACTGTTTGATGAAGAGGTTCAGTAAACCGAACCATTATCTTTGACATGGAAAACGTCCAATTAAAGTTCACGAATTAACAAACCTAAAACTAAAAAAATATAATATAAATTTTTTTCTCTTTTTCTTCATTGATTGATAATAAAGTTTATTAAATAAAAATTTGTGTTGGGTATAAAGTATAAACAATGATGAAGATTTGATGAAATCACTAAAAATAAATGGAAATTTGCAATGAACTACGGAGTATATATTTGAACGATTAAAGGTGTAGCTTTTAATCGAACCAGTTATACCATTTGGACGTTTAATTGAACAGCTCATAACCATTTTGAAAGTTTGGGTTTAGGACTGGGGTCTGGGCGAACTGAACTGCATCCAAACTAAATCGAACTAAAGTTCACCGAACCGTACCTATACGCACGTTTGGTTTCGATGTATAAAGTATTTCAATACAATACTTTGAGGACGAATATTAATAAGGAGTCAAAATAATAATACTTGTTATTTTGTTATTGTTTGCACTTTGAGGACGAATATTCACATAAATAGTAGTATTGGTATCTTCACTTGTACTTCCTACTTCGTGTTGAGCGTACGAAAAAGGTAATTACTGATTGCAGGGAATAGTTGTCTATTTACTAAATCGAAAAATGATAAGGTAAGATTACAACACGGCGTGAAATTTGAACTAGTAACCAAAATACCTTTCTCCTCACGACTCCCTATGAAATTATGATAGAACAAAAGAATTTATGAAATTTGAACTAGTAAACTTCCAAGTGTCATGAATTACTTTGAGAAAGACAGATATGGGAGCAGAAACCTCGCAAGAATCCAAAGCACATAGCAGCCATTGCCTTCCAGCTCAAGCTAGATATCAACTATTCTTTTGGAGGAATATAGCCACAACCAACCCGGAGTTCCAATAATTAACATATTCACATCTTAAAGCGAAGGGTCGAAAAACAATTCCAAGTATCATGACATCAGTGCTACTAGCTAGGGATTATAAAAGAGAACTCCTAACCCTTGATAACAAGACTCAAACATAATAATCAACCCCTTCTATTTTATCTTCCCCACCATAATCCACAAATATCCTTAAATATCACCAAATTGGAATCCATACCACATTCTCAAATAACACATGAAGGGGAAAAAAAGAGATCGCTGAGACCATACTAACCTCAAGAAAACGATAAAAAAAAGGGTATCATAAAGGATTAAACAATTAAGGGAAAATGGAGGAGACTTGCCGTCAGAACAGCCTCATAAGCAAGCTGAAAGCCGAGGTTATTGCTGATTTGCTACATATGGAACTATGAAAGTAAGGATAGAGAAGATATGGAGGTGATGTGGCCACTGCTGGTCTACTGGATGGGATCTGCTAGGGCTTGAATTGGATAATAAGGTAAATAATCGAGAGTTCGGAAAATAAAGTGTCAAGGGCAGGGGAAAATTATTCTAAAACTGAATTAAAGGCTTGGTTTAAAGATTACAAATGAACTGCTCCAGATAGAGTGAAAGTTAAACCCACAGTATTACTAGCTCTTGAAGACGAGCTAAATCAGAGTTCGCGGCCCCTAACGCCAGACTTTTCTATGGTTTCTGGTCACTCAGCAATTTCGCTAACCCAAACGCCCAAAAAAAAGAAACTTGCAAATTCATTACTTTCATGGTGTTGGTGACAGTTTGCAGCGTGGTGGGTGGGTTTAGAGCTGATGGCGGTGGGTTAAGTGCTTAGGGTTATGGCATTTTGGGTAAAATTATGAAATCGAATACAATAATTTTTCTTTTCTTAAAAACTGTGCAAAACCCGAATGTATACAAATATAGAACAGAGGGAGTGTTGAATAGCTACCAACTAATTGTCATTACGCAGGAACTCTTCTCCACATTAGCTGCCACTTCAAATGACACATCATCCCCCACCTAAAACAAAAGGAACTAAACTAAGGTATGAGTCGTATGACGTAATTACATAATAGGAAATTGATGAATACATTTTTGCCTGCTTGACATTTGAACATATAGGCCGACAAATTGGTAAAGTCGAGAAATTCTGAGAACTAAAGGTATAAAGTTAGGTTTGGCAAGTACTAAGAATGCATTAATAGAAGGAACGCTACAAGTTAACTTTTCAAATAAGGGATCAATGATGACAGAACGAGGAGTAGAACCAGAAAATAACACATGACATATAAAAAGTAATGATACAACATGATGCAGATAGCTTAGCTAACCAGCGTTAACAAATAAGTAAACCATGATTCCAAATCCCAAGGAATGAATATCATTCACGCACATCTATAAGAAGTTAAGAACATAGTGATACACAAAAGAGATCACAAGACCACGACCATGATTTTGCTCGTCAAAAGCAGCACTTTTGATGCTGATTATGTTAAAAGGCTAAGTTTGTTCAGTGATTGCTTCAAAACAAATAGAATAAGCAATAGGGAGACGAACCTGAGATATATGAGCTAGAAACAAAAGCCTCATGATCATTAGGAATTGCAGGAGATGGAGCATCAACTATGTTTTTTCGTCGTATTAGTCCTGGATTTACTGAAATGTCATATTTGGGAGTCATCCAAATCTTTTCACCATGAGACACTTCAGATTCCTTCACGGTGCTATGTCTCCCATGGACCAGCAACATCTCAATTATGCTGCTACTTGCAACAAACAGCATCCATATGACATTTGTTTGTCGAATGCATATTGCCAAGGCTCCAAGCTGCAAGAAACAGATCGATAACGCTTATGAATAACCCATGCAAAAGATCCTGTCAACTATCAAGTATCATCATCATTAAAAACACTAACAGTGCTAGATGCCTCGAGTGTTCCCGCAAGGCCCAAAAGGTGGGGAGTAAAAGTAGAACTTTTTTGTTACAACAGAAATACCACATCAGCAGCCATGTAGTGCAACCATCCATTTAAATTTTAACAGCTCTTGTGAAAAATCATTTTCATTTTCTCCCATGAGCAGACGACCCACGTTCGTTCTCCTTACCTTAAAATTGATTTAACTCAATCAAGCTAATTACACTACTATCCGGCCACAACTTCTCACTACTACCACCACCATCAATTGTATGTCTGTGATGTTGTCGTTTTTTATACACTATCGTTGCTTACTTTCTCATTACGCCCCAGGCCCTGCCCTCGTTAGTTGATATGATGGCGGGCATACTAATGCATAATTACTACCTCACAAAAAAAAAAGCACAGCTAGTTAAATGACTCATACAGTCATACTACTTTACTCCATCATAATTCAGGATCAAAGAATAGTGAGTCTTTGACTTGATTTGAAATGAATATGAATATCTTCTTGGATATGAGGGATATGAGTCTCTTCACGGATATGAGCACAAAACGTAGAAGGTCTTCAAGGTCTACTTACCAAAGCACTGAAAAGATACTTGTTCTTCAGGGATGCGAGGTACATGCCGAGGAACACAGTTAGTGATGCTACATCAGTGTAGAAAAGATACGTGAAGAACCAATGAAGAGGGTACAATGACAGAATAACAGTGAACAGTGTAGCCTTTTTTCTGTCAAGTATTGGTCTTAATTTAGTGATTATCTCGTAAAGAAGAATGCCGCACACAGTAGCTAGAACACCATTGACAGACCGAAGAATAGCAGTGGAACATAGATCGGAAAATGATGAGGCCTGGTGTAACAAATGCATGCCTGGATACAAAGAAGCAACATGCGCTAGAGAAAGATAGTACCTACAAAGGTTTTGAATTACATACCATCAATTTCTTATTCCATTTTACTTCATCCTTATGCCTAAAATGTGCCAAAATTGCCCAGGAATTCAAAAGTAAAAATCAATCAACGGAGTATATTTAGGGCACCAGTAGTTTTAGACTTTATAGTTTCAAAATGATATGGACTATTCCATACTCCTACAAGTTTAGCAAGCATCTAAAATAAACAATTGGCAAATATATAATTCTCCCGTTTAGCCATTGACAAGAATCATGATCATATTCTTCAGAATTTATGAAGGTTAACACTTTAATCGACAAGTCTACGCAGGTAGCCATATTAAAACTTCGCCTCAAAATGCCTTAGAATTACAGCCATATAAATCTCAGTTCCTAATTTGTAAGCTTGAATATCATCACTTTTGGTTAATCTACTATACTACATGTGATTTATCATCCTATCCTTCTTCCAGAGTCATCACAAGTAACTTCTAATTTAATATTTTTAGAGAGATAAATTAGCTTAGATTAATCAAATACATCATAATACCTTTCTCCCTAAGCTTACAACTTGTTTAATTTAAGTCAAGAATTAGGCATACTAACAAATTAAGCAACCCATAAAATGTGGTATAGCGGTTAAAACTTGGGTGAAATTCCCAAGGGTCTTAGGTTCAAGCCTCCCAAGAGCAATCTTGTGGAGCATCTATAGCCTGAGACTATGCCTAATAGACTTTGAGCATGTCACCCTTGGGTGGCTTACCTAGTAGGTGTGGTTTGCATGCGTATTTTGCAGGCTATCGCATATACCCGAATTTACCCAGTGTGGACCACAGGTAGCGGCTACGAAATAAATTAAGCATCACTTAAAGTGATCTCAAATGTAGCACTCTAGCTCAGGGTTCTGATGTACGCAGTCTTATCCAACACACATACTATGTCTAAATTACCCAAAATGAAAACTTTATCCATCTTTCTACAACTAAATCACCATTACCGGGTACATTCCTCTAATATAACAAAGTCAAAGGATAAATCAAAAAGCAAAAGGGCAATGCTTAAAATTTAAGAACATACAAGCCAGGAGGTGTTGTAATCATGGGATCCCAGCTGCGGAAATTGGCATTGCAATATTGCTGAGTTTGTGGGATGTGAAATATTTCATCCTGCATTAAAACACAAATTCATACATTGAAGAATAAAAAATATCCAGAAGGTGGGTTAAGTAAGTATATAGTATAGCGAGCGATATTTTAATCAAAGATAAATAAATAAATGGGACGGAGGGAGTACCATGTAAGGATGAGGAACAATGTGATTAACAAGCAATGAAATAGGGATAACCCATGAAGCCACTATTAATGCTACTGTTATTCTTCCCATTAATATCTGTTTATATACCCTTCCTCTTCAACAAACTGCAGACCGAAGATCTTTAGAAGGAGAAGAAGTGGTGAAGTTATGAAGATGAAGATGAACCAGAAAATGAAGCAATTAGATGAGCTTTGTTTGTTCAAGTAAAGATGCAATTTGTTGAACCCAAAATCCCCAAATGGTTGAAATTTGAAATTAATCACAAATTGTTGTACAAGAGTCCTTGTGTAACCCCCGTGAAAAATAACGGGGTTGTGTGCTATTTTTGAAAGGAGACGATAAATTATAAATGTTAGATAATTATATATTTTATTTATTATTCATGTATACTTTATTCAAAAAAAAATATAAGTATATTTATAAATGTTAGATAATCAGATACTTTATTTACGGGATTGTTTTAAATTTTTATAAATTAAATGTATTTAATCTTAGTAAAATAATTGCGTTTGGTATATATAGTTATGTTGCGTGGCCACTCCCCGCATATATAAGAGCTTCAGCAACACGTTCATTTTATATTAAATACTCCATAAAATGAGTTGATTTGTCTCATATATATATCGTTTATGATACATGTTTCAAATTTGATTAACATCAAATTGGTTATAAACTTGTTAAAACACTTAAAGTATATTATACTCAAAACAAATAGAGTAATAAAAAATAGTGTTAAATTTCCAAAAATAAGTTATAAATAAAAATTAAAAACAATACTCAGTCACTCATTTTACGGAAAATTCGGAAATAAGTTATATAGTTTTTATCAATTTTTGTTATTATAATTTCGGAAAATTCCCACGGTAACCCCCAAGTTTGACTTTTTGCCGAAAAACACAAATTTTTTACTTGAAAACATTTAAGTGGCCATAACTCGGTGTTACAAACTCGGAAAATGATCAAAAATTTTGTTTTTCCGAGTTTGTAACCCCGACTTATTGTCAATCAAAGTTTTTCGGGTATCATTTTTGGGTATTTCAAGAAAAACGTCAAAGTTGGCGGCTACCGTGGGAATTTTCCATTATAATTTTCATAACTTACGAAAAATTATACTGCCTCTTATCCACTCATTTCTTCCGCTTTCGTTTTTGCACAAGAATTAAGAAAATAGATTTGGACCACATAAAACACATTACCCCACACACAAATGAATTTGAACCACACGAAACACACTACCCCACAACCAAAAAAGGATAGAGGGAAGAATACCCGACTTACCCAAAAAGGAAAGAGGGAAGAAATGATAGAATAGGAGGGAGTAATTTTTACCAAAAGAAATAAAGGTGACCCAAAAACCCACTTATTTCTATTACTATATAACACGTGTAAGAAGGTACTGCACTATGTGATATAACTTTCCTCCTCACAATTTCCACTTATTTCTATTACCATATAACTTTATCCTCCGGGTTATACAATTTCCTCCTCCCATTGCAGTTTTCCCATTACACAATTTCATCTGCAGTCCATCTTTCCTCACCTGCTCATCCAAATCTCTCATTTGCATGCCCAACCATTGATGCTCCAATGGTGATGGGGTAATCGAAGCATCATTGTCGGGTCTGTTATTGGACTTATTATCAAGCTTCTTCTTCCGATGCTCTTTACTCTTAAGGTTAGATCTTCTTCCTAGTTCAATAATTTTTCTTCTATTGCAGTATGTCAACCTTTGTGTCATTTACTTCTCAAAGTTCATAAATTTATTCCTTCTAGACATGCAATGAACAGGTTGATTATACATATATATATTTTATATATTTTTATTTTTAATAATTACAATAACTATCAGTTGATCAGTTGATCTATTCAATAATTATCAGTTGATCGTTTGTCGTTTTTCTATTCATTCTTCCATTTTTTATTGCTTGGTTTATTCCTTCTTCCGTTTTTTTATTGCTTGGTTTAAACAATAATTATCAATTGATCTACTTAATGAAGGAATCAGTTTGTCGTTTCCAGATCTGCTAAAATGATGGATATGTTAATATTAAGGTTGGTTTATTCACAATTTATCTCAAATTTTTTAATTTATTAATGTAATTTACCTTTACTTTCTTTTCATTTTATATCTTGTAGTTCCTTGCTACTGTTTCTCATGAGATAAGAACTCCAATGAAGGGCGTTCTAGGTAAATATGATTCAACTTATCTGTGAGATCTTTATAATTTAATTATATATAAAGATAAAAAAATGTATAATATTAAATCTTTTACTTTAATTTTAATGGGCATTTTTTAATTCACAAATTGTTGGGAGAGCTAGTAGAAGAAAATTGTCAATCCATAATACAAAACCGAGAAGGTAACCTTTTCTCCTTCTTACCGTTGTACAGTTTTAGTTTGTGAAAAAATAATAAAATGTCATTACCTATAAAAATTAACGGTTGATAATATGTTTTCATTAAAAAATGAAACTTGTTCATAGTTTATATCTTGGTTGTTTTTATCTTATCGAAAACACATGTTTGTTAAGCGGTGTTTAACGTCATTGAATTGGTAGAAGTATCTAATCATTATTTAACACATCCGATTTAGAGTTGCTGGACTGGTGGAGATCCTTGTGGCAAGGAATGAGAAGGCATCACCTGCAAAAGTTCTCGTATCATATCTATGTAAGCTAAGCTTTAACCTTTTCAAATACACGATATGTTTCTATCATCCTTTTTCTGATGTGGAGTTTAAGAGAATCAATCCTCTTGTAGAACATTATGGAGTGTTGGCTTAACAGGTGAGCTGTCCGGAGACCTTGTATAGTTATCTGAATTGCAGATCCTGTAAGTTTTGATACAGTGTTTCAAGGGCCAAGTAACAGTGCTGAAATTCACATGATGGCTGCAATAATGTGTCGTTGTAAATGTTAACGTAACACCCGATAATGTACCCTATTTGTAATTTAAAAATATTATACGGATACTTTTCAGCGTAACTTTAGTTTTAGTCTAGAACTTAGTCTCCCGTGTCTAATTAGCAAATCCGAGTTCGTATTCGGGCTTAACTCGAAATTCCGTGTGAGTTACGCCTTAAGGCGCTTTTGGGCATTTTCCCCCATATTCTTCCACTCACCTTTATATCCCCTTTTCCCCTCATCTTTTTCCACTTACTTCTTCTTCTTCTTCATCATGTAACCAAAACCCTAAACCCATTTTTAATCAAACTCAAACTCCTCATAGCTCATCCTTTACTCACTCAAATCCTCTACTTTTCGTCTTAATC
Source organism: Heliosperma pusillum (assembly GCA_022085475.1). NCBI lineage: Eukaryota > Viridiplantae > Streptophyta > Magnoliopsida > Caryophyllales > Caryophyllaceae > Heliosperma > Heliosperma pusillum. The sequence continues at coordinate 17,962 of JAIUZE010066099.1, forward strand.
TTCCGCTCTCATCGTCCTGTACCTTATGTGGTAATAAAATTACCGTCTTTCTCATTTTCAATTTTTCCGTCTTTCTCAAAGGTGAATTATATTCATCTTTTGTCGTCTTTGTATAGGTGGAGACCTTCAAGACCCCGATAAGGATTACTATCTAGTGGTGGAAGGCTTAGAAATCGATTGAAGACGCGTAAAGGTAACGGTGAATGGTTACTCGATATCATTACGTGTTTAAATGTGTTTTCTATGTTAGTAATCGTATTTAGAATATGATTAGTAATCATAGGAATTGTGTTGTTGATGATAGTTGTTGTTAGTTGATAATTGATAATGAGAATTGATGATTTATGATGTTAGTTGATATTTGTCGTATGAGGTTTGGGATGAAGAAGTTGATTTTCGTGCATAATTGGCCCCAGCCGGCCGACCGGCCGCCGGTCAGCTGACCGGCTGGGGAGTGGCTGTATATTATTTTTCTCACGTAAAAATTTTAAGGTTATGAAGGTCTCAGCCGGCCGACCGGCAGCCGGTCGGCCGACCGGCTGAGACACATCCCGTATTACTTCATTTTTCTCAAGTGACATTGGTCCCAGCCGGGTAGCCGGGTAGCCGGCAGCCGGTCCCTTTAACCAGCTGGGACACGCTGCATATTCAATTGTTTTTCAAGTGTGACTATGGTGCCAGCCGGGTAGCCGGCAGCCGGTCCACCTGATCGGATGGCACCCTGCTGGAGTTCTTTTATTTTTCTTTCTTAAATCTTAATTTATAATAGTTCGCATGGTTCGTTTATCGTATAAATTTACGTAATGACTTTAAATATTAATGTTTCGAATATACGATATTCCATTCGCTTGTATCGCATGTTTTGTGACGGTTTTTCATAAATCCCACTTTGAGTCGGTTTTTACACATGTTACGGTTTGAGCACTAATTGTTAAGTGCTTTGTACTCTCATTCCCCGGCTACCTCTTCGTTCGTAAGGCTAGAATGTTGGAACGAGGAGTGTATCCTTACTGCTTAATTGCATGTGTTAGTGTGCATATGACGACGTTGTTGGGAGGCGAACGCTTTGCGTTGATCGACCCGGCCGTCAAATGTTGTATACTTGCGAGGTGGTGTCATTGCATGTAGCGTACCGCTTGTTTATGATGCTTGTGCCCTTTCCGCCTCTTTCGTGAAGGTTGACCGAATTTGGGGTACTCGGCTTCTATTTGGTTGACCGAGTCTTGGATGCGAAACGTTTATCGCATGTCGAATCGGAAAATGTTATTTTGAGAGTCTGGCCAGGTTTAGACTAGGATCGGATATTTATATCGTCGTCCTACCAGGAGGAATTGTGTCTACATATACGAAATGATGAATCGTGTATGCGTTCAGGGAAATGTTTATCCCGTGGATGCGATTTTAATCATAACGGCAATGTACATGGTGCTAGTGCGTGTCATTTACCGTGAGAGATGTTGTCAACGTATTCGTACGTTTGGATGGATGATTATATGTTGTTTATTTGTGACCGTTGGATGACTTGGCGTGGTTTATATGTCGAGTCTCTATCTTATCAAGTATATGCCGCTAACGGCGAGATGTAAGCCGTAGTGAGTATATAAGTGTCTAAGAGTGTCTTCCCCGAGTCTGTTTATAATCTGATGCGTACAGTTTATATGTCGAGTTCTATCTTATCAAGTATATGCCGCTAACGGTGAGATGTAAGCCCTAGTAAGTATATAGTTGCCTGAGGGTGTCTTCCCCGAGTTTGTCTATTATCTGATGATTACGGTTTTGTACTTCATGTGCCTATATCTTAAATATTGAAATGCATATTTATCCTTTTCGTAATTCACATGTATATTTATATATGCATGCTTCTAATTATGTATTTCCGTTTAAGTATGTTATTTGTGATATGGTTGGGAGAACCCGGAGTTACTCCCCACTGACTGTGGCGTTCATGTTTTTGATGGATGAACAAGTTGCTTGATTGGATGGATTTTGCTAGTTGTTTTTGGGTTCGGGTGTGAGCCAGCGGGCGTTGGCCTTGACGATTCACCCCTAGACGTTTCTTAGCTAGTTTGCTAATAACTTTATGTTTGATCACGTTTTGAGAGACTACGTCTCTTTGTAGTATATTCTATTTTAGTTGTATTTATTTGACATTCCTCGAACTTTTAATTTGGCATGTAAAAGGTTTTAAAAATACCGTATTTTCCGCTATATAAATCGCATGCCTGTTATGTTTTATTTCCGCTATCGCGAGGGTTATCACTGTTGGTATCAGAGCCTATGACGCTCCCGACGCACACACGTGAACCCTAAACTTAAATTACTTGACCTTGAAATAATGAATGAGAGATGGGTAGAACTAAGGACCTAATATGGTAGTCTTTGTTGTATTTGATGTTTGTTAGGTTCTAACTTGTTTGTTGATTGTGTTGAGTGATGTTATGTTTGTTTGTATCTACCGTCTTGAGGTGGAGCATGTGTTACCTAGAAGAAGTATCCTGTACCGAAGATTGAAGATTGACAAGCCTATTTGAAGTGTACTTCTCCCTCATCGATGATCTCTCTTGCTTTTAGTGTACCTCTTCCCCTTCCTTCTATCTAGGTTCTTCTTTCTCTTCCAACTTGTTTTCTTCTTGGAAATTACTCTTGATAGTTTTCTCCATCTTACCATTTGTACCCTCAACTTTCTCACGTGACCTTTTGTGGGTACCATACCCGTTGGTTGGTGGTATGTAAACCTTGGTCGGAAGAATTTTGGACCTTGTGGAATATTAGTCTTTGTTAGAATGAATTCGGGATTTGAGGAAAATGGTGTAGATCTAAGTTCACCCCATAGTGGTGAGAGTTTGTATCCTTGAGAAGAGTACGGTAAGATAAGTTCGATGATTTTAATGCTTAATGCTTGCCATGACTCATGTGTGAATAGTTCATGGTATTTGATGGTGTAAGGTTGAATGAGTTGGCTAGGACTCCTTAACCCATTAGTGATTTAATCTTTTGAACTTAGGAGTTTGAATGATGCCTTGAGGTGTAAAATGCTTTTGAGGTTAAGTGACTTCTTGTGGTTTCCTATTGTGTGTTTGTGGGTATAGGCTTGGTGGAAAAGCATTTGGCTATATTTCTTGGATTTAAAGATATGATCTTATCTTATGGTATCGGAGACTCGTTTGAAGTAGTAAGGTTTCGTTGTAAGTTGAAACATATTACTTGAGGATTATAGATATGAGTGAGATTCGATGATGTGAGCTATGATGGAAATACCTTGGGACGTTAATGATGATGTTTGACTTGATGTTGTACTTTGATAATAATGAGCTCGTGGGCTATATGAGTTGAAAATGACCGAGTATAAGGGAGTATTTGTTAGTCCTTCAGTTAAAGAAACCTTTGAGGTTGTGTTGAATATTTGAGCTAAAGAAATGTTATTAGCTTGAGATGCAATTCCGCAATTGGGAATCCGTGTTATATAAAAGGATGGATGAATTGGGTTGTAATCGATTTGTTAAATCTAGGTGTACCTTACTTTGATAATTTGTGGTACGAGGGTCCTTTGTAAGAAACCCTTGTTATTGGGATGAGTTGCTTTGCTATTACCCTGAGTCTAAAAGGAGAAATTTTGTAGATTAAACCTTAAACCTTTACTCGTACCATTATCCCTTTCCATTTCCTTTCATGCAAGTTCCTACTAAGCCTGATTCCTAGGAAAATGTTTTCTCTAATCTTTTCCTTTGCTTGGCTATCTTCATAGATATATCTATCCAATTTCTAGCTCTTGGCTCCCTACCTCTAGCGTCCCTCTAATTTTCGTCCCATCTTATCGCGTTCGTGTTTCCTTCGAAATTTCCTATCGTTTCCAATTTCATGGTGTCAATGTCTTTCCTCTGGTGAGATAATTTGGGTTGTTAGCTAGCTTCGTGTTGATTTTGACCATGAATAGGATTTGGAGTTAAACCTTAGGATGAATCTGTTGGTGGTATTGTACTCTCTTGGTGGCTTCATTTATTGAGCTTGCTATTGTAGTGCTATTTTGGGAATCGAGTTGAGCGTGATAATAGTTCGTTGTTGTTGGGTGTTATAACGGTTGCTTGGGATATCATTTGTGAATTAGATGTCTCTAAATGGTGGATTATAAAAGAGACTTTGCCTTAGGGTAATTAAGCCGGTAACCAAAGTTTGAGGAGTATTGTCATAAATGAAAATCGATTCATTTTGAGTTTTAGATGAACTAGATGATTTGAATGGTTGTCGCATTGCCAAGTGATTGGTCATTTGTGGTCTGGAATTAGTAATTTTCTTGTATTCTTAAGGAATCATAGTTTGCGATTGAGAAATGTTCGTTGCAAGCTTTGGATAGTGAGTGCTCAGTTGTTATGGAATATAGAGTTAGAATGGTGAACTCATTTATCTTGAGGATTATAATCACCATAGTTTACTTATGTGACTATTTATATTTGAGGCTTCGGCGTAGTAATGATCGAATTAAGGATGTTATTGCATATTAAAGAATCATTATAATCGATAACGAATTGTGGATCTTCCCTTGTCGTGAGACCTTGGATGAGGCTAGTTGGATCTTAGATAATTATGTTTGTTGCTTTGATTGTGATTGTTGTAAATAATGTTTATGGAGTTTGGCGATTTATGATGATTAAAGTGAAATTGAGGTAAATTACATTCTCTTGAGGACTTTTTTTATTGGTAGAGTTAGTGATGTCGAATTCTTGTAGATCTTTCTGCCGACTTTATCGTGAGCTTCCTATCCCTAAGAGTTCGATTTGTTTCGTTTGTGCGTGTTTTGTATATATTTTGTTACCCTGATTTGAGTGTGAGATGGTCGAGTCCTCTATGTACGTGTAATGTCTTGTTATTTTGATTTTATCTTTGAGAAAACCTTCAAATTTCCATATTGTATTTCTAATTTAACTTTTCAAAGAAGTCTAAAGATGGTTTGTGTACCCTCTTTTTGGAGAAAATGGATTTCTTTTACTTTTATATTTGGATTTTGCGTTTGGTTGGATGTTTGGACTTATTATTGGAGACGTCTGGTGACTAGTCCTGCACTTACTAACGCTTGTTTTGATTTTCGATTTCACTATTTCGACTTTGATTTGATCTGGATAATAAGAGTTCTCGTTCGCGACGGGCACTCTTGTGATCCGTAAATAAAGTTTCGCACTGATGAAAAATTTCCTTAAACCGTTTTCGAGAAGAACATCATTTCATAAAAGTTTCCCTTGTAAAAGTTTTCGAGTTAATTTTGAAAACCAATTCTTGTCTTTGATACTTTTGTTTTCTACTCTCAAGTTTCGAGGACGAAACTTTTTAAAAGATGGGGTGATTGTAACACCCGCAAATGTACCCTATTTGTAATTTAAAAATATTATACGGATACTTTTCAGCGTAACTTTAGTTTTAGTCTAGAACTTAGTCTCCCGTGTCTAATTTAGCAAATCCGAGTTCGTATTCGGGCTTTACTCGAAATTCCGTGTGAGTTACGCCTTAAGGCGCTTTTGGGCTTTTTCCCCCATATTCTTCCACTCACCTTTATATCCCCTTTTTCCCTCATCTTTTTCCACTTACTTCTTCTTCTTCTTCTTCTTCTTCTTCTTCTTCTTCATGTAACCAAAACCCTAAACCCATTTTTAATCAAACTCAAACTCCTCTTAGCTCATCCTTTACTCACTCAAATCCTCTACTTTTCGTCTTAATCTTCCGCTCTCATCGTCCTGTACCTTATGTGGTAATAAAATTACCGTCTTTCTCATTTTCAATTTTTCCGTCTTTCTCAAAGGTGAATTATATTCATCTTTTGTCGTCTTTGTATAGGTGGAGACCTTCAAGACCCCGATAAGGATTACTATCTAGTGGTGGAAGGCTTAGAAATCAATGGCGTAGCTATTGCTGGGCAACACCGGGCCATGGCCCGTGCTGGCTCTTATATAATAAATATTAAACAGTCCCAATAGTAAACAAGAAAACTAAGTATCTCAGTTGGTAATTGAGTAAATCATTAATCCCGGAGATCCGGGTTCGACTCCTAAGGGCACATCTTTGTTTTCTTTTAATTTCTATCTCTTTGACTTCCTTTAATTTAAACTTCTACCCCTAGTGTCTATTTACCTTTTTTCAAGTGCATATATTTTCCTTCCTTTAGTTTTGATATCACTCCTCAATTTCTTACAAAATACCTCGTTTTTAATTTGCTACTAATAATTATTGTCATGTTTGAGTTCATTTCTTACTTTAAATTATAATATAAAAACTTGTTAATACCACGTATTTGCTACAGTATTAGTTAAAAGTAGCTTAAATATTAATCTATACTTCCTCTATTCTATAATGTTCTTCCCAATTACTTTTCCACTGTCTTCGCTCAAGATGGTACTTTGACCTTTTTTTATTATAGATATATATTATTATTATTTGCTGAAATTATGATTTTATAAAAGATTTTTTGATAAAAAATGTAATTATATAAAAACTATGTCACAAAGTTTTATACTTGGAATTAATGGTCAAAGTATATAAACTTCGACCACCAAGAAGTAAATAGGAAGAACGTAGTAAAATGGATGGAGTAATAATTTTCGGCCCGGGTAAGAACTTAATCTTGGCTTCGTCCCTGTTAGAAATCGATTGAAGACGCGTAAAGGTAACGGTGAAGGGTTACTCGATATCATTACGTGTTTTAATGTGTTTTGTATGTTAGTAATCGTATTTAGAATAGGATTAGTAATCATAGGAATTGTGTTGTTGATGATAGTTGTTGTTAGTTGATAATTGATAATGAGAATTGATGATTTATGATGTTAGTTGATGTTTGTTGTATGAGGTTTGGGATGAAGAAGTTGATTTTCGTGCATAATTGGCCCCAGCCGGCCGACCAGCCGGTCAGCTGACCGGCTGGGGAGTGGCTGTAAATTATTTGTGTTACGTAAAAATTTTAAGGTTATGAAGGTCTCAGCCGGCCGACCGGCAGCCGGTCAGCCGACCGGCAGCCGGTCAGCCGACCGGCTGAGACACATCCCTTATTACTTCATTTTTCTCAAGTGACATTGGTCCCAGCCGGGTAGCCGGCAGCTGGTCCCTTTGACTGGCTGGGACACGCTGCATATTCAATTGTTTTTCAAGTGTGACTATGGTGCCAGCCGGGTAGCCGGCAGCCGGTCCACCTGACCGGATGGCACCCTGCTGGAGTTCTTTTATTATTCTTTCTTAAATCTTAATTTATAATAGTTCGCATGGTTCGTTTATCGTATAAATTTACGTAATGATTTTAAATATTAATGTTTCGAATATACGATATTCCATTCGCTTGTATCGCATGTTTTGTGACGGTTTTTCATATATCCCACTTTGAGTCGGTTTTTACACATGTTACGGTTTGAGCACTAATTGTTAAGTGCTTTGTACTCTCATTCCCCGGCTACCTCTTCGTTCGTAAGGCTGGAATGTCGGAACGAGGAGTGTATCCTTACTGCTTAATTGCATGTGTTAGTGTGCATATGACGACGTTGTTGGGAGGCGAACGCTTTGCATTGATCGACCCGGCCGTCAAATGTTGTATACTTGCGAGGTGGTGTCATTGCATGTAGCGTACCGCTTGTTTATGATGCTTGTGTCCTTTCCGCCTCTTTCGTGAAGGTTGACCGAATTTGGGGTACTCGGCTTCTATTTGATTGACCGAGTCTTGGATGCGAAACGTTTATCGCATGTCGAATCGGAAAATGTTATTTCGAGAGTCTGGCCAGGTTTAGACTAGGATCGGATATTTATATCGTCGTCCTAGCAGGAGGAATTGTGTCTACATATACGAAATGATGAATCGTGTATGCGTTCAGGGAAATGTTTATCCCGTGGATGCGATTTTAATCATAACGGCAATGTACATGGTGCTAGTGCGTGTCATTTACCGTGAGAGATGTTGTCAACGTATTCGTACGTTTGGATGGATGATTATATGTTGTTTATTTGTGACCGTTGGATGACTTGGCGTGGTTTATATGTCGAATCTCTATCTTATCAAGTATATGCCGCTAACGGTGAGATGTAAGCCCTAGTGAGTATATAGTTGTCTAAGAATGTCTTCCCCGAGTCTGTTTATAATCTGATGCGTACAGTTTATATGTCGAGTTCTATCTTATCAAGTATATGCCGCTAACGGTGAGATGTAAGCCCTAGTGAGTATATAGTTGCCTGAGGGTGTCTTCCCCGAGTTTGTCTATTATCTGATGATTACGGTTTTGTACTTCATGTGCCTATATCTTAAATATTGAAATGCATATTTATCCTTTTCGTAATTCACATGTATATTTATATATGCATGCTTCTACTTATGTATTTCCGTTTAAGTATGTTATTTGTGATATGGCCGGGAGAACCCGGAGTTACTCCCCACTGACTCTGGCGTTCATGTTTTTGATGGATGAACAGATTGCTTGATTGGATGGATTTTGCTAGTTGTTTTTGGGTTCGGGTGTGAGCTAGCGGGCGTTGGCCTTGACGATTCACCCCTAGACGTTTCTTAGCTAGTTTGCTAATAACTTTATGTTTGATCACGTTTTGAGAGACTACGTCTCTTTGTAGTATATTCTATTTTAGTTGTATTTATTTGACATTCCTCGAACTTTTAATTTGTCATGTAAAAGGTTTTAAAAATACCGTATTTTTCGCTATATAAATCGCATGCCTGTTATGTTTTATTTCCGCTATCGCGAGGGTTGTCACAGTTAACCTGTTGTAGTCTGTAGGCAACCCTTACTCCTCAGATTCCTTGTAGAACCTTGACATGATCGGATAGTAGTATGTCATGAACCAAATAACCATTTTTTATTTTTCACATGTCTGGTGAATAGGCAGCATCAGGTGCAGTTCAATGTCAGTTGATGGATATGACATTCCCTAGAGTTGTTCCCATGCACAAGGTGTGAATTACCTTCTTTCCATGAACTATGGCGTTCTACGTTGTTTTCAGCCTAGTAATTTCATTTCTTGTAATAACTTTTTTTTTCCTGAAATTGGTCTTTGGTCTTTAGGTGAACTTCGATGGCAAGACTGAATATGAATTTATCCAAAATTATAAGGTTTTGCAAGATGTTTTCAGCAAGTTGATGAAAATTGAGAAGGTAAAACTGAGATTTTCTATTTCAGCCACTTCCATTGTATCTTGCACAAGTATATAATATCTTGTGGCTGCTGGGGATAGTGGACCAGTGATCGTTATAGTTTCCACATTTTTTTTTGAGTTCAGAAGGGATGGGGTCGTGAAAGGAAAGTTAGGGAGCGTTTGCATGAAACCCTGTTTGTAGTGGCCTATCTGAAATTCAGAAAATAAGTCCTCTCGCTCTGTCCTGGTGTAGTGGTATATGTTTGATTTGGTAGGATATGGACTTATATCATGTATGTTTTGATACAGTGTGAATTTTCTATACAATGTGATTATTGATAGGAATGAGGCGGTTTAAGTATCCTCGACTGCTCGTTGTTTTTGATGAATTAAGTTGTCATTGTGGCATTAGTAATGTTGTTTGAGCTAGTGTCTGAGATGGTATATTGCTTTCGCCTTTGAAATATGAGTTGATAATGTTATGAGAAACCATTTGTGATTATGTCGGCTATCATCACCCTCATTCCTACCAATAATCGATTTCCTAATCTGAGAAACGATGAGTTACTAATCTCTACTTAGTTAGGCCCAGTTAAGTGTTTTTTTTAATTATTTCTTCAACTGTTATTAGCACCATTGATGATTAGCTAAATTAATTATTAATGAGTTTACTTTCGTGAAATAGAATTATCGTCAAGATTGTAGTTATATTAGTTCAATCACATTATTAGTTTTATAAGAGGGATGACTCAGGGAGATGAAAATAACGACATTAGATGTTGTGTTAGTTCATATTTGATATCTTAATTGTATTTATGTTATCGGAAACACACGTTTGTTAAACGGTGTTAAACGTCATTGAATTGATAGAAGTATCTAATCATTATTTAATACATCCGATTTAGAGTTGCTGGACTGGTGGAGATCCTTGTGGCAAGGAATGGGAAGGCATCACCTGCAAAAGTTCTCGTATGATATCTATGTAAGCTAAGCTTTAACCTTTTCAAATACATGATCTGTTTCTATCGTCCTTTTTCTGATGTGGAGTCTAAGAGAACCAACTCTCTTGCAGAACATTATCGTGTGTTGGCTTAACAGGTTCTGGAGACCTTGTATCGTTATCTGAATTGCAGATCCTGTAAGTTTTGATACAGTGTGAATTTTTTATACATTGTGATTATTGGTAGGAATGAGGCGGTTTAAGTATCCTCGACTGCTCGTTGTTTTTGATGAATTAAGCTGTCATTGTGCCTTTAGTAATGTTGTTTGAGCTAGTGTCTGAGATGGTATATTGCTTTTCACCTTTGAAATATGAGTTACCAATTTGAGAATCCATTTGTGACTATGTCGGCTTTCATAACCCTCATTCCTAATACCAATAATCGATTTCCTAATCTGAGAAACCATGAGTTACTAATCTCTACCTAGTTAGGCCCAGTTAAGTGACTTTCTTTTATTTTTAAAAATATTTCTTCAACTGTTTTTAAAATTGATAATTAGATAAATTAATTATTAATGAATTTACTTTCGTGATTTAGACTTATCGTCAAGATTGTAGTTATATTAGTTCCATCACATTATTAGTTTTGTAAGACGTATGACTCAGGGAGATGAAAAAAATGACCCATAAATATAAAAGATAAATAAATTAAAGAGGGTTCAAATACAAAGTAAAATAAAATGTTCCCACCAAATTTGGAAAATCTAAGACAAAAATTATAGTTTCTGAAAAATCTCCTTGTAAACAACATTAGATGTTGTATTAGTCATTCCTTTGTCTTCATCCAGAAGGAGGACATTTAGACCTTTCTTACTTGTAACCTTAGATATAGCAACGTACAAGAGACCATGGGTAAAGACTGGTTTAGGAAGATAAAGTCCAACACGGGATAAGGATTGCCCTTGACTTTTGTTAATATTCATGGCAAAGCAAACTGCTAAAGGAAACTGTCTCCTTTCAAACTTAATTGGGAACATGGTAGTGTCGGACGGTGTGACAACCCTCGCGAATGCGGAAATAAAACATAACAAGCATGTGAATTAAATAGCGGAAATACGGTATTTTAAAAACCTTTATACATGCAAGATAGAAAATACGAGGTGTGTCAAATATTACAAACCAAAGTACGAAATATACTACAACAAGAGACGTAGTCTCTCCAAATGTTATCAAAGTAAAAGTGATTAGCAAACAAGCTAAAATCGTCTAGAGGTGAAACTTCCAGGGACAACGCCCGCTAGCTCACACCCGAACCCAAAATCCAAGCACAATGTCCATCCAAGCAAGCAACTTGTTCATCCATGAAAGACATGAACGCCACAGTCAGTGGGGAGTAACTCCGGGTTCTCCCAGCCATATCACATTAAACGTACATAAAAGGAATACAAAAGTAGAAGCATGCATATATAGATATACATGTGAAATACGATAAGGATAGATAGGCAATTCAATATATAATAATAAGAGCATATGAGGTACAAGTCCGAATCCATCATGTTATACAAAGACTCGGGGAAGACACTCTTATGCAACCGAATACGCTTACTAGGGCTTGCATCTCACCGTTAGCGGTATAAGTTTGATAAGATTGAGACTCGACAAATAAACAATGCCAAGTCATTCATGGATCATAAGTATTCGATCATATAATCATCCATTCAGCATACCAATACATTGGCGACATCTCTCACGGTAAATGAAACGCACTAGCACCGTGTACATGACAAATATGATTAAAAGGCATCCACGGGATAAACATTTCTCTGAACGCATACACGATAAAAATTTCGTATATGTAGACTAATTTCCTCCTGGTAGCACGACGATAATAATACGGTCCTAGTCTAAACCTGGCCAGACTTTCGGAATAGACGTGTTCCGATTCGACATGCGATAAACATTTCGCATCCAAGACTCGGTCAATCATTGACGCCGAGTACCCCAAATTCGGTCGATATTCACGAAAGAGGCGGAAAAGAGCATAAGCCTCATAACAAGCGGTACGCTACATGCAAATAACACCACCTCGCAAGTACACAACATTTGACGGCCGGGTCGATCAACGCAATGCGTTCGCCTCCCACCAACGTCGTCGTATGCCCACTAACACATGCAATTAAGCAGTAGGATACCTCCCCGTTCCGACATTCCAGCCTTACGAACGTGAAGGTAGCCAAGGGAATGAGAGTACAAAGCACAAGACAAAATAGTGCTCAAACCGTATCATTTGTAAAAACCGACTCAAAGTGGACATACTAAAACCGTCACAACATGCGATATCAACTAATGGAATATCCATATATTCGAAACAGTCATATTTAAAGTCATCCTCGTATTTATATCGATAACTTGAACTCATCGGAATCTTATAAAAAAGAACTCAATGAGAACTCAAAAACTCCAGCAGGTGCCAGCCGGTCAGGTGGACCGGCTGCCGGCCACCCGGCTGACGCCAAATATCATATGAAAAACCAAGTGAAAATACAGTGTGTCCCAACCGGTCAAGGGGACCGGCTGCCGCCTACCCGGCTGGGACCAAAGGTTCATGAGAAAAACCAAGGGAAAGGTAGAGGTGTCTCAGCCGGTCGGCCGGCTGAGATCGACTTCATGCATAAATCTTCACGTATCAACAATAATATACAGCCACTGCCTCAGCCGGTAGGCTGACCGGCTGCCAGTCGGCCGGCTGGGGTCAACTTTACTCGAAAATCATCATTTCACTAAGGATTAACATTTAACAATTATCGATTATTATCATAAATCATCAATTCTCATATCGATTCTCAACAAACAACAAGTATCATCATCAACACAATTACTAAGCTTACTAATCATATTCTAAATACGATTCCAAGCATAGAAAACACGTAAAACACGTAAATGATATCGAGTAACCCTTCACCGTTACTTTTTTGCGTCTTTACTCCGTGTCAAGGTCCTCTTCAATCAAGAAGTAGTCTTTGTCGGGATCTTGAAGGTCACCACCTACAAATAGTTAATAAAAGATGAATATACTTCACCTTGAGGAAGACGGATTATTTGAAAAGCGAGAAAGACAGTAATTTTTTTACCAACACAGATAGAGGAAGATAAGAAAGGAAGAATAAGACGAACTTACGTGAATTTGAGCGAGAATTGAACGAGTTATGGCGATTATAAGACGGATAAAAAATGGAAGCTAGGTTTTCTTTGGGTTTTCTTATAGAGGAAGAAAGAGTTGAGTTGTTGCACTGAAACTATTCAGAAAGACAACTAAACAATGACAATTTGATTGAGATTCAGACACTTTGCAAATACTCTGTTTCTGTTTGAATTGATTGTTAAAGAACAAGGATAGGACCTTAACCAAAGCACAAAGCCAATGATTGAGGGTTGAACTTTGATCCCAGCACACAGCTAAGGACCCAAGCTCACTTCCAAGCACAAAGCAAAGGAAGTTGTCTCAAGCACACAGCCAAGAGATGCAACAGAAACAAGGTTTCAGTTTTATGTTTTACTTCAAATCTGATTTGCATTTCATTAGGTAAGGCCTTATATAGGCAACAAGGATACAACTCAGACGTTAGGAGATATCTAGGGCCACAAAGGCTTACACATGAAACAAAATAACAGCTACAAACTTGCAGGAAAACTGAAATAAAGTAGATAAAGCAGAAAAGTAATTCTAATAGGACAATCTTCCTTAATGGGTTTGTTGGGGTTGAAACTGGTGGAGGGGTGGACTTCTGAGCTTGATTCTTGAGCTCAACTGAAGTGGGATGGATGCCAAAGGTCCTTCTAAAAGGCCCTCGAGTTTGTTTGATCATAAAAGGCAAGTTTGATAGTGACATGTTAACTACTGCAAAAAGGCTGAAATCTGGACAGTCTGAAGTTGTCCCTAAGCTAACTCTTTATGTGTTTGTTTCTGGGGAGGGAAGTCCTGGGGAAAGTTTTAGAGGACCTTCCCAAGACATAGGTTTGAGGGTTGGTTAGGCTTGTTTGATTGTGTGGGGCCCCATGGACCTTGTTTAGAAAGGCAGTGATAGGCTGTTTTTGGCTGGGGGTTGTTTTTGTTGTGTTGGGTTTGTTGGGCTGTTGGCTGAGCTTTGTTGTGGCCTAGTCTTGGGAAGTGGATGGCTAGGCTTTGTTCTGGTTGTGGTGGTGTTGTCTTAGCAGGCTTGAAGTGGTTGTGGCTTGGACTGAATAGAACATTGTCATAGCTGGTCATGTTGTTGTCTGAATGTATGTTGTTGTTTTGATGTTGAGTCTTGTCTTGAGTTTGTGTCTTGTCTTGAGCTCGTGTCATGGCTCGTGTCTTGGCTTGGTCACATACTCCCGTTGCAACCTCCTTTTCTTGAAAAGGATTTGCCCTCAAATCTTCCTCACCTTCATCATCTGATTCACCATGGTAAGGACTCAGGTCTCCAACATTGAAAGTACCATGTACACCATAGCTTCCTGGTAAATCCACCTTGTAAGCATTGGTGCCTATCTTCTCCAATATCTCAAATGGTCCATCAGCTCTTGGCATGAGCTTGTTTCTCCTCTTGTCTGGAAATCTCTCTTTTCTTAAATGCAAGCATACAAGATCCCCTGCCTTGAATTCCCTTGCTTTCTTAGGCCCCTTGGACCTAGCCTTGTACAACTCATTGGACCTTTCAATCTGCTTCTTGACTTGCTCATGAATCTGTATCATTTGCTCAACTCTTTTCTTTGCATCATCGCTTGCCTTGTTTCCTTTGACTGGTGCTAGGTCTGTAGGCATGAGAGGATTAGTGCCATAAACTGTTTCAAAAGGACTTTTACCTGTGCTGCTGGAGGGAGCTCTGTTGAAGGCAAACTCAGCTTGTGCTAGCTTGAGGTCCCCATCTTTCAATGACTTAGAAACAATGCTCCTTAAGATCTTCCCTAGTGTTCTGTTAGTGACTTCTGTCTGCCCATCAGTTTGGGGCTGGTGAGAAGTACTAAACAATAACCTGGTCTTCAATAGCTTCCACAAGGTTCTCCAGAAATGGCTCATGAACTTTGTGTCTCTATCTGAGACAATGCTTCTAGGGACCCCATGCAACTTGACAACCTCTCTAAAGTATATTTCAGCCCCCCCCAAGGCATCCTCAGTCTTCTTACAAGCAATGAAATGTGCCATCTTGCTAAATCTATCTACAACCACCATGATTGAATCCTTTCCCCTTTGAGTTCTAGGTAAGGCTACAATGAAATCCATACTGAGGTCTTCCCATGGCTTGTTGGGTACTGGAAGTGGTGTGTAAGGGCCTGCTTGAAAGTGTGCCTTGGCTAGTTGACAAGATCTGCATCTCTTGAGGGCATCTTGCACATCACTGAGCATCTTAGGCCAATAGAACGGATCTTGTAAGATGTCATAGGTCTTCTGTACCCCAAAGTGACCAGCAAGGCCATTGGAGTGAACCTCTTTGACCAGTAGTCCCCTATAAGGTCCCTTAGGCACACACAGTTTGTTCCCATAAAATAAGTATCCTTCTTGAGCTGTGTATTTGCTTCCTTTCTTGACTTGCCCTTCTTGATGTACCTCCCATTCATGCTTGAAGTCTGGGTCTTCTTGATAGAGCTCTTTCATAAATTCAAACCCCAACACCCTTTGCTCCATGAAGGTCACCATTACAGACCTTCTAGACAATGCATCAGCTACAACATTGTTCTTACCCTCTATATACTTGCTGGAGAATGAGAAGGATTGCAAGAACTCTACCCATTTGGCATGCCTGGGGTTGAGTTTGTGTTGTCCATTGATGTATTTGAGAGCCTCATGATCAGAATGAAGCACAAAAGGCTTAGGCTTCAAGTAGTGTCCCCAATGATTCAATGCCCTCACAATGGCATAGAATTCCTTGTCATATGTGGAATAGTTAAGCTTGGCCCCATTTAGCTTCTCACTAAAGTATGCCACAGGTTTCTTTTCTTGAGTAAGCACAGCTCCTATGCCAAGACCACTGGCATCACACTCTACCTCAAAGAGTTTGTTAAAGTCTGGTAGAACCAATATTGGAGACTTGCACAATAGCTCTTTGATCAGATTGAAGGACCTTTCAGCCTTCTCATTCCACTTGAACTCTCCCTTCTTCATGCACTCAGTAATAGGGGCCATGATTGAACTAAACCCTTGTATGAACCTCCTATAGAAATATGCCAACCCATGGAAACTTCTTACATCAGTAACAGTTTGGGGAATGGGCCATTCCTTGATTGCTTGCACTTTCTCAGGATCAACTGCTACCCCTTTCTTAGAGATGATGAACCCAAGGAAGTAAACCTCAGGCTGCATGAAGGTACACTTCTCTAGCTTGCCATACAACTTGTTTTCTCTTAGGACCTCAAACAACATCTTCAGATGTTGCAAATGTTCTCCCTTTGTTGAACTGTAAATAAGAATATCATCAAAGTAAACCACTATACACTTGCCTAAGTAAGGCCTTAGGACTTCTGTCATCAACCTCATGAAGGTGCTAGGGGCATTAGACAACCCAAAAGGCATCACCAACCATTCATAGAGCCCATGTTTAGTCTTGAAAGCTGTCTTCCATTCATCCCCTGCTCTTATCCTCACTTGGTGGTAGCCCTGCCTCAGATCAATCTTAGTGAACACTTGAGCCCCACTTAGCTCATCCAGAATATCATTAAGTCTAGGTATGGGAAACCTATACTTGATGGTAATGTTGTTGATGGCCCTACTGTCAATACACATACGCCAAGTCCCATCCTTCTTTGGCACAAGCAAGGCTGGTACAGCACAAGGACTGAGGGACTCTCTGACATAGCCCTTGTTGAGTAGTTCACCTACTTGAAGTTGGAGCTCTTGTGTAGCCTTAGGGTCACTCCTGTAGGCTGGCTTGTTGGGTAAGATAGCTCCAGGCACTAGGTCAATGTGGTGCTCTATCCCTCTAAGTGGTGGCAGTCCACTAGGAAGCTCAGTAGGGAAGACATCACCATAACTTTCTAGGATAGCTTTGACCTCTTCAGGGATATCAATGATACTCATCCCAGTCTCCTTGACTAGCAATATGTATACAGGTTGTAGCTCACTTAGCTCTTGTGCTATTTCTGATTCACTTATCAACATGACTTCTTTGGAAGCCTCACTCATGGGGTTTGGGTTGATCTTTAAAGCAGGTGGTAAAGGTGCTAGGGTGATCTTCTTCTTCCCATACTTGAAGGTGTAAGTGTTGTCTCTCCCATGGTGTATGGCATCCCTATCAAACTCCCATGGTCTCCCAAGCAGAAGGTGACATGCATCCATAGGTAGAACATCACAAAGACTCTCATCCACATACCCTTTACCAATTGAGAAAGGTATAACACATTGTTTATCCACCTTGATCTCAGCCCCTTTGTTTAGCCATCTGAGTTTGTAAGGTAGGGGGTGGTCTTTGGTGGGTAGAGCTAGCTTGTCTATCAGTGTTTTGGAGGCCACATTAGTGCAGCTTCCCCCATCAATAATGAGGTTACATACTCTACCCTTGATGGTACATCTGGTCCTAAAGATCTGGTGTCTTTGGTCCTCTTCCAAAGGTTGTGGTTGAGTATGCATTACCCTCCATGTTACCAAACTTAACCCTGCATCAGGCTCTATCAATTCCTCACTAGCCTCTACCTCAGGCTCTTCCATTTCTTCATCACAGACCAACACTTCATCATCTCCCCAATGGATTACTTCTAGGGTACTCAGAGCCCTTTTAGATGGGCATTCTCTAGCAAAATGCCCATACCCTTGACATTGAAAGCACTTTTTGAGAGGGGTAGTCTTCCTTTGGCCTGCCTCAACAGCCTTGCCTTTATCAAGGTTGAAAGGAGTCTTAACAGGAACCACAGGTTCTCCTATCTTAACTCCTGCAAAAGGTTTGAAGGTGGGGGTTCTGGAAGGTGTCTTAGAAGCACTGGCCTTTCCTTTTCCCAATTTTTCTACCCTTAAAGACAAGTTGACAGCTTCCTCAAAGGAGTATATGTTTTGTAGCCTGACTTTGCTAGCTATCCTTTCATCCAACCCCTCTAAGAACCTTGCTATCTTTTGTTCAGATTTCTCAACAACCTCACATTGCAAAGTGAGTTGTTCAAAGTCTCTTAGGTAGGACTCTAAAGGTCTTTGGTCTTGCTTTAGGTGAGTAAGCTTAATGAACATGTCTTGAGTGTAGTCCCTAGAGACAAACTTAGCTCTCATTTTCTTTTTTAGTTTGAGCCATGACTTTACAGGTTCTTTCCCTTCCCTAACCCTCAAGGTTTTCATGTTTTCATACCACAGTGAGGCATAGCCTTTTAGTTTCATGATAGCAACCTTAAAAGCCTTTCTATCAGTGTATCCTTTAAACTCAAAGACTCTTTCTACAGACCTTAGCCAATCTAAGAAATCATCAGGGTTCAAGCTACCTAGAAAGTCAGGAATCTCTACCTTGATATCTTTGTCTTGGTGTCTGAGAAGACTGTGATCTGAGCCATCTGAATCTGACATTTCAAACTGATCTACAGGTTGTCTCCTCCTTACTCCACCTTGTGGGAAAGGTGCTCCTCTTCCTCGACCTCTGCCTCCCCTTGTATTATTGTTCTGTTGGCCCTCAAGGAGTTCATTGACAGATCTAGAGACCTCCATTACAGTTCTGGCAAGATCTTGAACTGTGTTTTCAAGACCTGTGATTTTCTCTTCACTCATGGTTGTATTTTGTGTTTTTAATGTAGTTAGGTAGATGAACTCACAAACCAAAGCTCTGATAACCAATTTGCACTGAAACTATTCAGAAAGACAACTAAACAATGACAATTTGATTGAGATTCAGACACTTTGCAAATACTCTGTTTCTGTTTGAATTGATTGTTAAAGAACAAGGATAGGACCTTAACCAAAGCACAAAGCCAATGATTGAGGGTTGAACTTTGATCCCAGCACACAGCTAAGGACCCAAGCTCACTTCCAAGCACAAAGCAAAGGAAGTTGTCTCAAGCACACAGCCAAGAGATGCAACAGAAACAAGGTTTCAGTTTTATGTTTTACTTCAAATCTGGATTTGCATTTCATTAGGTAAAGGCCTTATATAGGCAACAAGGATACAACTCAGACGTTAGGAGATATCTAGGGCCACAAAGGCTTACAACATGAAACAAAATAACAGCTACAAACTTGCAGGAAAACTGACATAAAGTAGATAAAGCAGAAAAGTAATTCTAATAGGACAATCTGCCTTAATGGGTTTGTTGGGGTTGAAACTGGTGGAGGGGTGGACTTCTGAGCTTGATTCTTGAGCTCAACTGAAGTGGGATGGATGCCAAAGGTCCTTCTAAAAGGCCCTCGAGTTTGTTTGATCATAAAAGGAAAGTTTGATAGTGACATGTTAACTACTGCAAAAAGGCTGAAATCTGGACAGTCTGAAGTTGTCCCTAAGCTAACTCTTTGTGTGTTTGTTTCTGGGGAGGGAAGTCCTGGGGAAAGTTGTAGAGGACCTTCCCAAGACATAGGTTTGAGGGTTGGTTAGGCTTGTTTGATTGTGTGGGGCCCCATGGACCTTGTTTAGAAAGGCTGTGATAGGCTGTTTTTGGCTGGGGGCTGTTTTTGTTGTGTTGGGTTTGTTGGGCTGTTGGCTGAGCTTTGTTGTGGCCTAGTCTTGGGAAGTGGATGGCTAGGCTTTGTTCTGGTTGTGGTGGTGTTGTCTTAGCAGGCTTGAAGTGGTTGTGGCTTGGACTGAATAGAACATTGTCATAGCTGGGTCATGGTGTTGTCTGAATGTATGTTGTTGTTTTGATGTTGAGTCTTGTCTTGAGTTTGTGTCTTGTCTTGAGCTCGTGTCATGGCTCGTGTCTTGGCTTGGTCACATACTCCCGTTGCAGTTGTGTGAGTGAAATTAGGTTAAAGGGAGTATATGAAGAGAGTGAGTGGAAAAGTCAAGAAAAGTCAAAGACGACTTAAGACGGGATTCACTTGAAATCTCGCGAAAAATCCAAATACGAACTCGGAAATTCTAAATTCGACCCGGGAAATTTAATTCTAAACTAAGACTAAATTTCGCTGAAAAGTATCCGTAAAATATTTTTACTATAAAAATAGGGTACATTTGCGGGTGTTACAATCACCCCACCTTTTAAAAAGTTTCGCCCTCGAAACTTGAGCGAAAGAAAGCTACCTTAATCGAATAGGCTTGGATATATATTTACTACGCATAGAAGCTTCCGTTTCCCAAGTCTCTTCTTCGACATTAGCACATCTTCACAAGATTTTCACTAAAGGAACCACCTTACTTCTCAACTTCTTATCTTTGCGATCTAGGATGCGGATCGGCTTCTCTTCAAAGGATAAATTCGGTTCAAGCTCGGGCATTTCCTTTTGAAAGACATGGCTTGGATCACTAACATACTTTCTCAATTGAGAAACATGGAATACATCATGAACCTTAGCCAAATTCGGGGGCAAATCCAACTTGTAAGCAACGGCACCAATCCTTTTCACAATATCAAAGGGTCCAATGTATTTCGGGCTCAATTTACCCTTAACACCAAACCGTTTAACACCCTTCATTGGAGATACTTTCAAAAACACTTTATCCCCAACTTCAAACTCTAACGGCCTTCTTCGGATATCGGCATAATACTTTTGACGGTCTTGAGCGGCTTTCATTCTATCACGAATGACCTTCACATTATCAACAGTCTCAACAAGAATATCGGGGCCTAAGTCACGAACATCACTCAATTGATTCCAACATATAGGACTCCGACATTTCCTTCCATAAAGAGCTTAATAAGGAGCCATCTTGATAGATGCATGATAACTGTTGTTCTAAGAAAAATCCACCAACGGTAGACTCCTTTCCCAACTAGATTGGAAGTCGAGTGCACAAGCCCTAAGCAAGTCTTCTAAAGTCTGGATAGTCCTCTCGGTCTGACCATCGGTAGCGGCATGAAATGCGGTACTCATCAACAATTTACTACCCATGGCTTCTTGTAAAGCCTTCCAAAATCTTGAACAAAATCTCGGATATCGGTCGGATATGATCTCCTTAGGAACACCATGATATCTAACAATCTCATCAACATAGGCTTTGGCTAAACGATCTAAACTCCAGGTTTCTTTGATCGGAATGAGTCTAGCACACTTGGTCAAACGATCAACAACAACCCAAACGACATCTTTACCTCCAACGGTCCTCGGCAAAGGCATGACAAAATCCATAGAAATAGATCCCACTTCCATAGTGGAATATTCAACGGTTGTAGCAATCCACCGGGCCTCTTTTGTTCAATCTTCACTTGTTGGCAAGTAAGGCATCTTCCAACATAAGACACAACATCGCCCTTCAAGTTTGGCCACCAAAATTGAATAGAATAAGGGGAAAGGTGAGCTTCATCAAGAACTCACTTCCTCAAATCAAGAGCATTAGGAACAAATAAACGGCCATAGAAACGAATAACACCTTCATCATCAAACTTGAAATCTTTAGCTTTACCTTCAAGAAGTTTGGCTTGAATAGACTTGTAGGTAAGATCATCAACTTGGCTTTCGCAGATCTCACGGAGAAAAACAGGCTCGGCAGTCATAACACCAACATAAACAAATCCACGCTCCACGAATTCCAACCTCAACTTTCGAAACTCGGCACAAAGATCAACGGGTAATACCCGCATAGCATTCAAAGCATGAGAAGCTTTCCTACTAAGAGCATCGGCAACAACATTAGCCTTCCCTTCATGGTACAATAACTCAAAATCATACGCATTCAACACCAATTCCACCCACTTCTTGTCTCATATTCAACTCTTTTGATTAAATATGTACGTCAAACCTTTTTGTGATCGGTGGAATATACGACAATGAACGACCATAAGTGTGTCTCCCACTTTCAAGCATGAACACGGCGGCCAATTCCAAATCATTAGTAGGAATAGTTTTCCTTCATGAACTCTCAAATGTCTCGAAGCATAGCCACCACTTTCCTATTTTGCATAAGGACACACAGAACCCAAATCCGCATCTTAGAAGCATCACCATAGCACATCAAAGTCTACCTTCCATCTTCAGGCAAAGTCCCACCATAGCGGTATTTAACCTCTTCTTTAACTCTTGAAAACGCGTCTTCACAAGCTTCATTCCCATGGGTGGAAACTTGTTTCCTTCTCAACAACTGGTCATCGGTCCTATCATCTTAGAAAAATCCGTGCAATCTTCGGGGAATAACCAGCTAACCAAGAAAACTTTGAATCTCTCTAATATCGGTCGGACTCTTCCAATCCACCACAGCTTCAATCTTAGAAGGATCCACCATTACACCTTCTTTAGAAATCACATGCCCTAGAAAGGACACTTTAGGTAACCAAAATTCACACTTGGAAAACTTAGCATACCACTTCTGACAACGAAGAACACCCAAAATAGTCCTTAGATGAATAGCATGCTCTTCTTCGGACTTGGAGAAAATAAGAATATCATCAATGAATACCACCACACACTTTTCAAGATACTCACTAAATGTGCGGTTCATTTGATCCATAAAGATAGCGGGAGCATGCGTCATCCAAATGGCATCACCTTGAACTCAGAATCACCCTAACCTTGTACTAAAAAAGCGTCTTTCGTAATATCCACATAACGAACGGGAATTTGGTGATAACCGGATCCAAGCAATCTTGGGAAACGTAGAAGCACCCGTTAGTTGATCAAACAAATCTTCAATTCTTGGCAAAGGATACCTATTCTTGATTGTAATCTGATTCAATTCAAGATAATCAATACAAAGCCTCATAGAACCATCTTTCTTCTTTACAAAGAGAACGGGAGCACCCCAAGGCGAGGCACTTGGTCGAATAAAACCCTTCTCAATCATATCATCTAGTTGCTTCCTTAATTCTTTCAATTCGGTCGGAGCCATACGGTAAGGAGCTTTGGCTATGGGTCCAGAACCAGGTACAAGATCAATAGAGAACTCAATATCACGCTCGGGAGGGATCCCGGGCAAATCTTCGAGGAATACATCAACGAATTCTCGAACAATAGGCACATCTTCAATACTTGGCAAAGAGATAGTTGAAGAAGTCACAATACACAAGTATGCTTGGTGACCTTTTCTAACCATACTTACCAATTTCATAGCGGAAATCAAAGACACACCTTTTCGGGGATGAGCTCCCTTATAGGTAATTCTATCTCCTAAAGGACTCTTTAAATAAATCTTTTGATCACGACACTCGAACCTATCATGATACAATGCTAACCAATCGATACCTAGAATTATATCGAAATCTCCTAGAGGAAACTTAAGGAGATTAGCGGGAAAGATAGAACCCGAAATAGATATTGGGACATTAGGATAAAGAGTAGAACAAGA
Source organism: Heliosperma pusillum (assembly GCA_022085475.1). Taxonomy (NCBI): domain Eukaryota; kingdom Viridiplantae; phylum Streptophyta; class Magnoliopsida; order Caryophyllales; family Caryophyllaceae; genus Heliosperma; species Heliosperma pusillum. Next base: position 41,378 of record JAIUZE010066099.1, read on the forward strand.
GATAATATCTCCGGATGGTAAGGATATGGGAGTATCCTCACTAGATGTAGGCTCGATAGATAATTTATTAGCATAAGTCGAAGACACAAAAGACATTGAAGGCAACCGTAGCAAAAAGAATAAGACACGGTTGCTCTAAGATTGAGAACATA
>JAIUZE010066100.1:0-14127 GCA_022085475.1 Heliosperma pusillum
CTTGGAAAAACTTTTGACTCCGAAGAAATTGCCAGGAAGATCCTTAGAAGTCTATCTAAACGATGGAGACCTAAGGTGACGGTAATTGAGGAATGTAAAGACCTATCTGACCTATCTTATCAAGAGCTACTTGGAACCCTAATGGCTCACGAGATTACTCTTGATGAAGATGAGGCAAATGATAGTAATAGCAAGAAAGTGGCTCTAAAAGCCGAATCCAGTGAAAGACATGATTCGGATCTTGAAGATGAAACAGTGTTATTTGCTAGACGTTTTAAGAAAAAATTCTTTAATAAACCACAAGGTAAAACGTTTAACAATAACACTAACAAATCTTACAAAAAGCCAATTGAGTCAAAAGGGTCTCTTTCAAGTCGTGGTTGCTTCAAATGTGGGGATAATGATCACATGATCAAAGATTGCCCCACATGGAATAAAATCAAAGACAAAAATCAACGAGACAAAACCAAGAAGGAATTCAAGCAAGTAATGATGGCTTATTGCTGGGGAGATCTCGACACAGAGGATGACGAATCAGAAGAAGAGGAAGTCGCCAACTTGTGTCTAAGCAACGTCAGTCTTGACCTAATTTCTGACAGTGACAATGAAAGCGAATCCGAGATGTGCCTTGTTGGCAACTCAGATTCAGAACCAGACTCAGAAGATGACGAAGAGGTTAGTCATCTTGAACTTAAAAAGCAAGTTAAGAATTTATCTAAGAAGTCTTTAATTAAGTATTTTGAAGAAGCCTTAGATCATTGTCATGAACAGAGGCTTGAATTAAAAGATCTTAAAGAACAAATTCTTGATATTGCTGAGGAAAACCAACTTCTAAAGGCCAAAGCTAAAAAGCTCAAGTCTAAAGTTATGGCAACTTCAGCTATAACTTCAGACAAGACAAATGTTGAGAAAGAAGCTCTTGAGTCTAAAGTTATAGCTAATGAAGCTATAATCTCCGAGTTGAAGCTCAACATTAAGCATCTTCAAGCCAAAGTTATAGCTAATGAAGCTATAACTTTAGAATTGAAGAAAGTCAATGAGCTTTTACAATCTGAGGCTAAGGCAAAGGAAGTTGTTATCCTTGATCACGAGAAAGTAAACTCCTTTCTCTCTCAGCAATTGAAAGATATAAAGGCTGAATTCTCCCAAGCCAAGAGTCAACATAATGAGGAGAAACTTATCTTGAACAAACGTTTCAATGATTTTCGTGAAAATTTCAAAAAGAACAATCCCTCCAAAGACTCGAATGTAGATCATTCGTCGTGTGAAAAAGAAATTTAGTCTTTGAAGGAATTGCTCCTACATCCACGAAAAGTTCATGATAAGTAGGAAGGAAGTCAGAAGGTCTTAGACTTCCTTACCGAACAGTCTAATAATAACATGAAGATGGGTCTAGGTCATGAATGCTATAGTCATAGAGACCATGATAAATGCAAATCCACTCCTTCTGACCGTGATTTCAGAAGAAGGAAGTACGTAAATCTTTCAGAATATCTGATTTGCAATTATTGTGGTCACAACGGTCATGTTAAAGATAATTGTGTTAAATATGTTAACGACAACAGAAATCAAACTGATTTTGTGAAAGAGCATGACGTGTCTAGTGAGTCCAAATCTGAACCTCAACGTGATGAGGTTAGAAAGAATGAGTTTAGATGGTTTTATGACATAGCTTTCGATTACACATTTGTACCTTCAAAATCTAAACCTTATGTGAATCAGAAGCAGTCATTTAAACCTAATGTGCGTCGTAACAATAATCAATATAATAAATCTAGCAAACCCTATCCTAAGAAGAAAAGAATTGTCAAACAGGTATGGGTTAGGAAGGATCAAATATATAGAGTCACTAACCAAAAAAGGACCCAACTTAGCGGGGGTACCTAAAAGCTGTATTTGATTCTCTTGCAGATAATAGTGAAAGAAAATAATCTATGGTATCTCGACAGTGGTTGTTCGAGACACATGACTGGAAACAAGAATCTTTTTCTTTCACTAGAGCCCTTCAACGGTGGCAAGGTCACCTTTGGAGACAACAAGAAAGGAAATATAATCGGTGTAGGTAAGATTGGTATATCTTCTTCACATGCTATCAATAATGTATATCTGGTAGATGGCCTTAAGCATAACTTGCTAAGTATCTCTCAATTATGTGACAAAGGCAACAAAGTCGTTTTTCACTCAAATATTTGTCGTATCATAGTTGAAGGTACTAGTAATGTTATCTTAGAAGGTCTGCGTAAACAGAACGTGTATATGATTGATTTAAATAAAGTCACTACAAGTTCCTTTACGTGCATGAAAGTCACTGTGGATGATTCATGCCTGTGGCACAAGAGGTTTGCACACATCAGTCCAACAATTTTAAAGAAACTTAAATCGTGGGATTTAGTTGAGGGTTTACCCTCAATCAAATTCGAACAAGAAAAGATGTGTGACTCATGTGCCCGTTGTAACCAAGTTAGATCTTCATTCAAACCGAAAAGAGTAGTAAGTACAGAGCGTCCACTTGAGTTGGTACACATGGATCTATGTGGACCTATGAAAGTTAGAAGCCACGGTGGATCAAGGTACGTATTCGTCCTAGTCGACGACTACTCAAGGTATGTATGGCCTATCTTTCTATTTACTAAAGATGAAACTTTCAATGAGTTTGTAGTACTAATGAAGCTCGCCCAAAACAAGTATGATAAAAAGGTAGTTTCCATTCGTACGGATCATGGCACCGTATTTGATAATCAAGCTTTTATAGAATATGGTAGGGAGAATGGTGTAGGACATAGCTTTTCTGCACTACGAACCCCACAATAAAATGGTGTCGTGGAACGTATGAATAGAACATTAGAGGACATGGCCCGCACTATGCTTCTGTGTAGTGGCCTTCCTAAGAGCTTTTGGGCAGAAGCCATTAGTACTGCATGCTATGTGCACAATAGAGCTATGATTAGACCTATTCTCAAAAAGACTCACTATGAACTTTTAAGAGGGAGAAAACCCAATATAGCTCACCTTCGTTGCTTTGGTAGTAAATTTTTTGTCCATAATGTTGGAGCCAGTGTCCTCCACAGTTAGTGCAATAACATAAATAAATCTCTGTAGGTTCACAGGGTATACTTTGTATAATAATCAGTTGATTAACGTTTATCAATAACGGTTGGCTTGCTAGATAAGTTTGACGTTATTGTCATACAGATGGCGGTGATCAACTGGTCCCTAAAAGTCACACCTAAAGGATGTGTTTGAGAGATGTGATTGTTTGAGAAAATAATCATATTGATACCCTATTATATGCCTAAAAGGTTAGTCGGTGTTTATGACTAAAAGGTTAGTCAATGTGATGATGACAGATTATTTAATAATGATTAAATAAAGTTAGCTGAGACGAATTAACTGTAATTCGTATATTGAATATAAAATGTTATATTTAATTGTTGTATATAATGTAAGCTAATTAAACATAAACCGTTATAATTAATTGGCAAATTATAAATATACGGATATTTATAATTAATGATATATTATAATGTCGGTCCATGTAAAATGACGATTATAATATATTACATTATATTGGAAGCTAAAATGACCGAAACAAAGTGTCCAGATACACTCGGGTTTTTTCCGGTCAATGGGTAGTTATTTCAGGAGACTAAATCTCCCCATATAATAGACCAAGGAGCCGTGAGACAGGAGAAGGGATTTTGGAGAAAATTCTAAAAACCTAATTCACTCACTACTGCCTCCATCATTCATAGATCATAAAAAGACAAAAGTTAACAGTAACTTTTGACAATACACAAAAACCTTCTTCTCAACAGTGAGATCGTGTAAGAGGTTTACTTTCTAGCAAAAGAAAAGGGTATTTCTCGGAGCATCTTGGGTGCAACGATTAGGAGGATATCTACTTTGATATCTCTGTTCTTTACGCCTATTGCTAGGACCGGAGGTTGATTTCTAAATCTATACTCTTATTCTTGTTTTCGTTTATGACTAGTATGATCAAGTTATTACTATTTCGTTATAATCCTATAATAACTGTATTGTGGTAATACCGATTTCCCACAAGTGGTATCAGAGAATAGGCCACGAAATTGTTTTAATTTGATTTCATAAACCGAAACTGTTTATGCCGCTGTGTGTTTGACTCGATCGAGGACTTTAGTGTCTCGATCGAGCTGTTTTTTCTGAGTTTTTGGTCGATCGAGTACCTGTGTTCGCTCGATCGAGCAGTTTTCTCAAATTTTTGGTCGATCGAGTACCTGTGTTCGCTCGATCGAGCAGTTTTCTCAAATTTTTGGTCGATCGAGTGATGTTTATACTCGATCTAGGTCCCTGTTTGTCGACTAGGAAGAATTAGTCGATCGAGAGACTTTATTGTTTAATTTCTTCTCGATCGAGTACTTTACAGAATCGTATTTCCTTTCGTATTCGTTTTCATTTAGATTTATTTTGTTATGTTAATCTGTTAAAATAACATACAATAGATTTGTAGATGTTTTAATTTAATAAAGATTAGATTAAAATGAAAATGGAAATGATGTTGAATGAGTTTATCATTTGAAAGGATATTAATTTTTCCCTATTTTGTCGATAAGGACCGTTTTGCAGAAGAAAAATTTTTGCCGAAAAATTTATGCTGAAAAAATTTCTGTTTTTTTTTTCCTTTGCTGTATTCAAAGTTTTTTGGGCCTTTAATTGTACATTATTCGGATTGTGTATAATTAATGTGAATCGGTTCACATATGCTTAATATCTTACATTTTAAAGTAGTTTGAAATGTTTAGGATAGTTCATTTTATCAGTAAAATGAATCGAGATTGTAATTGATGTGGGTAATTACAGAATCACCACATAATTATAATCGATGTTAAAGGGTGGTTTGGATAATAAAACATCGTAATAACTGTATTATGTCTTGCATGTTTTATTTTAGTTGATGCTTTTATAATGTTTTTGGATTGTTTGAATGGATTTTAACGTTTTTACAATCAGTTGTAACTTAGTGTGGCCTTAGTAGATTGTGTTACCGTAATGATGGTAACATAGTCTTGGATGTATTTTGAGATCTTGAATCTCCATTTTTTTTAGTTTTGGGTTTTGAAATTAGAATGTAATAAATAGGATCAATGTAATTTTATTTATTGTAATTTCAAAGAAGACTAAAGATGGACATTGGAGCTCACTCCCGCTACATGGACCAAGAAGGGTGATCAAGTCAAGCTTCGAGGGTCCAAGCAGTTGGATTCCAAGTTGTATTTCATTCTTTTTGGTAGGATAGGCCACACTAGGACATGTTTTTCCTTTACGTTTTTCATTCTCGTTTACTTTCCATCACATGATAGATATAATTGCATCATATTCCGCCTAAACCAAACCACCTAAACTAATAAAATGCATGAAAATGATTCATATAGGTTGAATATTTTAATCATGGACATACAGATGTCACTCGCTTTTAGGGCCATCACCTTAGTTAAATCATTCTCGAGTTGCTAGACATTCGTTCACTTAAAATGAATTTAAGTTAAGATGATGGGACCTTCCCCTATAAATTAAAATTGAGACTAGTCTTTATAGGGAAAACTACTATGAGCCCCTTCTTCGTCGGAAGTCATAATATGACCCCTTCTACGTTGGGTAAGTAGTGAGTGTTGACCTATTTTATCTCAACATTATAGTACGAGTAATATCTCGTGATTATGATGGACTAAAGATAGAATTTACAGAAATTTATCGACCAGGAATTCTAAAAGTAGAATTAGCCAAAAGGTTGGCTTATCAATTTACAGAAATTGAGTCTTGGGATCATTTATATAATTCTTGAGGGAGGTCAATTATATAAATGCACGAGTCATCGAATTAAACAGTTTTTCATTAGACTCAAATTTAAAACGATGAAACTTATCATATTTTTTTCTTTTCACAGTTTGAATTCGTTATATACAGATATAACTGCTAAATAACAAATGGCTGGCCATACTGATGACCCAATGCCAAGTGCCACGCTCGGACGTGAGTCCTGGCTTAAGATGTTTATGGACACTATGAATCAGTCAACGCGACTGAAGAATAACGGGTCCAACTTTGCGGACTGGGAGGCTTCATTACGGAATGCTGCCATTGCTGACGGTAAGCTCAAGTACTTGACTGAGCCACTACCGACTAACCCAGGCCCCAATGCAGGAGCCAATGAATCACTTGCTTATAGTGATTTCGTAATGGAGGCGGGTGCGATAAAGAACTTACTCATCTTTTCAATGGAATCCAATTTGCAGAGGCGATTCATAGCCCAGGGTGCAAACAAGATTTTCACCACTCTCTCTAACGAAATCTGGAAAGCTCCGAGGATCGTTAGCTATGAGTATACCTGTCGCTTCTTTGAAGCGAAACTCCAGAAGGGCCAAGCAGTTAGCCCACACATTCTTGACATGATTGAGAAAGTCGAGAAACTGGAGGCACTTGGTTGCAAAATCGATGAGAAGATCGTCATAGACCGCGTTCTTCATTCACTTCATGATGGTTTTGCCCTTTTCAGGGCAAATTACTATATGAATGATATTAAGAAGAGCTCTTCATCATCTCCACTCACTTCTCGTACAGACAGAGAGTGATCTGAAATTGAGTGGGAGTCTGAAACAGGACGTTCTCATGATTGCCAACAAGGGCAAAGGTAAGGGCAAGGCTCAGGCCAACCTAACTGTAGGGAAGCCAAAATTCAAAAGGCCAGGGCAAGGCAAGAGTGGGCCTGGTGAGACTAGCGGTAGCTCACAAGGCAAGACAAAGAGCGATGAAGGTAACGTGGAGTGCCACCACTGCCACAAGTTTGGGCATTGGAGGAGGAACTGCCTCGTGTACCGTGAGGACATAAAAGCAGGCCGCGTCTCTCCTGTTGGTATGTTTTCATCTTTTATTCATATGATTGAGATTAACCATGCAAGTTTCGGAACTTGGGTACTAGATACTGGTTGTGGTTCTCATCTGTGCAATCATTTGCAGGGCCTAAGAAACATCACAACTCTCGCAAGGGGTGATGTGGATCTGCGAGTGGGGAATGGAGCAAGAGTAGCTGCCGTTTCAGTGGGAACATATGTAATCCAACTCCCGAGTGGATTTGAGTTATTTCTGAATAACTGTTACTATGTACCCAGTTTATCTAAAAACATTATTTCGGTTTCCGTACTTGATAAGGACGGCTTTTCGTTTGTAATAAAGGATAATAGCTGTATTTTCTCTTTAAAAGAAATGATTTATGGTAAAGCAGTTTCCATGAATGGGATTTATGTTTTAGATCAAACCACATATATATTGCATGTGAGTAGTAAGAAAGCAAAGGTTGGTGACAAAGATCAAACCTATTTATGGCATTGCCGTATGGGACACATAAATGAAAAACGCGTGAAAAAGCTCATTGATAATGGGACTATCTCCCTATTTGACTATGAATCTTTTGGCACGTCTGAATCATGTCTCATCGGCAAAATGACTCGAATTTCCTTCAAAGGTGTTGGAATGCGCGCTGCTGACCTATTAGGACTCATACATACTGATGTGTGTGGACCTATATCAATCAACGCTAGAGATGGCTATAGATATTTTATCACTTTCACGGACGATTTGAGTAGATATGGTTATGTCTACTTAATGAAGCATAAAAGTGAGTCCTTTGACAAGTTCAAGGAATTTCAGAATAAGGTTGAAAACCAACTGGATAGAAAGATTAAAGCACTACGTTCAGATCGTGGTGGCGAATATCTTTCGAATGAGTTTGATCAACACCTCAAAGACTGTGGTGTAGTACTACAGTTAACTCCACCTGGAACACCACAATTGAATGGTGTGTCCGAACGGAGAAATCGAACATTACTTGATATGGCTCGATCCATGATGAGTCACACGGTTGTACCTGATTCATTGTGGGGTTATGCTCTTTTGTCAGCTGCTCTAATAGTTAACCGAAGTCCGTCTAAAGCTGTAGACAAGACTCCATATGAATTATGGAAGTGAACGGTCCCTAACTTGTCCTTTATTCGGGTTTGGGGCTGCGAGGCTTATGTCAAGTGGAGACCTGACGATAAGCTCGGCCCACGATCGGTCAAGACATACTTTATTGGTTATCCAAAAGGGATGTTTGGTCATTACTTTTACTCGCCTACGGAACATCGAGTTTTTGTTGCGGCTAGTGCGACGTTCTTAGAGAAAGAATTTCTCGAGAATAGGACAAGTAATGGAACCTTCGAAATGTCGGAGATTCAAGAACCAACAACCGAGCAACCAATGGAGGAAACTGTTCCTTCATCATCAGCTGCGGTAAATATTCCTTTGGAACCTAGGAGGTCGGGTAGACACTCTATTCCTCCAGACAGATACATTGGTATGGTCGAGTAGAATGAGAGTGATGACGTTTTACTCCTTGAGAGTAACGAACCCGCTACCTATAAAGGTGCCATGACCTGTTCCGACTCTAAGCTATGGCTTGACGCCATGCAATCCGAGATGGACTCTATGTATGAGAATGACGTATGGGATCTGGTTGACTAACCTGATAAGGTTCGGCCTCTTCAGTGCAAATGGCTTTACAAAATAAAGCATTCTGTAGAAGGACAACCAGATACCTACAAGGCACGACTAGTGGCAAAGGGTTTCACTCAAGTGCAAAGATTGCACTATGATGAAATTTTTGCACCGGTAGTTATGCTGCGTTCCATTCGGATAATCTTAGCGATTGCCGCTTTTCATGACTATGAAATTTGGCAGATGGATGTGAAAACCGCCTTCTTAAACGGTTATTTGGAGGAGGAGTTGTACATGGTACAAACCGAAGGTTTCATTGATCCTAAAAATCCTAAGAAGGTATGCAAGCTTAAGCGTTCCATCTATGGACTTAAGCAGGCTTCTCGGAGTTGGAATCATCGTTTCGACCAAGTGATAAAAGAGAATGGAGTTACTCGATCGGTCGAGGAACCATGCTTATATATCAAGTCGAGTGGGAGCAAGATTGTCTTCCTAATATTGTATGTCGATGACATACGCTTGATTGGGAATGACATACCTCTCTTAACTTCGGTAAAAGTTTGGTTAAAGAACCATTTCCAGATGAAAGATCTGGGCAAGGCACAAAGAATTTTGGGGATCCGTATCTACAGAGATAGATCACGACGGATGTTATCCCTCAGTCAGGAGTCTTATATAGATAAGATTCTTGAGAGGTTCAGCATGACCAACTCCAAGAAAGGGAACCTTCCAATGGTCTCTGGGATGCAGTTGAGTAAAGCTCAAGCACCAAAGACATCGGAAGAGGTCGAGCGCATGAGTCGGATTCCTTATTCATCAGCTATACGATCGATCATGTATGCCATGATATGCACACGTCCAGACGTGGCATATGCATTGAGTATGACAAGTCGATACCAAGGCAATCCAGGTGAAACACACTGGATGGCTGTTAAGAATATCCTTAAGTCCCTACGGAGGACTAAGGATTGGGTATTGACTTATGGAGGCGACACTGAGCTATGCGCAATCGGTTACGCAGATGCTAGCTTCCAAACGGATCGAGATGACTCGAAATCTCAGTCTGGATTCGTTTTTACTCTTAATGGCGCTGCGGTCAGCTGGAAGAGCTCCAAACAAACTGTTATAGCAGATTCTACGACTGAATCCGAGTACTATGCTGCTTCAGAGGCTGCGAAGGAAGCTATATGGATGCGTCAATTCTTACAAGGACTAACTGTAGTTCCTAGTTCGGATGACCCAATCACCATCTATTGTGATAATAGTGGTGCCATTTTCCAGGCTAAGGAGCCTAAGTCCAGCAACAAGTCTAGGCATGTACAACGGAAGGCTCACATGATCCGAGATTACATGGAGCAAAGGGAAATAGTGATAGACAAGATTGCTACGGATGATAACGTCGCAGATCCTCTCACTAAACCATTGAGATATGATAAGCATGAAGGGCACGTTATTTCCATGGGAATCAAACGTGTTCCTAAGTTGTATTAGTTGTTTTATATGGATTAGACACCTGTATCTTTTTCATAAAACTATTAATAAAATCATCGTTTTGTTTTATATTTTGTTTTTCATGTGGGTTGTACTGACAACATTGAACACCACAAAGTGAACTGAATTACATTATATTTGTTTTGGGTCCGTAATTGCCTACATGAGCTGATAACTCGGGCAATTATTTTGTGACGTCGATTGATGGTGGGTTCAACGAGCCATAAGTCAAACTGTTGACTGATCGATCACAGATGCGGGTTATAATGATACTGCGCAGGACATTTTGTGACGACGTTATGGAGTCCTAAATGTTTCGGAACATTAGGTGCCGGGTCGTGGATAGGACATCCATAGTGCTCCTAGAGTCGATTCTTTTGACTATCGATTGTCTCTTGAGATAACGGCAGTTTTTGGGTGACTTTGGTTTCTTTCTCATGGTCGACCGTTAACAGGGGAAGGCTAAGGTAGATTAGATTGTCACTGGGTCATTTCATACTCTGCGCTTGTATCTGCAAGATTCGAGTTGAAGAATATATCCAACCTTTATCAGGATATGATATTTCTCAGGGCCACTCGAGGAGCTGTAACTGAAATGCATGGCCATGCTCGAATGAAGATTCGTTTATCAGTTAAGTTACTCTCTAGTCGGGGAAACCACTCTTGATACTGATCACTTGTAAACTACGACCTTTGTGAATACGGACTTTGCAAATTGGTTTACATTAAGTGGGAGAAATTTATTATGGATATGAGAATCGGTTATCGCACATACACTTGTACGGACAAGTGGGAGATTGTTGGGGCCAGTGTCCTCCACAGTTAGTGCAATAACATAAATAAATCTCTGTAGGTTCACAGGGTATACTTTGTATTGTAATCAGTTGATTAACGTTTATCGATAACGGTTGGCTTGCTAGATAAGTTTGACGTTATCGTCATACAGATGGCGGTGATCAACTGGTCCCTAAAAGTCACACCTAAAGGATGTGATTGAGAGATGTGATTATTTGAGAAAATAATCATATTGATGCCTTATTATATGACTAAAAGGTTAGTCGGTGTTTTTGACTAAAAGGTTAGTCAATGTGATGATAATACAATTATTTAATAATGATTAAATAAATTTAGCTGAGACGAATTAACTGTAATTCGTAAATTAAATATAAAATGTTATATTTAATTGTTATATATAATGTAAGCTAATTAAACATAAACTGTTATGATTAATTAGAAAATTATAAATATACGGATATTTATAATTAATGATGTATTATAATGTCGGTCTTTGACTAATGACGATTATAATGTATTACATTATATTAGAAGCTAAAATGACCGGAAAAAGTGTCCAGATACACTCAGGTTTTTCGGGTCAATGGGTAGTTATTTGAGGAGACTAAATCTCCTCATAATTGACCTAAGGGTGTCGTGAAATACAAAGATAGGAAAAGGAAAAATTTCTAACCTAATTTTTCTTTCTCTCTCACTTGTGCCTCCATCACACAAAATCACAAAAACCTAAAAAGTTAACTGTAACTTTTAATCATCTTTCTATCAAAAGAGAAGGGCATATATTGATCAATCTTGGGTGAGACGATTAGGAGGATATCTATTTTGATATCTGTTCTTAGGCCGAATTTTGCTAGGATCAAAGGTTAAATTCGTTTTCTCTATATTTTATATTGTTTTCATATTAATGACTTGCAATTCATATTCTATAATTTTGTTATAATCCTAAAACTTAAGGGGATGTAAACTGTTATTTCCCACACTAACGCCGCATCTTGCTGATTTTTCAGCACTTGAGTGAGAGCTTCCAACATAACGTTCTCAACTAGATGTGGTCTAACCATCTTCATAATAACAAAAACAAATTAAGTTACTCCTATCAATTAGCATAAACAAATAGACTACCAAGTAAAATCTTTAACTTCTACCCAACTCTCATTTATTATTTTAAGGTCAAGTAGATTAAGTTTGGGTTCACGTGTGTGCGTCGGGAGCGGTAAAAGCTCTGATACCAACAGTGACAACCCTCGCGAATGCGGAATAAAACATACAAGCATGTGATATAATAAGCGGAAATACGGTATTTTAAAAACCTTTATACATGCAAGATAACTATACGGGGAGTGTCAAATTACAAACCGAAAACAAAATACTATAAGATAAGAGACGTAGTCTCTCAAAAGGTTAACAAAGTCAAAGTGATTAGCAAACTAGCTAATTAACGACTAGAAGTGAATCTTCCAGGGACAACGCCCGCTAGCTCACACCCGAACCCAAAATAGCATAAGCAAAAAGCCATCCATGCAAGCAACCTGTTCATCCATGAAAAACATGAACGCCACAATCAGTGGGGAGTAACTCTGGGTTCTCCCAGCCATATCACATTAAACGTACATAAAAGGAAATACAAATTAGAAGCATGCATATATATATATACATGTGAAATACGATAAGGATAAATAGGCAATTCAATATATTATGATAAGAGCATATGTAATACCAATCCGAATCCATCATGTTATACACAGACTCGGGGAAGACACTCTTAGGCAACCAAATACGCTCACTAGGTCTTGCATCTCACCGTTAGCGGTATAAGTTTGATAAGATTGAGACTCGACAAACAAACCATGCCAAGTCATGCAATGACCATGAATAATCAATCATGTAATCACGCATTCAAATACAACGACACAGTGACGACTTCTCTCACGGTAAATGAAACGCACTAGCACCGTGTACATAGCAAGTATGATTAACATGCATCCACAAGATTAACATTTCCCTGAACGCATACACGATCACATTTCGTATATGTAGACTAATTTCCTCCAGTAGGACGACGATATAAATACCCGGTCCTAGTCTAAATCTGGCCAGAATCCCGGAATTGCATTTTCCAGTTCGACATGCGATAAACGTTTCGCATCCAAGACTCGGTCAATCAAATGACGCCGAGTACCCCAAATTCGGTAGAATAATTCACGAAAGAGGCGGAAAAGAGCTCGAGCAACATAACAAGCGATACGCTACATGCAAATAACACCACCTTGCAAGTACACAACATTTGACGGCTGGGTCGATCAACGCATAGCGTTCAAATCCCAACAAAGTCGTCATATGCCCACTACACATGCAATTAAGCAGTAGGATACATCCCCGTTCCGACATTCCAGCCTTACGAACGTGGAGGTTGTGACAACCCTCGCGAATGCGGAAATATAAAACATACAAGCATGTGAATTATATAGCGGAAATATGAAGTTGTTAAAACTTTTATACATGCAAGAAGAAATATACGAGGAGTGTCAAATGTTACAAACCAAAGTACGAAATAAACTACAACAAGAGACGTAGTCTCTCCAAAGTGTTAACAAAAGACAAAGTTATTATCATCTACCTAAAGAACGTCTAGAGGTGTTTCATCTAGGGACAACGCCCGCTAGCTCACACCCGAACCCAAAATATCAACCAAAAAGCCATCCATGCAAGCAACCTGTTCATTCATGAAAAACATGAACGCCACAATCAGTGGGGAGTAACTCCGGGTTCTCCCAGCCATATCACCTTAAACGTAATAGAAGGAAATACAAAAGTAGAGCATGCATACATATAGATATACATGTGAGATACGATAGGATAGATAGCAATTCAATATATAATGATAAGAGTAAAAGAATACAAATCCGAATCCATCATGTTATACAAAGACTCGGGGAAGACACTCTTAGGCAACCGAATACGCTCACTAGGGCTTGCATCTCACCGTTAGCGGTATAAGATTGATAAGATTGAGACTCGACAGACAAACCAAGTCAAGTCATGCGATGATCACAATAAATCCACCATATTATCATCCATTCACGAACAAATACATTGACGGTGTCCAATCATGCAATGACCATGAATAATGTCATGAAAGCACGCATTCAAGAACGACACTAGATGACATCTCTCACGGTAAATGAAACGCACTAGCACCGTGTACATGGCAAGTATGATTAACAGGCATCCACGGGATCACATTTCCCTGAACTCATACGCGATGCTTACATTTCGCCTATGTAGACTAATTTCCTCCTGGTAGCACGACGATAATAATTCGGGTTCCTAGTC
>JAIUZE010066102.1:0-13538 GCA_022085475.1 Heliosperma pusillum
AAAGGTCTACAACTTCCGCATTACAAGATTGATGCATGTCCCGATGGATGTATGCTCTTTTGGAAGGATGATGCTTTGCTTGACAAGTGTAGTAAATGTGAAAATGCTAGATATAAGACAATTGAGGGAAGTATTGTCTTGAAGGGTAAAAAGGGAAAGAATGAAAAAAAGAGAGGTGAAAAGAGTAAGAAACCAATACCCGAAAATCCCGTAACGTACTTTCCTCTAGCTCCTAGACTTCAAAGAATGTTTGCTACCAAAAACATTGCCGAGCAAATGAGATGGCACAAGGAAAATCCTCGTACTCCGGGAAAGATGTGTCATCCGAGTGATGAAGAGGAATGGAAGCGGTTTGATATGCTTTACCCCGACTTTGCTGAGGAACCCCGTAATGTGCGACTTGGCCTTTGTACGGATGGTTTTGCTCCATTTGGCCAGTTTGGTAGAAAGTACTCTTCTTGGCCCGTAATGGTCACTCCATACAACTTACCACCTTGGTTATGTATGAAAAAACAATTCATCTTCTTGTCGCTAATTATTCTTGGTCCTGATAATCCAAAGATCGCCTTAGATGTTTATTTTCAACCTTTGGTGGAAGAATTGAAACAATTGTGGGAAGTAGGTGTGCAAACATATGATGTGTCTTTAAAGCAAAATTTTCAACTAAGAGCTTCATTGTTGTGGACCAGTAATGATTTTCCCGCCTACGGTATGCTATCTGGATGGTCTACCGCGGGAAAAAAGGCATGTCCTTGTTGCATGTACCAAAGCAAAGCATTTTCGCTTCCTTGTTCCCATAAAGTGAGTTGGTTTGATTGTCATAGACAATTCTTACCGGAGGGGCATGCCTTTAGGAGCAACAAAAAAGCTTTCAGAAAAGGTAAAGTGGAGCGCAATCATGCTGTAGATCGACTTCCGGGGGATAAGGTGTGGGATATGGTTTTTGATTTGTCACGTACTATTGATTGTACTAAAGCAGAGACGGAGGTGCTGAAAAATAAGAAAATTGGTTGGTTTAAAAGAAGCATTTTTGGGATCTTCCTTATTGGAAGACGATCTTAATTAGGCACAATTTGGATGTAATGCATATAGAAAAGAACTTCTTTGAGCAACTAATTCACACGATTATGGATGTAAAGGGAAAGACTTGTGATACTGTTAAATCACGAGAAGATTTGAAGACAATTTGTAATCGTCCCAATCTTCACATTCGTAGCGATGAGTCTAAGCCAAAATCTATTTTTACACTTGACAAAGCTCAAAGAAAGGTATTATGTGAGTGGTTACGAAAGTTAAAATTTCCCGACGGATATGCATCCGATTTTAGTCGATGTGTTGATATGAAGGAGCTAAAGTTGCAAGGCTTGAAAAGTCATGATTGTCATATCTTCATGGAACGATTATTACCTGTATCTTTGAGACATCTCCTCCCCTTTCCCGTGTGGAATGCAATTGTTGAGATAAGTCAATTTTTTCGAGATTTATGTTCGTCTTCAATATGTGTTGATGAGATGATTCGTCTTGAGGAGCAAATACCACAGATATTGTGTAAGTTCGAGATGATATTTCCTCCATCATTTTTTAATTCCATGGAGCATGTACCGATACATTTGCCTTACGAAGCCAAAGTTGGAGGCCCCGTCCAATATAGGTGGATGTATCCATTTGAAAGGTAAGATCGCTAAATAGTAATTAAATTATAATCATTATCGTACTATATATAATTGATTTAATATTTATATACTAGTCTTAACAACTATTAATCCCATCAATTATTGAATAGGTTTCTTAATCACGTGGAGAAGAAAATTGGTAACAAAGCTCGGGTTGAAGGTTCTATATGTAATACGTATTTAACAGAAGAGATTGCAAATTTTTGCTCTCTTTACTTTGAAAAACATATAGAAACCAAAGCAAAAAACTTGAGTGTTGATAAAGCGGATGAACTTGAGACAAGTTTACCCGAGTTTTTCCAAATTCATGATGATGAGGGTTGTTCATCAATTGGGGGAACAAGATATTTGGATGACAAAGAATATGATCGTGCTCACCTTTACGTTCTTTCTAATTGTGAGATTTTGGAATCATATGAAACGGAGTTTGTGAATGATTTCATTAAAGCACATCCTAATGTGAATAGAGATGATGTTTGGAGTAACCATGAGGATCAATTTGCAGCATGCTTTCGGAACCATGTAATTGAGTTAAATATCCAAGATGATTTGATAAGGACTTTTGGCCTTTGGTCCTTCACGAATGGTTAAAACGTGGAATCGTTACTCGGTCAACGGATTTAATTTCCATACATTCAACTACGGTAAGGATAAGGCTAGGTGCAATTATGGTGTTACTATTTCTTCTCTTGATGACACCGAATACTATGGTATAGTTGAGGATATCTTTGAGTTGAGCTATAATGGGCGTGAGCGTTCTTATAATACTGTCTTATTTAAGTGTGAATGGAAGGATAACTCTGTGGCCGGTATGAAAGTTCATGAACGTTATAAACTCGTCGAAGTGAATCATACCCGGACATACTCAAAGTATGATCCATTTATACTCTCACATCAAGCCAATCAAGTATATTTCGCTTCTTATCCAAGCACGAAGAATGATCGAAATCAAAAGCAGTGGTGTGCAATTTTTAAGACAAAAGCACGCTCACAAGTAGATACAACTTTTCTTCAAGAAGAAATAGTATCTAGCGGGTTTATGTTGTCTCCACCTGATGAGGACATTTATGAGAATGGAAATGAAGAGGGTGAGGATTTAGAAAATGAGGATGGTGATGGTCAAGTTGACGGTGATGGTGGTGGTGATACTGATAATGATAATGAATCAAATGGTGATGATGATGATGACGTATTTGATGATGATAATGATTAATTGGGTAAAGATATATTTATATATATTTTAATTAAGTTTTTTATGTTATTTGATGTTTTTTTATGTTATTAACAGTTTATGTTTATGTTTTATTTTTATGTTATTAACCGTTTCTAACAATTTGAATATTTGTGTAATTGTAGATGGCAGGAGGTCGAGGTAGACAACGTGGCGGCGGTTCAAACAGACGCCGTAGTACTTCTTCAGTCGACGAGGAAGAGATGGAGGTTATTGATCAGCAGAGTCCGGTAGTGGTCGAGGAATCGACCAATGACGATGAGTCCTCGGATCAGACATCGGAGACGATCCAGTTCACCCCGGAAGGGAAGATGATACTTGATCCCGCGGGTTTTTGGTAAGACAACGACCAATGTCTTTAATTTATTATTTTATAATTATATTACATTATTTAACATAAATGCATACTATTCCATAATTTATTTTTCAGGTTTTCGTCTCAAAAGGTTCTACGCGGTTGTACTCAAAGTACAAAGATGAAGATGACGAGGGTTGCTCCTACTTGTTGGACAAAGGCTACCTCTACACAAAAAGAGGAATGGTTTAATAATTTTAGGGTATATTTTTTGTTTATATTTTGTTATATTATTATAGTTTTCAATTAATAATTTGTTTTACTAATACTTACCTTTTAAATTGAAGAAAACATTTGACTGGCCGGCCGGATTGGAGTATATTGTACGTCAAAGGTACAATGAGACATGCACTAGACGGTTAAGGGACAACATGTATAAGGTTGTCAAGAGGAAGAAGGAGCCGGAGCATATGAGAGGTATTTAATTGTTTTTATTATTTGTATATAGTTATAATTTAACACATTTTATCATATTTTATAATACTTATTTAACTTGTAGGTGGTGCATATGAAGATATGCTTAAATATCGTGAAACTCCGAAGTTTCAGGCTAGGTCGCCCAAGCATCCAAAAATAAAAAAAGGAGGAAAGAAAGATGGAGCGGCTGAGCCGTCAAATCACGTAGGATCTCGATCTTTCCTGGACCTAGTTTTGGGTGTAAGTTATAATTTCCACTTTTTCCTCCATTTGAAAATTTTATAAATTCTTTTTATTATTAAAATCTTCTTACACAAGTCTTTAATTTCTTCTTTTAGAAGGGTAAGAAGAAAAAAGCTAACACGCCCACGGCTCCGGAGCTCTTCCTTGACACCCATTCCCGACTCCAAGACAATAGAAGATATTGTATAAAACCAAAAGATAAGGAATTATATGTAAGTTTCAGACCATTTTTGGATTTTTACAATAAGTTCATTTTTTTGAATGTTTAACAAATTTTATAGCTATTTTTAATAACAATGTTTATATTTTGTAGGAATCCTTTATGGCCGAGAAAGTTAGGCAACCCGACAAGTCCGATAACGAGATTTGGTTCAACTTGGTAAAGGGTTTTAAGAAGGGGAATGTCTACGGGATTGGGTCGGCTAAGGACCTATTTTACGAAACTCCAAGGGGAAGAATGACGTCCAGCTCAAAACAAACCTACGAGCCGGGAGTCGTGGTAAAACTCCAAGCCCAACTCAACGAATAAAAAAGAAAAAACGCGGAAAGGGATGAGGAATTAAGGATAATGAAAGAAAAATTCAAGGCTTGGGAAAGCAGGTTCGACAACTGCAACCAAGGTCCGCCTCCCTTTCGGTGAGATTATGATGAAGGCAATGGAGGTGGTGGTATGCAAGTCGAACCTAATATGACCCTTGGCTTCTGATATTAGTTTAGAAACTTGTGACTTGTGCTTATTTAAACTTGGTTTGTTAACGTTTAAGAAGATTTGTAAACTTGAAACAATTTTCTTGATCTATATGAGGATGTTGGTTTCACATCGTGTTGTTGTAAATGTGTGAAATTATGGTTGTTTTCTAGTATACTTGCAGATATGGTATGGTAACGAAATGGCAGGATGAAAACAGAATTTTTCTTGCAATATCACAGGTTTTTTGGCGACTGAAATGTTCATTTGGCGACTACTTTCAGTCGCCAAACCCCCTGTATTTTTACAAATTAGAAGGCCTTTTGGCGACTGAAATCAGTCGCCAAATTGGCGACTGAAGGCTGTGGTGGTCGCCAAATTGGCGACTGATGGCGACTGAAATCAGTCGCCAATTTGGCGACTACACCACCTATCAGTCGCCAATTTTGGTGACTGCTTTAAGTCGCCATTTCACCATTTTGGCGACTGAAATTAGTCGCCCGAATTTTTTTTGGCGACTAATGACTGCGACTGGTTCTTGGCGACTGATTTCAGTCGCCAAATTCATTTTAGCGACTGAAATTAGTCGCCAATATCAGTCGCCTGAATAATGTTTTCTTGTAGTGATTGTAGTTGTGCACAAACCACAAACAAAGAAAACAAAAGAGAAGATTGATACCTCTTCGTCGTCTGTTTCACGTTCATCATCATCAGAGAGCAGATCCTCTACAAAAGGAAGGTTACAAGTTCTGTTGTTGTGGTTTACCCACCTTTTACAGTTACCACACCTTCTCTTCCTCTTTTCTGTTTTCCTTACAGCCTTCTCTTTTGACGACATTTGTCTTTTCCCACTTCCCTTGTTCTTTGTCTTATGTGGCGGTAGTATGTCGATTTCCTGTGGAGCTTTGCAGCCGAGGAGATCCTCAATTTCCTTTTTTTTTTTATTTTTTCTCTACTGCCCCTACCACGGTCTCCCTGCACTGTTTCAGCAATTTAAAAAATTCCTTCATATTCTTTAGCTCACCACTGTCAAGCAGCCCAACCGTTTTATAAATTTCTGACCAAACATTTGACATTTCGATTTTCCTGACGTCAACCTCATCAAAGTCCTTAATGACTTTTCCATTTTCATCATACACAATAGGTCTGTATGATTTTTTGGTCCATCGTGTGAGAATATAAGGTTCAGGTATCTGGTATACCTTCCTACCTTTCCACACCCAAATTACATGCCTACAAACGAAACCCCTCCTCTCAAACAACTTACAATCACATTTGGCTTCGTTATTTGCTGTATTATATTTTACCAGGAATCTCCTATTTTTCAACCCATCATCCACCATATGTGATTCAACCTCATCTTTGACAGTCAAACCTCCATTTTCCATACTACAAATAGAGTGTTTCACCTCCTTCTGAAATTCAATAAAAATAGCATGGGTGTAAATCAGAGATGCATGCTCCTCCAATCTCAATGGGCTGATTTTTTCGACCATACTATGCTCATTTTCAACATCTAACTTCTTCTGATTGTACCTTTGTTGTTCAATTGCAGAATTGAACCTCATCCAAAATTCCACTAGTGTTCCAAAATGGTTTTCAAATCTCTTGAAATAGCTGTTTTCGCTTTCGGACCTCTGTGTGGTCCTCATCAAACAACCAAGCGGTAAGTCCCGAAAGTAGGCAGGTATCCACTTGTCTCTCATTGAAAACATGGCCGATAGCCAACTGTTCTCTTCAAGGGCATGATCAGAAATAACACTTCTCCAGTTTTCCTCAAATTCATTGGGCTCTAGATCAATGTCCCAAACAACTGCATTTATCTTGGTCAGAAAATCAGTCTCACTGCACAGTGTCTTCCCTGCTTTTTCAGCCATCTTTTGCATTATGTGCCACATGCAATATTTTTGCCTAGAACTCTTAAATACAAGGGGAAGTGCTTTTTTGATGCCAGGGCAGTGGTCAGTGATGATACATTGAGGTTCCTTCCCCTCCATTGCATCCAAAAACTTGTTGAAAATCCATTTGAACGATATGTCATCCTCATGTTCCAGTAAACCAGCTCCAAAAGTTATTTATTTTTTGTGGTTGTCTACCCCCGTGAAGGGAGTGAACACCATAAAGTACTTGTTGATCGCGTATGTTGGGTCAAAGGATATTGTGTCACCATACAATCGGTAGTTGTTTCGAGCTTCTTTGTCTGCCCAAAAAACCTTCGTTAAGCACTTGGTTTCATCCACATCATAAGCAAAGTAGAAGCCCTTTGTTTCAGCAAGGTGCTTGAAGTTATCAATGAACATGGTAGCGTCATTACTTCCAATATAACACTTTACATCCTTCTTGAAATTCTTAAAGTCTATCAAAGACGCTCCGATGTTTTGATAACCATTTGAATTCTCCTTCACCATTCTTTAAGTTGATGTTGCTCTTATGTTCAGCTTCGAATGATCAATAATCAATTTTTTATGGTAGGCATTGAGTTCCCTCGACAGCTTTTGGAATTCTATATTTCTAATAGAGTAAAGCGCATGGTTGTGAACCTCTAAAAATTGGTCGACAATATGTGTAGGTTTCTCTCCTGGCTTGTCAGCTGGAGGTGGAATGGTTCTCAATCTCATCTTGGCAGGACAGTGACACCTTAACAGTTTGTGCTTCTGTGGCTGTCTAGTCTTTGGCGTTTTTTGTTCTGTTGTACTCGAACTACCAACTTCATAATTTGCTGATTGGAGACGGAGTCTCCTTTTCATATCCCTTTCTCCTTGCTTGTTGCACACTATTAGTTTTAGGAGAACACCGCCCTTTGCGGTCCCATTTGTGTGTTTTCTCACATCAAAGCCACACGCCAAGGCATATATTTTATAGAACTCCAGCCCCTTGTCCACTGTTGAAAACGGCATGCCAAGCTTAGGCGTAAACTCCACTTCAACAGTTCGTATCCATCGTTCACTACCTCCTGGTGTGTTACTGTAATGAAGCGAAGGAATAAACTCATCTTCCCCTTGTGTACAAGTTGGGGTGGAAGACATATTGCCATTTGATGATTCACCAGATGTTGGAATTGTATTTTCCGCAACAGAGACAATAGAAATATCCAGAACAAATACAGTAGAGATATCTGCCACAGTAACATAACAATAACATAATAACATCACAATAAAATCACATCACAGTAACAACATAACAATAACATCACAGTAACAACATAACAATAACATAACAATAACATAACAACTAACAATAACAATAAAATTAGTATAAAAACATAACAATAACAACTAACAATAACATAACAATAACAATAACATAGCAATAAGAACATAACAATAACAACATACTAATAACAACATAACAATAACATAATAGTACGGCGATTCATGTATGACGAGATCGATAGAAATTACATAGCAACTAACGTAACAATAACCTTAACGTGATTCATACATAGCAATAATACAGCAATAACAGTAAGAAGATTCATGTATCACATAACAATAACAGTAACACTAGCATAACAATAACATAACAATAATATAATAACAATTACTTGACCTTTTTTTTTAATATAACAATAACAACAACAATAACAATAACTTGACCTCTTTTTTTCTTAATAACAGTAACAACAACAAATACTTAGCCTCTTTTCTGGTTAATAACAATGCAATCACAATAACTATAACTATAAAAATTGAATTACTGCAAAACAACTTTTAAAAGTGAAGAAATCGATCATTATCCTCACGATATAAGAGCATATGATAATTAATTTTCATTCGATAGATTATTACCTGTATCCATTGAAACTATCGAGTTGTTTACTTGGTTTTGCATGCTGTAATTCTAGATTTTTTTGCTGGTTTGATTATCGACGATGATGGTTTGTGAGGTAGCTGAAAGGTAGTTTTAGAGAGAGACTGGATTTTTGAGAGAGAGAAAAAAAAATACAATGAACTATTTGTCGTCTTTCCGCCGTCAATTTTCTTGTTTGCGTGTTGTTTTGCTTTTGTTTAAAGTTTTCCTTTTATATTTATTATTAGTATACGTATAATCTAAGTATTGATCTAAGCCATTAGTTAAGTAGATCCAATGGCTGAAATTTTATTAGTACAAACTCACCATAAGAACCAAACTCATATATATATATATATATATATATATATATAGGGGCGGGTTCCCATACGAACTGAAGTTCAATACGAACTTACGAACTAACTTAAAAAATAACAAATCAAACAAAATTTGTACACCACTAACATTTGTGTACTACCTTTTCTCCCCCGAACCATCAACTTTCTTCTTCCTATCAACTTTCCCTCCACCTTCACCGGCCCCCACGCCACTGCTCTGACTCCGGATATGTCGGAGAGGCTCCGACGCCGGTTATCCCTTTGCTGACGACTTTGCTTTTTCCACTTCCCGAAGCGATATTGGTCCGACGAAAGATAGTGCACCACCACCATCATGTGTTTCTCCAACTACCATTGTTGCGGCCACCACTTCCCTTTTCCGGCAAATCACTTTATCGAACTCTCACAGTGCATTTCCGACTTTCCGGCGCGTCTTCCTTCTCAGATGAGTTAGTTACTTCAAACTTATTATTGATTCTAGATCTACTAGCTAATCGACTAGAGAATAATGTGTCAGTGGTATTGGATTCTGGCTTGGGGTTGGCCGGTGACGATTAAGGGTGGTTGAGTTTTGGGTGTATATTCAATTTAATTAGTATATTCAATTTAATTTTACAGCTTTTAGATTGGATTTTCCTAATTTGTAATTTGATTATATGAACTGGGTAGTTGGTTAATTATGTTGAAATTGATGTTGACACAAATAATTGTGTTGGCGAGGGAATATGTGTTTCATTCTTTGATTTCATATTAGTAGGTCTTAACAAATTAAAAAACAATGGCGGTTTAGGAATGTTGGTGGTTGATTGTGTGGTGTTCGTCGGGGAGCAATGTGGGTTTGGGTAAATGGGTGGGGACATGGACACATGGTACCTCAGACTCGAGGTGGTGGATTCACTCCTCAGCACTCTTGAGATAGATAAATTGATGTGGTTTTTCACTTGAGGAGTCCTGGTTCATGTGTTTATTGTTAGTGGTGGCGGTATTTGTCGGAAACTGGTACACTGGTGGTTCAATTGAGAAATCGTGCCTCTGATGCACTTGTCTCCGATCTGATTTTCGGAATGTTATAATAAAAATGAGGACAGATATTTACAAACACATATGTTAGGTGACGAATTAGGACCATGATCCGACTATGCCAGTGAACCCGAACAATAGTCCTCAAATGTTTTCGGTTGTTGGGCAACACAGAATAATTTCTGATTTACTCCACGCTCGTCCTCGAATGCTCCTGGTGCTTATTTGCCTAATATTGCTAGGGAGGACTCATGCTTTAGCCTAATTACTTGCATTAATTTCGACACCCCCGGAAGTGCTTGTTGTATTATGGCTGATAAGGCTAAGTTTGATGCTATGGAGCTTCCTGTTGATGCTGCTTCACCAACTAGCTCTACTTCTGCTACTTATACGCCTAATGAGAATGAGTCCATTGACTCTTTTGCACCATTTAAGTGAAGTTACTTTTTACAAAAGAGTAGAGATGGTTTATTAAGTGATTTAATTTGTTGCTTTAGTTTATTATGTTGTTTGAACTGATCAAGTTTTATTTTCCTAGTACATGAGTTTGTTTGCTACGAAGTATTGTTTAAGATCGAATTTATTAGCATATAACTTCTTTGGCTCAAATTTCAATTCAGTTAGCTCCATTGTTTTTAATGTCTAATATTCTATAAAGCCTTAATTTTTTAATAACAATGATTGAATAGGATTTGGGAACGAGTGGATCAATACTGGCTCTAATTCGAATTTTTCAATACATGGTTTGAATATGAGACTAAAGTGGATCAGACGTGCATCTTTAATTAGTGAAGTTTGATTACGCTTATTCAATTCGTCAAATCATTCAAAATGTATTGTAATAAAGATGACATTAACATATAATGGCTGGCTTATTATTATTATTATTCATTTATTTTAGTTCTTTGGTTAATGGGTTTGATTTGGCTTTACCAAAGGGATCAACAAAGTGACACAACTCCACCATTGTATTCTTCGGAAAGAGAATGAATCCATAAAATGATGGCATGACTATCCTTAATTTAAATATAATTGTTTATCTAGTAAGCTAGACATGTGTACCTATCAAGGCATCAGGTACGTGTATCTTATAGATTAAATGAGTGTATCTAGTAAATTAAATGTCTATATCTAGCAAGTTACAGAAATGTAACTAGGTAGTTAGAAGTGTATCCAGCAAGCTGAAGAAGTGTATCTAGCTCGTAAGAGATGTGTATCTACCAAGTTAAAGAAGTGTATCTAGCTATTCAGAGATGTGTATCTAGAAAAGTAAAGGTTTGTATCTAACTAGCTAGATGTATCGAGACACTTTAAGGGATGTATCTAGCTAGGTAGAGATATATAACTAGCAATTTAAAGAAGTGTATCTAGCAACTCGGAATGTATCTTGGTATCTACATATATGTATCTAGAAACTTAAAGGGGTGTAGCCAACTAGCTATAGATATGTATCTACCAACTTAAACGAGTGTACCTAAGAAGCTAGAGAAATGTATCTAGCAATTTAAACGAGTGTATCTTACAAGCTAGAGGTACGTATCTAGCAATGTAAATGAGTGTATCTACCTACTTAAAGGGATGTATCCGGTAACTTAAAGAAGTGTATCTAGCAAGCTAACGGTATGTATCTAGTAATTTAAATGAATGTATTGCTCGAGGTACGTATCTAGCAATGAAAATTAGTGTATCTACCTTCTTAGAATGATGTATCTAGCAACTTAAATGATTGTATCTAGGAAGCATGAGAAATGTACCTAGCAACTTAAACTAGTGTATCTAGCAATGTAGAGGAGTGTATCTACTTACTTAAAGGGATGTAGCCAATAACTTAAAGAAGTCTATCTAGCAAGCTAACGGTATGTATCTAGTAATTTAAATTAATGGATCTATTAACTTATATGAGTGTATCTAACAAATTAAGGGCATGTATCTAGTAATTTAAATGGATGTATCTAGCAAATTAAAGGTAATGTATCTAATAACTTAAATGAGTGTATCTAGTCCGTGTGAGGCTCACGACTAAATCGTGGCTAGTTCGTGTGAGGCGCGGAAATGAGCCTATACTATCTCATGTTTCGAGCATGAACAAGAATTTGTATCTGGCTAGCCAGAGGTATGTATCTAGGAATTTAAAGGAGTGTATCTAGCTAGATAGAGTTATGTATCTAACAACTTAAAGGAGTGTATATTGCTAGCTAAAGGTATGTATGTAGAAACTTAAAGAAGTGTATCTAGGTAGCTACAGGTATATCTATGTAGTAATTTAAAGCAGTATATCAAAGTAGCTAGAGTTCTGTATCTAGGAACTTAAAGTATTATCGACGGAATTGAATAAACATCAAACAAGTGAAGAGTATAAATTAAAAGGCATTTGATAACATATTTGAGTAGGAAAGACATTTTTTAATCCAGAGTTTTCAATTTTGTTTAATATTTGTCGTACATTTATCGAAAATTGCCGACAATATTGAAGTGCATATCATAAATTGTCAGTATCGTCGTTGGCTAGCATATATTGCCGCGATGATTTGTGAAGCGGCCATCACTACTCACTAGTAGACTCAAAATTCTCCGACTGGATGTTTTCAGATTCGAAATTGTACGACCAGGCCACAAAATAACGATATTTTTCCTGAAATTTTAATTCGGTTTACATAGATCTAAGAATAAAATCACAAAGAATCACCATCATCTAATTAACATAGGATGCCAGTGATCGACCAATCAACGTGTAACACCCGGAAATGTACCCTATTTTTCTAGTAGAAATATTTTACGAAATATTTTCAGCAAATTTAAGTTTTAATTTAGAATTTAATGTTTCGAGTCGAATTTAGAATTTCCGAGTTCGTATTTGGAATTTCCACGAGATTCCATGAAAATCTCGTCTTAAGGCGAGTTTTGACTTTTCTTGACTTTTGAGTCGAGTTTGACTTTTTTGACTTTTGGTCGATTTGACTTTTCTGAATTTTAGTCGTCTTTGACTTTTCTTGAATTTTAAGTCGTCTTTGACTTTTCTTGACTTTTGAGCCGCCTTTGACTTTCGTTGACTTTTCCGACTCACCCCTTACTTATACTCCCTCATACTCCTTAACCTAATATTCATTCCACACAACTCAACTCTTCCTTCTTCTCTAAGAAACCATAAAACCTTGCCTCCATTTTCGATCCGTCTTTGAATCTCCGTATCTTCTTCGTTTCTTGTTGAAATTCTCGTAAGTTCGTCTCATTCTTCCCCTCTTGCCTTCCTCTATCCGTATTGGTAATAAAATTACCGTCTTTCTCGCTTTTTAAATTATCCGTCTTTCTCAAGGTGAATGATATTCATCTTTTATTATCTAATTGTATGTAGGTGGAGACTAGGAAGGTTTAGAATCGATTAAAGACGCGTAAAGGTAACGGTGAAGGGTTACTCGATATCATTTACGGGTTTTACATGCTTTATATGCTAGAATTCGTATTTAGAATACGATTAGAAAGCTTAGGATTCATGTTATGGATGATGATTGTTGTTATTTGATGATTGTTGATGATGAATATTGATTGTTGATAGTTATTAGAAATGAATTATGAGAATTGGAAATGATAGGATTGATTTTTGTTGAAGGCTCTCGGGTGAATTGGTAACAGAGTGTTTCACGGTCGTGAGATGTCATTTCACGGTCGTGAAACTCATTTCACGGTCGTGAAATACAAGTCACGGTCGTGACTTGTGCAGTTTCACTGCACTGACACTTTTTGGTAGAATGATCATATCTCCTTCGTTACTTGCTTGTTTTGGGCT
>JAIUZE010066103.1:0-11793 GCA_022085475.1 Heliosperma pusillum
TCCCTACTGCCAAAGATCCTATCACAATTTATTGTGATAACAGTAGGGCTATTTTTCAAGCAAAGAGCCCAAGTCTAGTAACAAGTCTAGACATGTACTTAGGAAATATCATGTAATTAGAGATTACGTGGACAGAAAGGAAATTGACATTTGTAAGGTTGGGACAGATGACAACATTGCTGATCCTTTAACCAAGCCTTTATCAAAGGCTAAGCATGATGGTCATGTCGTCACAATGGGATTGAGACGTGTGCCAGAATTCCTTTAGATTATGTAATATGTAATAATTGAATGTTGTATTAATTATTTCATAATGATACATTCATTGTTCGAGTTTTATTTTAAACTCTTTTATTTAGTTTGACTAAATTTAATACTTTGTTTATCCGAATAGATTGTTGGACCCTATTCAAGTGAATAGGACGAACTTAGTATTTTGTCCCTAGTCACTCAATGAGGTGACGTCTCGAAATGACTAGATTGTAAGTCGATCGATGGTTGGTTCAGCACCATGGGGTCATGGAGATGACTGGTCGTTTACATAGACAGACTGTATGACACTCTGTCGGACAGTGACATGTAGAGACCCTTAAATCAATTATTTGATGCCTGGTCGTGGCAGGGTCTTCTATCTTATTCCTATAAGTCGATTCTTTTGACTGGCGACCGTCTATCTGAGTCGGTGCAGTTTCCGATTGGTTTTGGTTGATGTTCTAGGTCGTGCCGTAAAAGGAGGCCGATGGACTTCTTCTGGATCATGGTGATCTGCATCATACAGAGTAGATGGATCAACAGGAATTGTCCACCCACGTTGGGTAAAAACATCTTTAGGCCACTCGAGGAGAAGTTACTGTAAATGCGTGGCCACGCTCGGAAAGAGATCTATGGTAGATTTTCCGGTCAGACAGTTACTCTCCCTATCGAGAAAACCACTCTAGATATTGTCAATCGCAAGTGCGACCTGGAAAGACACCTTGCGTTGAGTGGGAGATGTGATAAAGAGACAAGAGAATCGGTGACGCACACTTGTGTCAGACAAGTGGGAGATTGTTGGAGTAGGTGTCCTCCACAAAGTGCGCCACATAATAAATCTTATTATGGAATATAATTGGGATAATTATTGACTATATATATGATTAGTCAGTTGATTAACGTAAATCAATAACGGTTGGCTAACTAGAGTTTGACGTTATTGTCGTTTGACGGCGGTGATCAACTGATCCCTTTCGGTCACACCTAAAGGATGAAATCCAAATAGTAACTAATTATTTGTATACGATACAGTTAATTAGTACATTACATATATTCGATATGTACGAGAGTTAATTATTAGAAAATGAGTTAAGAACTCAAATTCGATTAAGCTTATTTTTCAATTATGCGATAATTGACTAATAAATTTATATCTTATTTTAATACGATTAAATAAGATTTAACTTAGTAATTAATCGTTAAATTACTAAATTAGTTGAGGTTTTGAGATAGAGGTAATTAGTTAAATATATTTACAAGGAGTTGTAAAATAAATTAACTAAGCATTGTGGGACCCATTATATATTGATATAATGGTAAAATATTACTTAAAATGTTAAGTCCATATTATTTATTTAATTGAGTCATATAATTGTTATATGATCAAATTAACACTTAATTATACAAGATAATTAACCATATGATCAATAAGTATTTGTGAGACAAATATCAAAAATCAAAATGGACCTAACTAGGCCAAGAGGGCCGGTTTTGAAGTAGTTACAAGGGTGATGATTTTTGTTCATGTTTACACTCCTTAGTTACCTTTTGAAGGTGACATAACAAGTTGAATATAATCATCATCCTTTCTACAACACTCCACTCTAATGCATGTGACCAAAATTGAACAAAAAATAGTCCAAATGTGGACTAAATCATCCGGCCAAATGGCCTTTAAAATGGGCATTGGTGTTCATTTTTACTTACTTGATTTTGTGCAATTGTCATACTTCTCTCTAAAACTCTTCTTCTCACTATAAACTCTCAAACACTAATATTTACTAAGTATTACTAGTGTAGTAATATAGTCATAATATTAGTAGAATAATATCTATCTTATTATCTAGTTAATAATAAGGGTAGATTATTTGGGTTAATCTTGGTGCAACTTAGAGGAGATCTTCTACTTTGGAGATTATTTGTGTTCATCCATATTATTAGCTCAAGAACAACAAGAAGGAGTTCTTGTTGTGCCCTTATATTTTCCATATCAATGTGAGGAAATTTCTTCTTCTATATAAATGTCTTTATATTTGCATGCATGTTACATAGATCATTATAAACTAAATTAAAAAGTAATTTAGTAAATAATTAGAGGAGTCTAATTAAGGTCTATGGACTTTCAGTCGAGTCACTTCTCCTCTTCAAGTCAACACTCCTACGACCACACTAAGGTTGTCTAGGACAAACATTTTAGTTCTTGTCATTTTCAGAACTCACTTAAGCACAGTGGCACACTCCCATTTCACAAGTCGAGTATTTTGAGTAAGTGTGCTATAATGGTCGATCATGTTTTGATCCGTCTTCGGTCTCTTACCTCAGTTTCCAAGATGTCGGGAACTAGTCAAGCAAGTGTTCATCAACCCGAGCGAAACCCAAATTGAGTTGCCAAAAACAGAAAAGAAAAAGAGCACATGTACTTTTTAATAGTCACTTGTTCTACTTTTTACCCTTAACTAATAGAATAGACTTAAAATACTTTAGGTCATATCTCTTTAGTGTAGATCATTCGACCTCTTAAAATAAGCCTTAACAAGGGCGTGCATTTACCACCTTTTCCATCTCTAGTGGTGTGAAAATTCCTTGATCGCCGTGTCTCTAGGTGACCTTTAGGTTTGGAGACTCCATCTTTCTACCCGACTCGTCTGATTCCTATTCTTCATCTGACTATCAAATCAAAAACAGTCCAACAACGACTTCAAATCAAAAACAGTCCAACAACGACTTCAAATCAAAAACACTCCAACAACGACTTCAAATCAAAAACAGTCCAACGACTTAAAATCAAAAATCTCAAACAGTCCAATGACTTCAAACCAAAAACAGTGTAACGACTTCAAATCAAAAGTCTCAAATATTCTAAAAAATTCACGAGACAGGACAAAAAAAATCCAATCAGTCAATAAAAATTCAAAAGTAAAAAAATATCTCTCCAGCCAAAAACTACAAACAAAAAAAATCCCTCAAATAGTCATCTTTTCACATATTTCAGACGAATCAATTCACAGTTACCATGTGTCCATGCCCTTTGGGACGATCCTTTCACTCATTTTGGCGAGTGAGAGAGATACACAGATCTCCAGTGTCTTCTAACACCAGCAGAACCTTCCACTCCATTCCATTATTTTCACCCTTATTTAGCATCTAAGAATTCATGGATGTACACTAAGCTTATACGGTCACAAAAGTATTTTTGTTTCTATAGTATTAGTTTTTGCGTAATTCGCCGATCTTGTTACTGTAAAGAGGGAAAAATTCAGTCAAATTCTCAGGCAAAACTCATTCAAATTCTCAGGCAAACTCATTTAATTTCTCAGGCAAAAAAAAAAAAACAAAAAACGCGCCTCGCGTAACCCACGTGGCGCTCGTGCGAGACGAAAAACATTCGGCCCCTACCCTGTCAAAATTAATGTCATTATGCTCTTGCATTTTGACATTTGGATATCCTCATATCCTCATAAACGGAATTGTTTTTCCCTTAGGAGCAAGTCAAAAACACATGCTACCTTCTTCAAAGTTCATTACAAGCTCCTGCTTCGAACAATTATTCAACCCTTTCGAACTACGCACAGAGTTTGATTTCATTTCTTATGAATACGTAGGCAATCCTTCACAGGATTCAACCCGTCATTATTACAAATGTTCACTTTTCAAGACGGAAGTCGACATGGCTGCCAAATGAGCACACTTATTCATATTCATTTTCTTTTTTAGGGGAATCGTTTCACTCCTATGTCATTTCAAGCACTTATACATGTCTGATCATTTCAAACACTTACACATTTCCTTTAGAATTCTTTTTTAGGGTCGTTTTGCGGTAGTTTAGGCTACCAATATGCTACATGTACATTATGTGAGTTCTGTGTGATTTCGGCTGCATGACAGCAGAAACCGGCGCGTCTACCAAACCTGTTTTTAGACTAACCTGCAGGAACAAAGAATACCCTGCAGCAAAGGCACCCAGGCCATCAAAAACACACACAAGGGACGTGTACATCAAATTGGGGGATCTCGCCCAAGACAAAGTCAAAATATACAAAAAAACAAGTCAAAATATACAAAAACAAGTCAAAATGTACAAGTCAACAGCAAAGAAGAGGCAACTAATCCTCATCGCCACACATATTCAAATAAGGGTCAAATCTAACGCCTTCATAGGCAACAAAAAAAAAACCCTCGAGGTAAGCTGGGGGCTTGTCGCCTGCCACCTCGATCTCCTACGTACAAAGATCAAATAACTCTTTAATTGACGATCGTTCGTCACTTCTCATATTAAATCAATTCAAACACCTCGGGGTAAGCTGGGGGCTTGACGCCTGCCACCTCGATCTCAAATCAAGTCAGATAAAAAAATCTTCAACTGACGATTGTTCGTCACTTCTCAAACCAATTCAAAATGCAAAAAACAACAAAAACAAACACCTCGAGTTAAGCTGGGGGTCGACGCCTGCCACCTCGATCTCCTCAAGATCTAAAAAATATTCAGTTGACGATTGTTTGTCATTTTTCAAATCAATTCAAAGAAAAAAACTCTTCAATTGACGATCGTTTGTCACTTTTCTAGCCAATTCAAAAAGAAAACAAGAAACAAGTAATGCCAGGGACCCACCTTTCAGACATACAATCCGTGGGCCCGTCTTTTATCATCGGGATGTTGCTCGACACAACTGAGAAGATCCTCCGGAATGATTCGATCCTGACAGAGTCTTTCGTATATCCAGCAGGGACCTACCTTATAACACCCCGTGTTTTTATAATAAATTTTATCCGGAAAATATTTATTGAAATATTTATTTTGCGAGTTGAATTATTTAATGCGTATTTAACGCTTGCGATCTCTATTTTGTTATTTCCCATTTTTACCTAATTTGGAAAGGTTAAAACGTCCATGCACGATTATACAATTTATATTTAATTAGTACTTTTCTTATATGAACTCTCCAAGCGCTTTAATTATATTAAATCCGATTTGTAATTGGATAATCCATCTTGTGAGCTAATGGATCAAAAGCACACTTAAACTCTCTTATAAACTGAAAACCTAACCTAGCAACTAGGTTGCTCACTCTTTTCCTTCGCGCGAATGTTTCATGCGTTGTGACTTTCTCTCTCTTTCTCCCATATATTTTCTCTTTGACTTCATTGTTATACAACTTTCTTCATTCAAATCAAATATAGATTATATATTTATAATCGTGGTTCTTACCTCTACAATATATTCTATTCATATTTTTAAGGGACTCGATTGTATGGAGTTTAGACCTACCTTTAGGGGTTATATATTTGATGGATAAATAAGAAGAACAATAAGAAGATGTTTTCCTTTGGACGTTTTTGGAGGAGGATTCTTGTAGGACTTTATTAATGGCATTTTTATGAATATGAAGATTATTTTGCGGTCTTTATTGCGAAATAAAGGTAACTAGGTATTTTCCTTTAATTGTGTTTATAGAAAGTGAATTATTAACATGATATAATGATTGATTGTATGATTAATTGTTTGTGTGATTATTTATGCTTATGATTTTCATGTTTAATTGCATTTAATATATATGTTGATATTCTATTTTCAATTATTCATTTGGTGCGTGAACTAGGGTTCAAATCGTGAACCCTATCATCGTTTTGGAAGCGCGTCCCTTAGGGTTGGCCGTGGCCTGGGGTTTTGGCTTCCTCCTGGTGGGAGAGGCTAGGGTTTACTTCTTTGAAGTATTAGGGTTTTGGTTTGCAGCGCTAAGGTAGGTCTAGGGTTTACTTCTTTGAAGTACTATAACTTTGCGTGTAAGCTACCCATGTTATACCTGTTTGAGCTATAACTTTAAAAGTGACGTTATGGTGCGGTGTACTATAACAAGACTCGTTGTGGTGACATGAAAATTTGTACCGTGGAGTCGACCCCTCGATGATGGTGTTATAGAGGACTAACCCGTGACGGAAAAGAGTTATCGTTGATGATACTATAACCTCGCACGTCTAAGGTTATAGCTTGAAGAACTATAACTTCTCTAAAGTTGAGTGAAGGTTATAGCTGAAGGTACTATAACTTTATTGAAGTTGAGTGAAGATTATAGTTGATGATACTATAACCTGACACGCTTTGTAATGTTATAGCTAGATGTACTATAACTCTGCTGGAGTTAAGCGAAGGTTATGGTTGATGATGCTATAACCTGACAAGCTTAATCAAGGTTATAATTGGGGTTACTATAACTTCACTAGGGTTGAGTGAAGGTTATAGTAGGAGGTACTATAACATGGAATGTTATATACTTCTGTGTCTTGTGATATGGTAGCTCGAACTATAACATGACCTTTGAGGTGTATTGTTATAGTTCAAGATACTATTACCTTTTTGTCGTGTATGCTTGTTTACGTTTAGTGTTATAATCAGTTGGACTATATCGCTATGTTTGCATATCGTATTGGTTATTCTTATTCCTATATTGTTGGACAGTCGGTTATACTGTTCTTGGGTTGAGTCGTGACG
The DNA here is from genome assembly GCA_022085475.1 of Heliosperma pusillum. NCBI lineage: Eukaryota > Viridiplantae > Streptophyta > Magnoliopsida > Caryophyllales > Caryophyllaceae > Heliosperma > Heliosperma pusillum. The sequence goes on from JAIUZE010066103.1 coordinate 6,740, forward strand.
TTGTTCACGCATTGTTGGATAGTTGGTTATACTGTTCCAATGTTGAGTCGTGATGTTGTTCACGTAATGGTTAGTACAGTCAGTTATACTGTGCATTTGTTTGTTGCTGGTTGAATAGATGACAATAGTATTATTTATATACTATCGGAATGAACTAACGCTACCCTTTGGGGATTTTTTTTTTATTTTGGTCTATGTTGGGGGGGGGGGGTATCAGAGGCAGTTCGTTAATCGCTCTGGTCTCCGAGTGTCGTTCGATGTACGATTAATGCAGCGAGGGTCTGGCCAGGTCTTAGACATATAGGCAGTGGTTATAAGCTATACATAGTTCCGTGGATGCAGTACGTTATGCGATCCACACCGATGGACGCAGGTTGTTAATCGCTCCATCAGCTAGAGGCAGTTCGTTAATCGCTGTAGCGGTTAAAGGCAGTTTGTTTAACGCTCTAACATCGTCCATTCTATTCGCTAAGCTTTGTTGATTGTTTGGGTGACTTTATTATTTTGGATCACGTGTCACTTTTGGTTGAGTTAGTGTTCATGGTCTAGGGATTTGTTTAGTTGCATTCATTCGGTAATGACAATGTCATGGTAAGTTTGATTGCACGTCATATTGTATAGATTGCTCCACATGTCGTTTGTGATTACTGTCTGTTGTTATAGATTGTTATTAATTCAGCATGTTGTAAACATGACTGAGAGAGCATCTAGTTACTCCCGACTGATTATCGACCCCCCATTCTCAGGTTGAATTAGATGCTGCTTGTTCGGAAGCTTAAGCTAGAGAGACTTGTGGCAAGGCAAATAAGTTGTTTAGGAATTTAATCTAGTTTGAGAATACTAATAATGTATTAGTTTAGTTTTGGATTTGAGTATCGATGCGGATTGGTCAGGTGTTTCTGCCACCTTGACCCAATTCATCTTTATACTCTGATGGATTATTTATTATAAAGGTATTTCTTTTGTTTTAATAATCCGGGTTGTTACATACCTTCCGGACATACAATCCTTGGGCCCCTCTTTTATCATCAGAATTTTGCTCGCCATAACCGAGCATATCCCCTAAAATGATTCTATCCCTACAGAGTCTTCCATATATCCGCGCCTCGACAAGCTTCAAAACTGTCACATGATGTTATCATCTCAGCAGGACCCACCTTTCGGACATACAATCCGAGGGCCCGTTTTATTACCAGAATTTTGCTCGCCACAACCGAGCAGATTTCCCCGGAATGATTCAATCCAGACAGAGTCTTCCATATATCCAATTTCTTTCAATACATCTTTCTCCAATGAGAGTTCGCCTGAGGATAGAGACAAGAAGATTCTCACATATAATATCATCTTAACGGCTGGCGAGCCTCATAACGCAAGCCTTTTCAAACGGTTGGAGAGCCTCATAACGCACCTTATTCAAACAGCTGACGAGCCTCATTACGCACCTCATTCGACGGCTGGCGAGCCTCACATCGCAACCTCATTCCAAATAAAAAGATGCCTTAGGTATGACTTGTTCTTATGGCTGGCGATATTTTCTACGTAGTCTAACGGACTTTAAACGACCCTCCCTGATGGTTGACATACTTTAAAATGTTCCCGACGACAAGTCCTTGGTTCAGACCCCTTAAACTGCCTCGCGTCGCCATAGTCGTCAGGTTGTAATCTTCGATTGAACTGGTGGCTATACTTTGACTTTGCCTTGTCCAAGCCTCAGTAAAAGTGGGGGCTCTGTAAATACCATAGTTCTACACCTTCTGCCAACCACCCAGTGATGATTGGGCCGCATGTTTAGTACGCGAAATAATTTCTGACAGTTCGTAAGTTTATCATCAAGTGATAGCTCAAAAACTTATGTCTAGCCCTTGGTCGTCATCTACGCGCCGGTACGGTCGTTTTGATAGTCATTAGAGTTCATTTGGAGTCCGAGTCAAAAACCGCTGCATTTTCTATAAATCATTTTAAAACTCCGAGTCAAAACGCGCGGAACATTCTAATTATTTTATTATATATTTCAAATTCTATCTTTTTTTATAAAATTATCTCGTTTCATTTTTAAAGGGAATTATAGATCGACCACAAATTTCGTAATAGAAGCATGGAATCTTTCTCCCGTGGTAGGAAACCTTTGGGGAAAAGACGCAACATGTATTGCGCCTCTTCAAAGGATCGCAGTCATGCTGCGCCTCTTCCCCCGTTTGTTCTATCCAAAGTTTGAGTTGTTCCACGACTCTTTCACATTTTCTACTATAAAAAGAGAGTTCCGTTCTCACTTTTAAGGCACGCGAGTGTTCCGCCCCTTCTCTTCTCTCTTTGCATTTTAGACCTTGCTCTAAGCAATCGACATCTACCTGCTTGATCAATCGACCATATAAGCTCGGATCCTTCTGGGTACCCGTCACGTTTTGCATTGACCGACCAATTTCACCAACTACACAATCAACTAATCAAATTAATCAATTTCAATCCTCTTACGAGGGCACTTTCTTTACGTTCGAGTCGAGCTGTCATCAAACGTAACTTTAGTTCATATCTCGTTTCGTCAACATGTAAAAATGAGGGTGTTAAAACCCGTCTTTTTAGTTTGTATTATTTATTTATTCATTTAATGGAAGATCTATGTGGGAAATAAGTGCAAAATCAATTTTAATCGAAAACCTTTTCGTAAAGCCTTTTTAGTAGTCATCAGACGTAGAGAAGAAACGCAGAAGCATCCGCGCCTCTTCGAAGAGTCGCGTCATCTTCTGCGCTTCTTCGAAGAGTCGCGGCATCTGCTGCGCCTCTTCCAGAGGCCGCCTGCTCCTGCTCTTCTTCTTTTTCCTTTGATTTCGAAGTGTTTATTTCCTTTTCTTATTTTATTCCTTTTCATATTTAATCTTTTAAATCATGTTGTTTTTGACTAAGATCCCTAGTAATTCAATATTAGCGAGTTTTTGTCCTTGAATCAAGTTGGGTTTTAGATATTCAATCAATTCATATCAAATCTCTGAGATTCGTCATTGAAACACTTAGTCTTGTAATTTAATATGTTAAACCACTGTCACTTGAGTTTTAGATCGACTATAAATGACCGAGCCTGTCGCAAGCCCGATACAAAGATAAATTACCTAGACTAGGCTAATAACAAATTAATGTAATTAGGGAAGTAGGGGTCGATCCTCAGGGAGATGGTGTTTCCTATAGAATGTGAAATGTATCGCAATTGAGTCTTATCTAACGAATATCTGGGCTTTGGGATTTTAATTCCTAAACTAATAAAAGGCATAAACGAAAACGAAATAAAAATAAATGGAAATGAAAACAATAAATCAAGTGATGAATTAACAATGATGAAAAACATCTAAGGAAGTAGGTTCACACATGTAGATTAACAGATTGATGCAATTGGATAAGGAACATGCAAATAATTCATTGTGCGTTCGTAAGAATGATGTGTTCATTACAATCATAGATCAGATGGTCTAGCAGGCTTTTAGGCAATTTACTAGGTCTTAATCTACCATGTCATACTTTGTCTATTCAATTCACGTATCTCTACCTTGGAAAAGAATTCCATTCTAGTCAATGATTTTGATCAGGAATCGTCAACTATCGTTATAGTCCAAACATGCATAAACACAATGTTTTAAAAGCACAATTTCTTTTATCCAATTATCATCTTTTAATCAATCTAACATGGCTACCCTACACCCTAGAAAGGTGACTACTCACTCATGGCGATGTTTAAATCTAAGATGAAGTTAATAACAAAAACTAGGATAGACATGTTTATTTGGTTTTGACAATAGTTTAAGACTCTTTATATGGCTATAATAACGACGCTAAATTGATAATCTAATGAAATGAAATGACGATTATAACGATAATAAAATATATCTAAGATAATATGGACGGAAAATAACAATCAAATAGAAAACATAAAGACATTAAACAAAAGATAAGATAGGAATACCTAGATGACGATCAACAACGATAATGATAAATGTGGGAAATCGGTATTACCACAATACAATTATTATAGGATTATAACGAAAAAGTAATAACTTGATAATGCTAGTCATAAACGAAAACAAAAAAAGGAATAGAGATTTAGAAATCAACCTCCGGTCCTAGCAATTGGCGTAAAGAACAGAGATATCAAGGTAGATATCCTCCTAATCGTTGCACCCAGGATGCTCCGAGAAATACCTTTTTCTTTTGCAAGAAACATAACCTCTTACACGATCTCACTGATGAGAAGGAGGATTTGTGTTTTGTGAAAAGTTACTGTTAACTTTTTCCTTTTGTGATGTCTGTTGAGATGGAGGCACCCAGTAAGAATAGAATTAGGTTTAGAATTTTTTCCTCTTCCTCTTTGTCTCACGGCTCATTGTAGGTTTTTATATGAGGAGATTTTGTCTCCTCAAAATAACTACCCATTAACCGAAAAACAGAGTGTATCTGGACACTTTTTTTCCGGTTATTTTAGCTTCCAATATAATGTAGTATATTATAATCGTCGTTTTACATAGACCGACATTATAATACATCATTAATTATAAATATCCGTATATTTATAATTTGCCAATTAATTATACCGGTTTATATTTAATTAGCTTACATTATATACAACAATTAAATATAACATTTTATATTCAATTTACGAATTACAGTTAATTCGTCTCAGCTAACTTTATTTAATCATTATTAAATAATCTGTCATCATCACATTGACTAACCTTTTAGTCAAATACACTGACTAACCTTTTAGTCATATAATAGGGCATCAATATGATTATTTTCTCAAATAATCACATCTCTCAAACACATCCTTTAGGTGTGACTTTTAGGGACCAGTTGATCACCGCCATCTGTATGAAAATAACGTCAAACTTATCTAGCAAGCCAACCGTTATTGATAAACGTTAATCAACTGATTATTATACAAAGTATACCCTGTGAACCTACAGAGATTTATTTATGTTATTGCACTAACTGTGGAGGACATTGGCTCCAAACCAATCTTCCCCTTGTCCGTAAGGGTATGTGCGATAACCGATTCTCATATCCATAATAAA
>JAIUZE010066105.1:0-38836 GCA_022085475.1 Heliosperma pusillum
GATTGTATATTATTATACACTCTTTTATTTCCGTATTTATACGGGAGATATGTCTCCCGTCTTGTATATTTCTTTTGTATAATATTATTTCCGTTTTGTAATGACCTTTTTATTTATGACACCTTCGTTTTGTATTCTCATATCTTTTATGTATTTAAATAATTTTTTTTTTTTTTTCTTTCCGCAAATTTGAGGGTGTCACATATATCTAATCAAGCTAATGTGTATTTTTTCGAATCTTATTTAAAGTTTAGTTTTTTTAATATTAAATGAATAAACTCATAAACTTTACAATATAGCTCATAATTTTTACAACAAAACTCGAAAAGTTTATTATACAGCTCAGAAACTACACCTTAAGTTAGACTACAATTGATTGTATAGTTTATGATTTATGAACAATAAGTTTGCTACGATATAATCTCAATCAGACCCGTCTTTAAAGGGGTGCAGCTAATACATGTGCAAAAGTCTCCAAAATTTTGTCTTAAAATAAGTATTGTGGCGCATAACTCTAATCTAGTGGAGCGAGCATCTCAATCCCTGAAATGGCGCAAGTTCCACTGCCATTTTTATATATTTTTTTTTTTATAGTTTTTTGGTTCTTCAACAAAGAAAATGACACAAAATAAATTAAGTCAGCATAAAAATCGGACTCTTTAAAATTGTGATATTGACTAAGTTAACGTTTCTTACAAGATCCGAAATTTTCGGGACGTCCCCGATACTAATTTCGTCGTTTGTATGATGTGAACACATTTATTATAAACTAGTTTTAAACCCGTGCAAATTGCACGGGTTTGTATTTTAGATTTTGTTATTATCAATATTTTTCTATAAGACGGTTTCTCGATAGTGTTTATGTAGATCTCTAACATGATAGAGGTAGTTATCACCTTAATATTATGTAAAAAAAATGTTAGATTTTAGTGTAGTTAATGACATGTCTTACAAATCTTGCATGATACGCTCTCAAAAGACATATTTTGCATGTAAAATCTTGTGTTCTTGTATTAGGTAGATGTTCAGGTTGATTGTTACCCTATCCAAAATTAATAGTTGTATCATATTAGATACTCGTATAATGTATATAAATGATTTTAAAAATATTATCATATAATACAATCATTAGAATATTATGTTATATGTTGTGAGATTTCTTTAAATGTATTTGTTAGAAAATTATAAGAACACATGGGATTAGGTAAGCCCCTCATATTTTATAATATGTTCTAAACTATTCTAAATATTTATGAATCCAAATACTTACCCAACAAAATATATATGGAGTAATAAATTGACACATGATTTGATAAAGCAAGTTTATTTCGTAATATGGCCTCGTGAAAGAGTATATTTTGTATGTACATTCATATTTCAAAATAATGGTTAACCCAATTATCAATGTATTACAACTAAACATTTCAAGACTTGTCCCGTTATTGTAAACACACTGACTCGATACATTTTTTCAAGTTAAAGACCCGTTAATCTTGATTCTCAACCCAATTGACTCAAACTTGAAATGACCCACTATTTTATGGTCTCAACCCGCCCGACCCGGCTCGACCAGTTGGGTCAATGAAAATCAAAAATTTTAAAATTTTAATATCAATACTCTCTAATTTTCTGTTTTCTTATATGTTGCTTTTTGGTAGTCTCCAACCCAAAACTTTTTCAGTTTTTTCAAATAATATTTCGTGAATGATTGTTTGAAATAATAAATGCAAATATTTTAGTTATATGTATTAATAATTTTATTCTCAATATATTTACAATCAAAATTTGGTGGTTTTGGCCCTCAAAAAGTAAATGTGAAAAAAATAGGAAAGTCAAAGTTGTATATAATATATGAAATAATAAAAAAAAAAAAGTAATAGAAAAAACAATTTTACACGCCTTTTATAACATTTTAGTAATGAAACTTATTAAAATAATTTCATTTTTATAAGTGTTTTAATATAAGTACGATAAATAAAGTAATTTAATTTGCATGGATTTGTTATATTAAGGTCCTATTTTAAATGCGATATAAGTATGATACGTAAATTAGAGTCTCGTATTTCAGGTACACGAACTAATTTTGTGATATTATTAACTATACGAAAATAATCCATCTTAAACAACTAATGGGTACATAAAATTACCCATATTCCATAAATAGGTCTTATATAAAACAGATATATCCATGTTAAGAAATAAAACGGTTCAACTAATACCCCACTTGCATAGTTGAGATAAATCTTTCGGCAATTTCAATACATTCCTACTTTTGTATTATGCGTAATACTTGGCATGTCTTAATGATATGACCATATGCTCGTCTTTAATGAGCTTAAAACGGATAATTAGCTTAAAACAGGTAAAATACATATATATATAATAATCTTCCACTTGTTATCTACTCCGAATATACCAAAATATTGTCTTTAATACCACCATTTGGTATTAACCCGTCTTAGGATATTATCTCTATTAAGACTTACTAAATTCCATAAGCCCATAATAATCGGTCAAATATTCTCATTAGAGACGGATACTATTTGTCACAAGTTGAAGACGGGTCAAATATTATGAGTAAGACGAAAAGACAGTTCTTAGCACTAATAAATTGTTTGTCTCATTAACTCAAATGGATAATATTTGATCCGCTTTATTTGTAAGACGAATAGATCCGATTTATGGGAGACCTATTGTAAATTTGTTATAACGCTAGGCTCTCTACATCTGACTAATATAATCTAATATTTATTTTCAAAACATAAACCTACCTACCACTCACCAGTCACCGCCACTCCTACTCTCTCACCATTTTTTTTCTATTTTCAATTATTCAAAATTTATCTTTCTTATCTTTTAATCTCTTAATTAATTCATCTTACAAATTAAAATGATTTAACCCTTTTACAAAAAAAAGATCAAGTGAAGATCAAGTCGTCTTATTTGATTTTTTTTGGTGACTAAGTCTTCTTATTTCTCCAACGTATTATGATGATGTTAAAATGTTAAATGTTATTTTTTGTGTTTAATCGGTTCATAAATAAGGTAAGTATGCATGTGATCAATGATGTGAATTAATGAGATTTGTTGATTTTGATAGATAATTTTTGTAGTGAATTTGATAGTGGTTTAATCTCTGATCATTTTTTTTTAATAAAAAAACTGCATTTGATTTCGATACATGTTTATTTAAAGTTAAACGATTTGCAGGCGAATATATAAAGTATGTTTTTTCATGTTGATTTTGATACTTTCATAGATCTGAAAATTTAAAATTATACTGTAGTACTTCATCACTGGCACTAAATTTAAGCGCACTGTTTCTTTTTCATTTTAGCGTGTTTAATGTTTAGTATATTTGAAATAATTTTTGTAATTACTATAGTCATGAAATTTAATTATTTGAAATGATTTTTGTAATTATAATGATGTGAATTTTTCTATTTAATATTTGTATTCTTAATACTCCGTATATAAGCCATATAAGCCATATTATTAAAGTTGTATTTTGGAATAAAATCATTTCCTAATTGATATCAGATAGTATGCAATTAGTTAGTTTGTAGAAAGTGGTCCTGAAATTAAGGAAACAAAATGCTCCTTTTTGACTTTTTGACATTTTGACTTTCAACCACAGGCTGACACATCAGCACTGTGGTTGTTGCTTTCTTAAATAAGGATATTTCGAAAAGAACACCATTTTTTGTAAATATTTTGAATTTAAACTCCATTTTATTAGATATATAGAAGGGAGGAATTCGTAAAGATAATCGTCTTATTAATTATTGATAATTGTTCGTCGCTGGAACATACAAGAGAATGTCATATATATAGTGACGGAAATATAAACCTAGGATCTCCTATTAACGGAAATAGGATATGAGATAATATCAATATTGATATGTCGATATCTCGACATATATCTCATTATTCCCTAACACCCCCCGTCAAACCCATGGTAATTTTCGAAATTTCCATGGGTTTGCACACAAATAACAAAAAAAAAAAGAGAAAGAAGAAAAAAATCGATTTCTTCAGTTCTTCGATATTCAAATCTTAGACAGGTATGCCGCTATTTTTGAACCTGTTTCGTTGGACGGGAACGTCGTTGCTTTTCGAACCCGTTAAATTCATCGATCAATTTTGTCAAGAACGCCATTGTTTTCGAACTTGACAAATCAAATTAACGAAAAAAACATCCGTTGATTTCAAATACTTGGAGAACGCCAATCTTTTCGAACTCCAACCAAAAATTAAACAAACAACCTTGTATAGATGTTCAACGTAGAACTCTACTTCTAGGCAGGATACAAATTATCCAAGAATTTTGTCGTTGAAAACTGATCAAATGATCAATATCTTTTCCAACTCACCAAGCAAAAGAATCAAAGAGGACCGTATAGTCCCAAAGTTAATACTTTCGAATTGTAATTTTTTTTTCAAATATATCGAGATGAAAAATTGTGTCCAGTTAATCGTGAAATCCCGCCGGTAGGTTTATAATTTATCGTACCCACCGGCAGGCATCAGAATGTAGTTTTAGGCCTCAAGAGCGTGAGGCTCTGATACCATAATAGATATATAGAAGGGAGGAATTCGTAAAGATAATCGTCTTATTAATTATGGATAATTGTTCGTCGCTTGAACATACAAGAGAATGTCATATAAATAGTGACAGAAATATAAACCTAGGATCTCCTATTAACGGAAATAGGATATGAGATAATATCAATATTGATATGTCGATATCTCGACATATATCTCATTATTCCCTAACACATTTAATTCAATTATAATCAAATAGTATTAATTTAATATAAATTGGGTGAATTAACTTCTCCCTAAAAACAGTCATAAATGTCTTAAGTGTAACACCGATCGATACTGCCATATTTAGGTAGATGGAATACAAGTTTGCTATTTAATCCCTAGATATTTCGTTTCTATTTCTATTTATCTCGTTTTTTTATTTTCGTTTGATTTTTTACAAAGCAATTTTTATATTAATAGACGGTGTATATTAAATAAGGATCTATTCTACCATACTCCTTTAAAAAGCGGTTTAATACCAGAATATGTGTTATTTTTAAGAAATAGGGAAGATCTTTAATAGTAGTCTGACAAAACCGACCTAACTAGAATCTGATCTTGGCCGAATTTCTTTTGCACTAGTAATAGTGAAACCCGACTTCAAGTTATTATCCCAGCAAACTCAATCCATAATTTGATAATTAGCCAATTTGGCGATTTTATTTGACTATAATTAAGCGTGGATTACGCGTTATATTGAGTCATATGCATCGTTATACGAATCATCTTAACAATGTGGAATACAGGGTAGCAAACATACTATCCGAAATTCCGAATACAATGACCAGCAAAATTGTGAGAGGATGATTGATGGGAAAAAAGGATTATACATATGTGGTACTACCTTAGAGTAGTATGATTTTGAGTTTTTGTGCATTTTTTTCGAGCTTAACTATACTATACTCAAAAACTTTATTATAAAGCTCAAAAATTATATTCTATGTGGTAGTACATCAGAGGTACAATCCACTTACTGATGATTGATCCAACAAAATAACCAGCAAAGAGATTTATAAACCTTCTTAATATTTAGTTGAATATTTTAAAACGATGACAAAAATATATTTCACCATATATTTATTTATACTCGTCGTTTAAGCATCTAATGCTAACTCTTTCATTGTATGTGAAGACTTTTTTGTTCGCAAAATGAATATATTATTGTTTTGCTTAAAAACATGTATGAAAACAAACTTACGAAAAAGCATTTAAAATTCAGCCTCATCTATGATTCCATCTTGGCTACGTCCCTGAAAGAGATAGACGAGAAAAAGGATTATACATCTGAGGTACTACCTCATACTAATATCAATTTGAGTTTATGTGTATTTTTTTCGAGCATTTTAAAAGTTGGAAGTCACATTTTAAATCTTTTATATGATACTTTTTGAGTTCTATTATTATTTTTTTGAGCTTAATGTTCAAATGAATGGACTCAAAAACTTGATAGTAAAACTCATAATTATTTTATACATAACTCAAAAACTTTATTATAAAACTCAAAAACTACATTATATGTTGTAGTACATCAGATGTATAATCCATTAACCGGAGATAGACGACTTAGGATAATACTTAGACTATGTACATCTATAAGAGCTGATAGCACGTATGCATCAATGCATGGTACATCTGTTATCAATTTTATTCGAGTAAGACACGATTTATTAAGTGTCCCACACGTATTTCAGTGTAGTGTTGTGCGGGTGTATCGCTGGATGTTAAAAGTGTTCGTATATCCTATACTGAGACCTCTGTAAATATATACATATTATACTGTATACAAGATTATTGTATGATATAATCGCTCAAAAAATGATTAGTATTTGATAAAGGTGATCATTTTTATGATAAACGATGATCGGCCCCTTCTATTATTATTACTGTGTAAAATAACCAATTTATTAAAATAAATCACTTTTTTAACCTAAAATGGTTACTTTATTCTAAAGTGTTATTTTTTTTTGTCTAACAAATAGCGCACTTAGTCGCATTATAATAAAGGAGAGGATGGATCAAACTTCGAATTTATTATCCACAATACTTCCATCTTAACCACTAAAATAAAACATCTTCCGTAAAGTGTCATTTTTTGTTCTACTATAAATATAGAGAGCAAAGTAAACCTCTCCAGCAAATTATACAATCATATAATCACTCATACAATATTATAATCATCTCCATAATCATCTTCTCTGAAAACCTAGATTACTGCAAATGGCCATCTCTTTCCAAACGAACAACTTAAAGCCTGCTGGTGACCGTTTTTTTTAGTATCCCACTCAGGTATGTTTACATACTCTGATGATCTAGGGGGTTAGCAGGGGCGCTTTTCTCCGACGGATGGAATTTTCGAAATTTTTATTTAAATTTTTTAAACAAAAACTCAAGTGTACCTTATGGCATTGATTATTAGCTCTTTTTAAATTTTATTACCTACTAAGTTTAAATTCTGGCTCCGCCACTAACTAGTTACACACTTACAGATATACTGATATACACATCGTATAAGAGAGTGTTATTATACGAGAATATACGAGATGTAAAATTTCTATGAGAGAATGTAATTGGGAGAAAAGAGTTATGGTCGTAAAATAACTCAAGGCCTTCAGCTAATAGATCATACAACTAGTTATAATAGAACGGATGGTGTAGAATCTGAGTTTTATGATAAAGTTTTTGACTTTTATTTTAAAGAATCAAAGTTACATCATAAAGTTACTAAACTCACCTAGCTAGTTAAACATAAAAAAGGATATTTTATGTGATACCCCTATGTTTTTTGGTTTTCTATGTGGTACCCCATGTTTTCTTGAAAAAAACTTTGACCATGTATAATTCATTGTCATGGATTCGGAACGCGACGATTCTTTTTTCCAAAATGATCGTTTTTTTGAGGTTTTCGATTTGAAAAAAAATTATCAATTTATGAACGTTTTTGCTAGAGTTATGATCGGTCAAACGTTTTTAACCAAATAAACTTTAACTGACGATATATCTCATGGCTACAAATTAGTTAATAAAGTAAATTTTTTTTTTCAAGTCAAAGATCTCGAGAAAACGATCATTTTGAAAATAGATTCGTCGCGCTCCGAATTCATGATCTTTTTAAAAAAAAACAGGGTATCATGTTGAATATGAAAAAATAGAGGGGTGTATAATTTCCCAAAAAAAAAGTAAACTTTAAGGAAACATAGAAAATTACGCCTAAACTCAGTTAGATTAAATTTATGTTGGCGGTACAACAATACTAATATTTTTAATTTGTTGGTCTTAATTATGTATAGGAAACCCAAGATGGAGCTGAAGCTTCAAGCCCTGTGTAAGATCCATCGTGCATGTTTACTAATTGGCCTTTATGTATGATGTAATGTTTCGTTTTGAGTACGGTTTTCTTTCAGACTTTGAGTTAACTAAGGTGGGTGTTCGATATATATATATCAACCTCATACTTGTAAACTCGGTCATATCCTTTCTTTGTATGTTTCCGTTATATAATAAAATATAAAGGCCAATGTTTTCTAGTTACATTGTATTCGTTTTTACTAGAATTCACTTTATCCCACTTCACTTGCAAACATCAATTTCACTTTTATCGTACACCTTTGATTCTCTTCTCTAAGGGATATTTTAGTTAAAATGGAGCAATTTCAAAGAAAATGAGGAAATATAACATAAAAAATAAATGATAATCGAGTTTAAAAGATCGCTGTGAGAAATATCAAATAGAAAGAAAATGTACTAAGTTGTTCATGTCCTCTATTCGATTTTGGTACAATAGGTGAAATACTGCACTCATAGAACCTAAGAAAATAAGACGTATTTTGCTCTTTTACCTTTGACCATCAATTATACAAAAATTAACTTCTTCGGTCTCGTTGAATGAGATTTTAAAATGGAAATATAAAACAAATGAATGTGACGGGAGAAGTACAAGGATAATCAGACTTTGAAGTGATTATAATAGTTATATACTCCATGTAAGACGTCACAAGGACACGGACTTTTATACTTCCTCCTATTCAAGTTAACATTCCTCTTTCCCCTTTGCCACAAAATTTAAGGAATATTAATTAAATAAGGTAAATTATTGTGGTGGGGTGAGGTAATTGGAGAGAGGGATGTATTGTGGGGTATTATTGTGGGGTGATGTGATTAAAATAGGTATTGTTGTGGGGTGGTGATTGAGGGTATACATGAAAGTCGCGGAGTTATTTGTAAAAATAGAAATACATTGTGGTTATTTGTATAATACGCATATACATGGTGATTATTTGTAATTTTTCCTATCAATAAAGTTACTATACTATAAAATATTAAATGGTATCAAAGCCTCTATCTTAAGGTTTCTACGAGCTTGTTTTCTCGTTTTTAATGGTGGGTGAGCGGAAATTGACAAACCTAAAAAAAAAAAATACGTGCACTCCCTTCCAAAGTTCCAAGGGTGGAGGACTAGAGTATCAAGGAGGGTCATCAACTCATCATCCATTCATCTCTTCCAAATTTGTTTACGGCAGTAACAACAATTCATATGAATAAGAGAAGAAGAAATTCCAACATCACTCTTTCTCTTCTCCTTTAATTTAAATGATTAGAAAGAAAATAAACTCAAGTTCATCGATTTTGACCATGGTGGTATTTAAAAAATAACGAGTGAGTTACGCGTTGAAAAAATTGGTGAGTTACACAATAAAATTATCTAGCGAGTCCTATACGCATGAACAAAAGTGTTCGGGATTACTAAAAGTATTAGAATTTAGAGATAATATTGTTTTGGGAATGCTTAGAATTGCTTGGTTATCCATTCCTCGATAGAGAGGTATTTATACAACTTTAGAACATAACCTTCAACTCTTCAAGGCACTCCTAAAGGTCCTTAATGATGACTAACATTTAATAGTAGCAATTAACTATTGTTATGCTTATTAATCCTATTAAAAAGAAATTGAAATCCATTATCTCTCACAAAATAATACTCCGTATATATAATACTACTATATTTCTCTTTTTAAAGACCTTTTCCTTTACTTTTCAGTATAAAATCTAGCTCGTTAGATGACTCTTAGATAAAATCTGGAGTGTTAAAAGAAAGACTCTCTATTTCTTTTTAGAAAATGGAGAATATCCTAATTAAGTCAAACTAGTCCTGGCAAATCGGGCTTGGCCTAGCGGGCGACATTGACCCGACCCGGTACCGGCACGACACGGCACGACACGGAGGTGAAAGCTAGGCCGGCCCGAGCGTGCCTAAGGCGGGCCGCGGCACAAGAAAAAGAAAAAAGGCGGTTTTTTAGCCCGGCCCGGCACGAACCCGAGAAGTCCGACATGGTTAGGCACGAAAAAAGGGCTCGAGCATGGCCCGACACGGCACGACTCGATTTACCACATTTAAGTGTAATTTTTTTTTCAATTTAATACATTATTGTAACGCCCCGAAAAACAAACAGGCAGCTCAAAATACCTCTTTTTATTAATAATAGACAGCAGCGGAATTACAGGGCGTCACCGCCGTATTTTCCCTTCGGAAAATACAAGACTTTTACAATAAAGATATAAATACACTTGAAAAATTAAAACTAAAAAAAACTCTATTTAGTTTAAATATACATCTTATACGGCTTATTTACTATATGAAATCCTCACACTTGACCCTCCCTGAGACTTGTACCTGAAACAGAATGAAAGTAACGGAATCAGCCAACCACAGGCTGAGTATGACTTTGGTTGCCTCCACCGGCCTTAGGCTCTCATTTCATTATTTTATCTCTTTTATGCCTCACATATAAATAATATGCCACACGAGTATCCTCCATTCATTTTTAAATAGACATGCACAATTTGTAGGGCTGAGCAAAAAATATACGATACGATTTTAATATACGGATACGATACGGTATACGGTTTTAATTACACGGATTTCCGGGTATACGATACGAATTTCCGGGTATACGATACGGTTTTTAGAAAACCCGTACCGGGTCCGGGTCGGGGAAAATCAAAACCGGGTATACGGTTTTGACCCGGTTTAATTAAAAATAACTAAAAAAAAAGTTGTATGTACAATTTTGTTTTCTATTTTGACTATATGGGTGAAATTTTGAGCACCAATAATTTTATGTGAAACTTGTAATATACGCAACTTACTTTATCAGTGACAAATTTCTGTGTGAAGTATTGCAAATTTGTATTTTGCTATTTTACCTACAGACTTTGCAAGTATTGTGTTTTGTAATAATGATCCTAATGGATTATATAAGCATTTTATTTATTGGTCGTTACTAATGTTGTGGACTCGAATTCTAGGTTTGAGCATTATCAATTAAACCGGATCCGGGTATACGGTTTTCGGGTACCCGGTTTAACCGGGTATACGAAAACCGGGTACCCGGTTAAACCGGGTCGGATCCGGGTATTAATTTTTGGCCTTCCAAAAACCGGGTACCCGATACGGTTATTAAAACCGTACCGGGTACCCGGTTTTGCTCACCCCTAACAATTTGTCATATCAGTATGCAATATTTCATTTCAGAGTAATAGCAGTCTACCATTACTGAAGTGAGATACATTACGGAGTAATTACTCCCCTGGGCTAAGCCCTCCTCCATGTACACAGGACCATATAATTATTTATGTAACCCCCTGGCACTTTCACCAGTAATAACCAGAACCGCAGTTCTCATATCATGGAGCCGTGCTCCCTTCCATGTACACAGGTTAAATTTGTAATGTCATCCCCTTCCCGTAATCGTATCCCGAATGCTACAATTGGCCAAATGTACATTATATTAAAAACGAGCATAACAACATTACGTAACAACATTATAGTATAATGGACATTAATATAACATGTGAGTAGTAAAATAACAATAATATGAAATCTACACTCCTTATTTTATGAACAATTACTTATAATGTCATCTGAAATTATTAATTTCTACGCTAAAGGGTCCCAAAACCATACTAGCATTATAACGGCTTGTGGGAAATAACAGTTTACATCCCCTTAAAAATTAGGATTATAACAAAATTATATAATATGAAATTGCAAGTCATAGATATGAAAACGATACAAATGTAGAGAAATGAATTAAACCTTTGGTCCTAGCAATTGGCGTAAAGAACAGAGATATCAAAGTAGATATCCTCCTAATCGTTGCACCCAAAATGCTCCGAGAAATACCCTTTTCTTTTGCTAGAAAGTAATACAAAAGTTACTGCTAACCTTTTGTTTTGTGTTTGTCAAAAGTTACAATTAACTTTTGTCAGTTTGTGTGATTTTTAGATGAGATGGAGGCAGAGAGAGAGAATTAGGTTAGAAAAGCAAAAACACTTTTCTCCTCCTCACCCTTCAATACTCACGGCCCTTTTTGTTTTTATATGGGGAGATTTAAGTCTCCTCAAATAACTACCCATTGACCCGAAAACCCGAGTGTATCTGGATACATTCGTTTTTGTTCATTTTAGCTTCCAATATAATGTAATATATTATAATCGTCATTGTTACATGGACCGACATTATAATACATTATTAATTATAAATATCCGTATATTTATAACTTGCCAATTAATTATAACGGTTTACGTTTAATTAGCTTACATTATATACTATAATTAAATATAACCTTTTATATTCAATTTTACGAATTACAGTTAATTCGTCTCAGCTAACTTTCGTCTCATCATCACATTGACTAACCTTTTAGTCAAATACACTGACTAACCTTTTAGTCATTTAATTGGGCATCAATATGATCATTTTCTCAAATAATCACATCTCTCAAACAAATCCTATAGGTGTGACTTTTAGGGACCAGTTGATCACCGCCATCTGTATGACAATAACGTCAAACTTATCTAGCAAGCCAACCGTTATTGATAAACGTTAATCAACTGATTATTATACAAAGTATACCCTGTGAACCTACAGAGATTTATTTATGTTATTGCACTAACTGGAGGACACTAGCTCCAACAATCTCCCACTTGTCCGTACAAGTGTATGTGCGATAACCGATTCTCATATCCATAATAAATTTCTCCCACTCAATGTAAACCAATTTGCAAAGTCCGTATTCACAAAGGTCGTAGTTTACAAGTGATCCGTATCAAGAGTGGTTTCCCCGACTAGAGAGTAACTTAACTGATAAACGAATCTGTATTCGAGCATGGCCATGCATTTCAGTTACAGCTCCTCGAGTGGCCCTGAGAAATATCATATCCTGATAAAGGTAGGATATTTTCTTCAACTCGAATCTTGCAGATACAAGCGCAGTATGAAATGACCCAGTGAAAATCTACTTAGCCTTCTGTTACGGTCGACCATGAGAAAGAAACCAAAGTCACCCAAAAAACTGCCTTTATCTCAAGAGACAGTCGATAGTCAAAAGAATCGACTCTAGGAACACTATGGATGTCCTATCCACGACCCGGCACCTAATGTTCTGAAACATTTAGGACTCCATAACGTCGTCACAAAATGTCCTGCGCAGTATCATTATAACTCGCATCTGTGATCGATCAGTCAACAGTTTGACTTATGGCTCGTTGAACCCACCATCAATCGACGTCACAAAATAATTGTCAGAGTTATCAGCTCATGTAGGCAATTACGGACCAAAACAAATATAATGTAATTCAGTTCACTTTGTGGTGTTCAATGTTGTCCGTACAACCCACATGAAAAACAAAATATAAACAAAACGATGATTTTATAGATAGTTTTTATGAAAAAGATACAGGTGTCTAATCCATACAAAAACAACTAATACAACTCAGGAACACGTTTGATTCCCATGGAAATAACGTGCCCTTCATGTTTATCATATCTCAGTGATTTAGTGAGAGGATCTGCTACGTTATCATCCGTAGCAATCTTGTCTATCACTATCTCCCTTTGCTCCACATAATCTCGGATCATGTGAGCCTTCCGTTGTACATGCCTAGACTTGTTGCTGGACTTGGGCTCCTTAGCCTGGAAGATGGCACCACTATTATCACAATAGATGGTGATTGGGTCATCCGAACTAGGAACTACAGTTAGTCCTTGTAAGAATTGACGCATCCATATAGCTTCATTCGCAGCCTCTGAAGCAGCATAGTACTCGGACTCAGTCGTAGAATCTGCTATAACAGTTTGTTTGGAGCTCTTCAGCTGACAGCAGCGCCATTAAGATTAAAAACGAATCCAGACTGAGATTTCGAGTCATCTCGATCCGTTTGGAAGCTAGCATCTGCGTAACCGATTGCGCATAGCTCAGTGTCACCTCCATAAGTCAATACCCAACCCTTAGTCCTCCGTAGGTACTTAAGGATATTCTTAACAGCCATCCAGTGTGTTTCACCTGGATTGCCTTGGTATCGACTTGTCATACTCAATGCATATGCCACGTCTGGACGTGTGCATATCATGGCATACATGATCGATCCTATAGCTGATGCATAAGGAATCCGACTCATGCGCTCGACCTCTTCCGATGTCTTTGGTGCCTGAGCTTTACTCAAATGCATCCCAGAGACCATTTGAAGGTTCCCCTTCTTGGAGTTGGTCATGCTGAACCTCTCAAGAATCTTATCTATATAAGACTCCTGGCTGAGGGATAACATCCGTCGTGATCTATCTCTGTAGATACGGATCCCCAAAATTCTTTGTGCCTGGCCCAGATCTTTCATCTGGAAATGGTTCTTTAACCAAACTTTTACCGAAGTTAAGAGAGGTATGTCATTCCCAATCAAGAGTATGTCATCGACATACAATATTAGGAAGACAATCTTGCTCCCACTCGACTTGATATATAAGCATGGTTCCTCGACCGATCGAGTAAATTCATTCTCTTTTATCACCTGGTCGAAACGATGATTCCAACTCCGAGAAGCCTACTTAAGTCCATAGATGGAACGCTTAAGCTTGCATACCTTCTTAGGATTTTTAGGATCAATGAAACCTTCGGGTTGTACCATGTACAA
The DNA here is from genome assembly GCA_022085475.1 of Heliosperma pusillum. Taxonomy (NCBI): domain Eukaryota; kingdom Viridiplantae; phylum Streptophyta; class Magnoliopsida; order Caryophyllales; family Caryophyllaceae; genus Heliosperma; species Heliosperma pusillum. Next base: position 14,554 of record JAIUZE010066105.1, read on the forward strand.
CTCCTCCTCCAAATAACCGTTTAAGAAGGCGGTTTTCACATCCATATGCCAAATTTCATAGTCATGAAAAGCGGCAATCGCTAAGATTATCCGAATGGAACGCAGCATAACTACGGGTGCAAAAATTGCATCATAATGCAATCCTTGCACTTGAGTGAAGGCCCCTTTGCCAAATAGTCGTGCCTTGTAGGATCTGGTTGTAATTACTACAGAATGTTTTATCTTGTAAAGCCATTTGCACTGAAGAGGCCGAACCGTATCAGGTACGTCAACCAGATCCCCTCCGTCATTCTCATACATAGAAGTCACCTCCCCCCAGCTCGGAATTGAATGGCGGCTTCAAGCCCTTAGCTTAAAGTCGGAAACAGGTTGGCACTTTATAGGTAGCGGGTTCGTTACTCTAAGGAGTGTAAAACGTCATCACTCTATTCTCTCACCATACCACCTGTATCTGCTCTGGAGGATAGAGTGTCTACCCGACCTCCTAGGTTCCAAAGGAATATTACCCGAGCTAGCTGTGATGAAGGAACAGTTCCTCCATTGGTTGGCTCGGTTGTTGGTTCTTGAATCTCCGACAGTTCGAGGTTCCATTACTTGTCCTATTCTCGAGAAAATTCTTTCTCTTAAGAACGTCGCACTAGCCGCAACAAAAACTCGATGTTCGGTAGGCGGAGTAAAAGTAAGACCAAACATACCTTTTGGATAACCAATAAAGTATTGTCTTGACCGATGTGGGCCGAGCTTATCGCGGTCTCACTTGACATAAGCCTCGCAGCCACAATCCCGAATAAAGGACAAGTTAGGGACCGTCCATTCCATAATTCATAGTGGAGTATTTGTCAACCGCTTTAGACGGACTTCGGTTAAGTATTGAGCAGTGAAAAAAGAGCATAACCCCACAATGAATCAGGTACAACCGTGTGACTCATCATGGATCGAACCATATCAAGTAATGTTCGATTTCTCCGTTCGGACACACCATTCAATTGTGGTGTTCCAGGTGGAGTTAACTGTAGTACTACACCACAGTCTTTAAGGTGTCGATCAAACTCCTTCGAAAGATATTCGCCACCACGATCTGAACGTAGTGCTTTAATCTTTCTAACTAGCTGGTTTTTCAACCTTCATCTGGAATTCCTTGAACTTGTCAAATGACTCACTTTTATGCTTCATTAAGTAGACATAAACATATCTACTCAAATCGTCCGTGAAAGTGATAAAATATCTATAGCCATCTCTAGCGTTGATTGACATAGGTCCACACACATCAGTATGTATGAGTCCTAATAGGTCAGCAGCGCGCATTCCAACACCCTTGAAGGAAATTCGAGTCATTTTGCCTATGAGACATGATTCACACGTGCCAAAAGATTCATAGTCAAATGGGGAGATAGTCCCATTATCAATGAGCTTTTTCACGCGTTTTTCATTTATGTGTCCCATACGGCAATGCCATAGATAGGTTTGATCTTTGTCACCAACCTTTGCTTTCTTATTACTCACATTCATTATATCTGTGGTTTGATCTAAAACATATATTCCATTCATGGAAACAGCTTTACCATAAATCATATCGTTTAAAGAGAAAATACAGCTATTATCCTTTATTACAAACGAAAATCCGTCCTTATCAAGTACGGAAACTGAAATAATGTTTTTTCGACAAACTGGGTACATAGTAACAATTATTCAGCAATAACTCAAAACCACTAGGGAGTTGGATTACATATGTTCCCACTGAAACGGCAGCAACTCTAGCTCCATTCCCCACCCGCAGGTCCACATCACCCTTTACGAGAGTTGTGATGCTTCTTAGGCCCTGCAAATGATTACACAGATGAGAACCACAACCATTATCTAGTACCCAAGTTCCGAAACTTGCATGGTTAATCTCAATCATATGAATAAAAGATGACGTACCAACAGGAGTGACGCGGCCTGATTTTACGTCTTCAGCATACACGGGGCAGTTCCGCCTCCAATGCCCTGACTTGTGGCAATGGTGGCACTCCACGTTATCTTTGCTCTTTGTCTTGCCTTGTGAGCTACCGCTAGTCTCACCAGGCCCACTCTTGACCTTTCCTGGCTTTTTGAACTTTGGCTTCCCTACAGCTAGGTCAGCTTGAGCCTTGCCCTTACCCCTACCCTTGTTGTTAATCATGAGAACGTCCTGTTTCACGCTCCCACTCAATTTCAGATCACTCTCGGTCTGTACGAGAAGTGAGTGGAGCTGATGAAGACTTTTCTTCATATCATTCATATAGTAATTTGCCCTGAAAAGGGCAAAACCATCATGAAGTGAATGAAGCAGTCGATCAATAATGATCGTCTCATCGATTTTACAACCAAGAGCCTCCAGCTTCTCGACATTCTCGATCATAGCAAGAATGTGTGGGCTAACCGCTTGGCCCTTCTGGAGTTTCGCTTCAAAGAAGCGACAGGTGTACTCATAGCTAACGATCCTCGGAGCTTTCGAGAACTCGTTAGAGAGAGTGGTGAAAATCTTGTTTGCACCCTGGGCAATGAATCGCCTTTGCAAATTTGATTCCATTGAAAAGATGAGTACGTTCTTTAGCGCACCCGCCTCCATTACGAAATCACTATAAGCAAGTGATGCATTGGCTCCTGCATTGGGGCCTGGGTTAGTCGGTAGTGGCTCAGTCAAGTACTTGAGCTTACCGTCAGCAATGGCAGCATTCCGTAATGCCGCCTCCCAGTCCGCAAAGTTTGACCCATCATTCTTCAGTCGCGTGGACTGATTCATGTTGTCCATAAAGATCTTTAGCCAGGACTCGCGAGCGAGTGTAGCACTTGGCATTGGGTCGTCTGTACGTCCAGCCATTTGTTATTTTAAGCAGTTATATCTGTATATAACGTATTCAAGAAACTGTGAAAAGAAGAAAAATTAAGATAAGTTTCATCGTTTTAAAAATTAAGTCTTAATGCAAAAACTGTTTAATGCGATGACTCAAGCATTTATACAATTGACCTCCCTCAAGAATTATATAAATGATCCCAAGACTCAATTTCTGTAAATTGATAAGCCAACCTTTTGGCTAATTCTACCTTTAGAATTCTCGGTCGATAAATTTCTGTAAATTCTATCTTTTAGTCCATTATAATCCCGAGATATTACTCGGACTACAATGTTGAGGTAAAATAGGTCAACACTCACTACTTACCCAACGTAGAAAGGGTCATATTATGACTTCCGACGAAGAAGGGGTTCATAGTAGTTTTTCCTATAAAGACTAATCTCAATTTTCATTTTAGAGGAAGATCCCATCATCTTAAATTTAATTCATTTTAAGTGTTCAAATATCTAACATTTCGTGAATGATTTAGACTAAGGTGATGGCCCTATGAACGAGTGACATCTGTATGTCTAAGATGAAAATTCAAAACTATATGAATCATTTTTCATGCAATTTAGGTGGTTTGGTTTAGGCGGAATATGATGCAATTATTTAACATGTGAATGACAAGCAAAAGAACGAAAAATACGTAAACTATTACAACGGTCCTAGTGTGGCCTATCTACCAAAATGAACAGTAAATACCAGTTTGGAATCCATCCTAATGGACCCGAGAAGCTTGACTTTGTCTCATCTTGGTCCATGTAGCGGGAGTGAGCATCCGATCTCCATCTTTAGTCTTCTTAAATTACATTTTCAAAATTACAAAATCAACCTATTTACATTCTAATTCCAAAAACATAATTAAAAGAAATAAAAGGAGATTCGAGATCTCATAAATACATCCAAACCATGTTTCCATCATTACGAAAACATGATTAACTAAAGCCACACTAGGTATTACATTTTTCAACCAATTGCAAAAATACGTAAATCAAACCATTCATTCATTCATTCATTCGACAAAAATAAAATGCATCAACTATATAAATTAATTCTACAAAACATAATTCATTAATTATGTTGATTAATTATCCAAACCACCATTATATACGATCAAAATTATGCGACAATTCCTTAATTGCCCACAACAATTTTAATCTTCCATAATCCATTCTTATTTTAAACCTTGTTAAAATAATCGGGTATCATTATTGTGAACCTTTTCACAATAACAAACAAACATTATCTTTATAATGCCAAAAAAAAAAAAACAAACAAACAAACAAATTTTTTTTTTTCTTTCTGATCACTGTTCACGCGACCAGTACTAGTCCAAAATTTTTTTTTATTTTTTTTTATTTTTACTTTCTTTCTTCTCGGTTTATAACAAAAACTGAAAAACAATACACAAAAAGAAAACTGCTGCTGCCAATTAAAAAAAAAAGAGGAATTTTTTTTTTTTTTTTTTTTTAACAGTGAACAGTAACACGGGCAGCAAAAAATAATCAAATTAAACCGATTTAATTCGATCAAGCATATATGAACTACATCGGTACAAGACAAACAATATCTAATCGATATTAAACATTGATTTAAAACTAGATGATTCAAATTAACCTTTTAATATGAACATCTAAAAAATTTATACCGAAAATATAGCACAACAAATGATGTTCATTAACATCCAATACAATTCCATTTACATTCTAATTTAATCCTTATTAAATTAAAATATCAACAAATTCATATATTATCATCTTTAACAGATTAAAACAATAATATGAATGAATCTATAATGGAACCCTAAAAAAATAATCATCACGGCACAAAAAAAATAAAACCGTGAGTTTAAAAAAATTCGGATTTTTTTTTTTCATTCTTTCAATAATCATACAATTAAAAATTTATGAAAATCACATAAAATAATTTCATAGCCCAAAGGCTCTGATACCACTTGTGGGAATATATGCGTATACATCCCTTTAATCTTACAGGATTATAATGAAATTACGATTTATATGATTAACGGGTCATAAAATAAATTGCATAATATACAAAGGGATTAGGAATAACCTTCGGTCCTAGCAATTGGCGTAAAGAACAGAGATATCAAGGTAGATATCCTCCTAATCGTTGCACCCAAGACTGTATGAGAAATGCCCTTGTGTTGCTAGAATTTTCAAAAGTTACTGTTAACCTTTTGTTTTGTGTTTTTGAAAGAGTTCCTGTTAACTTTTTCTTTTGTGATGTATATCCAGATGGAGGCTACTGTGAGAATAGAAATTAGGTTAGAATTTTCTCATTCTTCTCTCACCTATCTCACGGCTCCTATAGGTCTTTTATGAGGAGATTTGTCTCCTCAAAACAACTACCCATGGACCGAAAATTCCAGATTGAATCTGGACTGTTTCCCGGCTAAATTCGCTTTAATATATAATGTGTATTATTATTATAAATGTCATTTAATATGACAATCATATAATATATACGTTAATTATAATTATCCGTATAATTATAATTTGCTAATATAACATTTTATATTCAATTACGAATTAACCTTTTAATTCGCATAAGCTTACATTATATATATGCTAATTAAATACAACAATTTATATTTAATTACGAATTACTTTTAATTCGTCTCAGCTCATATTATTTAATCGTTATTAAATAATCGTCTCATCATCACATTGACTAACCTTTTAGTCAAATACACTGACTAACCTTTTAGTCATATAATAGGGCATCAATATGATTATTTTCTCAAATAATCACATCTCTCAAACACATCCTTTAGGTGTGACTTTTAGGGACCAGTTGATCACCGCCATCTGTATGACAATAACGTCAAACTTATCTAGCAAGCCAACCGTTATCGATAAACGTTAATCAACTGATTACAATACAAAGTATACCTTGTGAACCTATAGAGATTTATTTATGTTATTGCACTAACTGTGGAGGACACTGGCTCCAACAGATCTGTGCAGGTAGCCCCCTTCATAACTATACTGTTATGTACTAGAGTTGTTTGATTCTGAGACCCTAGCAATGCATGGTAGTACTCCAAAAAGGCTGTCTGGATACCTGCTTCTTCATTATACAGGTTATTATTTTGATCTCTAATCTCATGAATTACATTTTTTGCTCTCCTGGCCTTGATCACTCCATGGAAATAGGCACTATTGACATCTCCTTCAGTAATCCAATGTGCTTTGGCCTTCTGTTTAAGGTAATCCATTTTGGCCTTATGAGTCCACTGTGCTTTCTGGTTTGTTTCATATTCTAGGTTAATGAGCCTAGCATCAGTTGGATCTTCCCCTAACTGTCTCTGAATGTGATAGAATTCAGTCATAACCTTGTCAGCAGTATTTTCAATGTCAAAAAAGTGACTTCTATTCAGATCTTTGAGAGTGATTTTCAATGCTTTCAGTTTCTTGATAACCCTGTACATTTTAGTGCCATCATAATCTTGAGTACAGGCCTCTTTGACTTTGGCATGAAACATAGGACCCATGCTCCACATGTTAAAATATTTAAAAGGTCTGCACCTGGAACTGTCTCTGCTGATCTTGGACACCACACAAGGATTTTGATCAAATAATCCTTCAGGTAAGAAATGCGCCACTAACTGAGGAAAGAGGTTCATCCAGTCTGAGTTGACTAGGAACCTGTCCAGCCTACTATACTTCCTGGTTTCTGGAGGTTGTTTATTATTCCAAGTGTAAAAGGCCCCTACAGCTGGGCTGTCAATTAAATGACAGTTATCCAGACACTCTTAAAAAGGCTCAGATTCTGCATTGCTCACACTGCCCCCTAATCTTTCATGACCAAATAAGACACAATTAAAATCTCTTCCCACTGCCCAAGGACCCTTAGTCCCTCTAGCAATTCTTTTGAGACTTTGCCACAGAGGCTCTCTCTCATTCACCCCATTAAATGCATAGATTATAGTAAGCATGAAAGTGATCTGATTCACTAGATCATGAACCTGCATATGGATATATTGAGCATCATACTCCAAGAACAGGATATCAACCAGATGAGGTTTCCACAAAACCCAAACTCTACCTCCTATGTGATGAGCATTATTAGTAGAAATAGACCCATCTTTAAAAATATTACTCACAGTCTTATTTATGTGCCCTGCTTTTTTTTTTGTCTCCAACAAGCCAAAGACTCCAATGTTTTTATTACTCAAAAACTTATTTACAAACTTCTGCTTACATTATCTATTCATGCCTCTCACATTCCAAAAACCCAAATTAATCATTATTAAAGTTGAGAGGATCAATACCACTTATTCTTATACCCTCCTTCCCCAAGCTCTGACCACTCAAGACCTCCATGTAAGTTGGAGATACTTGGTGAGTCCTGCTTACATCATCTTCCTCCTGTCTGAAAGCCTTAGTCTGCCTGACATGGGACATTGTCCCTGATACTGCCTGAGAGGGCCTAGTGTTAGGGGTCCTTTCAGCCTCTACATCCTCATTGGTCGCATCCAGTGGCTTGTCCAGGGTTCTGGTGACTATCTTGGGAATCTGTTTCTGAGGTTGTGGGACTGGTTTCCAGACTTTGTGAACTTTAGGTATCTCTTTTTTCTATTGGAAATTTCTGCATTTGCCTGATTCATGTCCAATATGTTTGCATTTCTCACATATACTTCGTTTCCATTCATATTTCACACATACCTGGATTAAGTTATGAGCTTCATCCTTGAATTTGATCTTGTCCGGGAATGTTTGACCTACTTGGAGCTCCACCATGACCCTAGCAAACCCTAGAAGAGTTTTTTGATCTGTTGCTGTGTCACTTTTCACATAACTTCCCACCAGGGAAGCAATTTTAGGTAAGCTCTTCCCCCAGAATTTCAGAGGCAATTTTTGGATTCTTATCCAAGCAGGTTCTTTCTTTATATCTTCTTTTTCTAATTCTATATAAGGTTTCCAAGCCCTAATGATCACAGGCTTGTTATCAAAAAGGAAGTGCCCACTCCCTAAAACTGTTTGTTTCATTTCTTCAGTTGCAAATCTCACTAAGAAGACTCCATTAAATAAGAAGGATAATTTGTCTATTGAGTACTTACTCCAAATTCGTTTCAGGAAACCTTCTAGGACTTGCCATGAAGGATTGGCACCCACGATGAATCCATAGACAGCCTGCTCCCAATAGGTGAGTTCCTCCTTGACATCCTCCTGAGTTAACTGTAGGAGATCTGCTGGTTCTTCTTCTATCATTTGAATTATTTTCCTCCCAAGTCTTTGATACTAGTCACCTTCCTCATCTGTTTCTTTCACTTCTTTTTCAGACGCAGTATCAGATTCAGTTTCAGTCTCAACTCCATGGATATCATTCAAGTTATAAGGCAGGATTCCATCTATATCATAAAGCGATTTCAATTTTTTTCCTTCTTCAACATTCGGTTTTCCTAGAATTCTGTCTTTTTCAGATTGTATTGTAGTAATTATATTTTTGTGTTGTGATGATCTTGGATGTTTAGCTTTTGAAGTATTGCTTGATTTCTTAGTCATGACTGTAAAATCAGGTTGTTCAGGGCACACTACTTCACCTAGAGATGACGGCTAACTCTTTATCTCTCTAGGTTAAACATCTCTCTTCCCCTTTCATTAATTTAACTGTGATAAACTGTTATTATGTATAAACATTTATTTATTGTTTATTTGATATGTACTACCTCAGACAACTGAGATGGTAACGCCTCAATTTACTAAGGAAGGTCTTGCTAAAGGTTCCTTGGGAAGTAGGGGTGTTACAATTAATTTGTGGAAGAGGGGTACTATTGTGGTGATTGATATGTTGAGGCATTATATGGTTATTTATATGATGGGGATGCTGAGGCATTCTCGATGGTGATAAGTATGTGAATTCATTTGGTAATAGTATCTGAGTGGAGTGTTCGAGATTAAGTAGGTAAATGTGGATTATGGTTATAGGAAATAGTTGGGAATAATGGGTAAGTTGAGTTGATATCTAGAGTTATCTGGAGTATAACTTGTGGACAAAGGGAAAGAATGTGTTAGAGGATTAATCAGAGTAGTTTAAGAAGATGTGTTGGAGGACATTAAGATGTAGTTGTGAGGTATGTTGATAGAACGATATTTCTTAATGTGTGAAGTAGTGGTGGTTGGGGAACTTTGGGACGAAGTACGATTTTAGGAGGGGAAAATGTAATACTAGTACTTTAGCTTATGGCCTAGTGATATAATTGTTGCTTCTTGAGTATTGATAGTTGTTGGGAGTTAATTTTTAAGTTATGATCGACATACTTTGGGAAGTGAGTTAATAACGGTATTGGGTTATGTTGGACTTATGTGGTTAATAGTGCGGAATCAGGTTTTGGTGTGTATTAGTGTGTGTGAACATAGAGGAAGAAGTTCATTTTAAGGGGGTAGATTGTAATACATGTCTTTTGTAAGCTAATTAAAAGTCAACAAAACGTCAAGGTCAAACCCGAGTCAAGGAAGGGTAAGGGTCGAAAGGCATGAAATGTGTACGAGTGTTGGCTGCATAGAGTGGTCGAATATAGGCTAAAATACAAACCTGTAGGTATAAAGTAGTTACGCGCACAAGGCGTGCGAGACACGTGAGTAGGGCGCGAGTCGCGCGCACACGGTGCATGCTCTTCTGTCTTGGTTAAGCTTTGTTTTTACGCAATTATTTTTTAGTTGTCGAATTAAGACCGTCTATTTTCCTATTCTAGTATGCTAACCTATATAAACTAAAGGTAAACCCATTTGAAAATTACTTTTTGCATAGATCTATATTAACATCAAAACCTTCAGAGAGGAGGGAGAAAAAAAGTTCATTTTATTTTGGGGATTTTGCTTCTAAAACTACTTTGCTCTATCCTATACCTTTTAAGTCGTCTTTCAATCTTGTATAGGATTAATCTTGTATAAGACCGTCTATTTTCCTATTTATCTTTTAATCCTTTAGTCTTGTATTTTCTTAAGGATTAATTAATGAGAATAATCTATACTATGGGTGCCCTTTATATAATACTTCCAACTATGCTTTAACTCACTACAATCCTAACTATCCTCCACTCTTCCTTGACTGAACTTGAATTGGTTATTTTTATTACTTGTTAAAGTCAGTCCCTCCTGATTTCTCTTCTATTATATTCCTTCTCCCCTTTTCTTTCGCCATTCTTCCTCTCTCTTCTACTGCCCCTTCCTCTCTTCTTCTTCTTCTTCTTCTTCTTCTTCTTCTTCTTCTTCTTCTTCTTCTTCGAACCGTTCTTTATTTTTCATTCTTTCCTAAAATATCATCTTCATTTTATTTTCTTTGATAAACTCCAAGTACCTATTGATTCCTTTCCCAAATAATTTCTTAATTTGTGGAGTATTCTAATTATTATTAACCTTTTTATTTATGTTGTCTGTCTTAGGTTTAAAGAGAAAAGAGGGACTATGTTCCATAATATTACTGAAGAACAACCACTACTTCTACTAAATTTAATTGACAGACTTGTGCATGCTGATTTTAGCTATGAAATATGAAGATCATTAGCTGTTTGATAAGAGGCTCTTTTAGTTATATCAATATATTAGCTTTTTGACAAGGGGCTCTTTTAGTTGTTGATGCTGCTAAAATAAACCGTCCCAAACTCTACAAATTGAACCACTCTTCTTTCATTCTCTTTCCTTCTGGTTTTCTTTCTCCCTCTCACAAACACACAATTAACACCAACATACACCAACGTCAAACCCACATTCCTTCTAATTTTATCAATCTTAGTAACATCATAATAGTAATCAGTTATACATTTGACATTCATGCGGTTTTGTGGATCTTTCTCTCTTTTTTGACAAATCTTTTCATGCGGTTTTGCCTAATTGGAGTTGATTTATCTATTGTTTTTGATGATTTTGAGGTGGAATGTTTTGAATTTGAACGAATGTGGGTTTTTTGAAATCTTAGCTTTTATATTTTCCGGTCAAGTGTATGAGTAAATGTGAGAATAAGAAAAGTAAAAGATATAACATCATTTAAATAAAGGTTACCTGTTATTCAAGTAACCAGTCAGCTGAGTTTAATATGGGAAGGGAGTAGAGTAGTTAGGCTTATCGTGAGTTAAAGCATAGTTTGGAATATTATAGGAAGGGTACCTATATTATGGATTATTCCCATTAATTAATCATTTTCTTTATTAGTCCTCTTATTCAACTATGCTGAGACCAAAGCATAGATTTGGGAACTAGAGGAAAATCATTATGTTAGTTAAATACGCTATCTTTTATGTTTTGGTTAGTCATTATATATATATATATATATATATATATATATATATATATATATATATATAGATTTAGGATCCGGTGCAAACGACCACTCGGTGGAAAAAGTGGAAACGAACTAGTTGTGCATAAATAAAGGACCAAATTGACTCACGCGTGTAATGCCTCAATTACAAAACCCAATGTACCATTTTTTCTCCCTGATGATGACCATAATAACATTTCACTCATGAATCACCAACACCATCATTATCAGACATCCCCACAAGCCCATACCCTTACGCCGCCGCATCTAGATGTTGCCAACATCCAGGCTACTTTAAGCACACTCCGGTCAACGGTGCTATATTGATGGCAAACCACAAGCTACATTGAGCTCTCTCCGTCATTGACGTCGGTGCTTTCTCTTTATCATCTCCATTATTCTCCTCTGTTTCTCTAACATCACCGGAGCTCCGACCGTCGCTCCCATCGCGGTTCCTTCAAGCTATTCGTAACCTCTACTTGAGCCGTTGATATGGCCCTTTATGAGATTATATGATGCTAGGCTGATGGAATCGAATGGGAAATCTTTGGTAGAATGGGTAAATGGCAGATGGCAAGTCGCCGGCGACGACAACCTCATTTCATCCACTTCATTGGTTTCCTGCCGATTCAATGTATCTACACTAGTTTTTGATGTACCTAACCACTAATTTTATGTATCTTAACAAAGATACAAGAAATTAATTACTAGGTACATTAATATTTGTTCGAGATACATCAAATTAGACACCAGGTACATTAATTTCGTGTATGCGTGATAGAGGATGTTGGCCTGGTATACTGGGGTTATCTTAATAGAGGATTTAGATATTAAATTAAACCCCATCACTTTTTGCAACGAGAATGCTTGATGGTGTTTGCCGCCCTTGCTGGTTATCGCCGTCACCGACGACGGCATCAGGTGAGTGGTGATGGGGGAGAGATTAAGGGTGGTTTGGGTTATCTACACTAGTGGTGGTCGTGCTATTTGTCGGCGGTTGGTAGTGGTGGACCTAGTCAGAATGTCTTCATGGTGGTGATTGCCGATGACTGATGATGGTGGTAGTGGATGAAGATGAGGACGATTTGGGTTTAGTGTATCAGTGTTGGTTTCTTTTATGGGTTGAAGATGTAGTGTCAATGTTACTGTCATACTTTGTCGTAACTAGTAGGAGTAATATGTTGGAAGCGAGCTTTTTAAATATATAATGGATTTGTAGTACGTTTTCACTTTTTCCACCGAGTGTTCGTTTGCACCGGATCTTGACTCTATATATATATGTATATATATATATATATATATATATATATATATATATATATAGATATATATATATATATATATTTACTTGTATGTTATGTAGGCGGTGATTTCAATAAGGGACGTTCTAGTTTGATTTTATTGAGACAAGAAGATTTGCAAAAAGTTAGGGACTTATTCTACTCATTCTTTTTAATACGTTATCTTATGGTTGTGTAAGTGTTATATGATGATACTAGAGATATCTTTGATTGTGATACAAATGCGGAGATGAATGTTGTAATGCGGATATGATTGCGTGGTATGATTTGAATGTTAATGTGATGGCATGTGTTGCGAATATGATCTGCACTGTGATTGGGGGAGATGTGCGATCGTGGTGGAGATTGTAATGGTACGGTGACAGAGATATTTGTTCCTTTGTGAGTTTGGTATGGTGACTGGGAGATTTGTACCTATCTGAATTAGGCACGGTGACTAGGAGATTTGTGCCACACATGGTAACTGGAAGATTTGTGCTTTGAATAATTTGGTTGTGTCACGCGTTGACGTGAAAGTGTGTGTGACTTCTGTTATATTATTACATAACTATTGTTGATGCTTGTTGGTGTTATAACATATATATTATGATGCGTGCAATATTTTCCTACTCAACCTTTGTGGGACTTGTTTGGTGTCGATGTGTGTCGTCCACCCAAACTTTTTAAATTGGTGGCATGTTATGTTATTTCCATTCAAATGGGGAGCAGTGAATCTTGCAGGTTAATAAGTTGATGACTTCGCTTTGGATGGTTCTTGTACGGGGCTACGCGACTAGACGAGTCTTTTAGTAAACATTGATTATTTCTTTTTGATTAGTAATCTATAAGTCTTTGCTATAATAGATTAGTTATTTGGTTATAAAGTTGTTAGACGATTTATTCATTATGTAATAAAGTATTTAAATTACTCTTATGATCGGATTTTGATATTTACTACCTCGGGAAACCGAGATGGTAACTCTCTTAATTATTTATCTTGGAAAGTCTAGTTAAGACTCCTGGATAAATGGGGGTGTTAATATTATGATGCTAATTGGGCTACATGCCCCGACTTTCCACACTCTACTTCTGGCTACTATGTATTTCTTGGGGATAACTTTCTTTTTTGGTCTTCCAAGGAGTCTGGTTCTAGTGTATTAGCCGAGTACAGAGTTGATGTCAATGTTGTTGAAGAGACTAGTTGGCTAGCTAATCTATTTATTAAGTTCCATGTCCTCGCGCCACTGTTGTCTACTGTTGGAGCTCAAATAAACCCTCACACGGATCGATGAGATGGCGCGCGAGGATTGGTCAAAACAGGAGCACATGGATTGAACGAGTGAACGGGCTGGATTGAGAGTGAGAGATGATCAACGGCCAGCAACAGAGGTAACAAACACAACCAAACAACAGTCATATTTCACCAAGTCAATAACTGCCCCCATGAAAAGCGGACCGGCTGAGCAGGACTCGGAGGGAGACTAAGAGAGACGTTGGAGGGGAAATGAGCATTATAAAAGGAAGGGAAGGGGAAGCGAGCAAGATCATTCAATCCCCTCATCCCAAAATCAGCATACAAGCATCTACGCAATTCTCGAAGCAAATTTGTTCTTGTTTCTTTATTTACATCCAAATATTCTGTACCACCTCAGCAAGTACTTTTACATTTTAGTGCATATATTCGGCGGGATTCCGACTCCCCCCGCGGTTTTTCCCATATTGGGTTTCCGCGTCACCAATTCCTTGTGTCGTATCTCTTCTTGCATTTTTCCTTACGTTATTTCATCATTTGAGTACTAGTAGAATAGCCACTTTGATCCACCTAAACAAGTAAATTAACTAATTAGCAAGTTTTTTACCAAAACAGTTTGGCGCCCACTGTGGGGCATAGTGGTTAATATCTACAGTCAAAACAAAAATCCATACGACCAAATCGATATGTCAGGATCCAATTCACCCAATACTAGTGGTTCCCCCATGCAATCTCCTATTGGGCATCCTCAACCAGTCTTGGGAACACCTAATATTCCTACCCGTCTGAACCAGTCAACCCCACCCACTCTCCAGAGGGAGACAGTAAGCCAGACCAAAATACCTAAGCCACCGAGGGTGCCTGAGTCCGGCAGCCAGTGTCCTGGACAAGTCACCGTTCAGGGGCAGACTAGGTCCAGCAGAGATAGCAGCCTCATCAGGATCGAGATCGTGATGGCCACCAATCCCCTAGAAGTTTCAGGAAAGCAGCGCCGTGCAGGTCCTGATCCAGACCAGTCATACCCACTGCAAACTCTCAAAAGTGGAATGAGCCTCATTCATAACGCCATTAGGAGCCTAGAGAAGGACAACCAGAATCCGAAGGAGAGGATGGCTGCCCTGGTAAACCAACAGTCGGTATCCAACCCTCCCAGCAACAAGACGTCAACCTCAGCTACCTACCCTTCTCAGGAGGTGCCTAGTGCAGGTCCCGGACGCCAGATACCGCAGGAACTAGTAACCCAGTTGGATTTGGCAACATCGCTGTCAGTTCGATCCATGGGACTTATTGGGCCAGGGACCTCGACACCCAGCCACTTCGCTCCCCCAGGCTGTCCACAAATGCGAGGTAACCTGCCTTCTGGTGCCTCCTTCGTTACTAACCCTTTCTTTGGTACAGGTACTCCGAGCCAACCAGTGGCCCACCAGTGGAGGCCCATCATTTACACTCAGCTCATGCAGAGTTGAGTGACCTACATCCCTTATTCAGGAGAGCAGATTCAAGAAAGTGCGACACCCGGAGGTAGTTTCTTTGGCCCTGCTCCTGGTGCTCCTAACCCTTTTGCAGGAACAAGAGGACCAGTGGAACAACAACTCCAGGAAATAAGGGACATGATCAACAAGATCCCGGGGATGCGCGCCCTATGGAGAGTGCCACACCTGAGAGCTACGTTGATTCCCCTTTCGCGGATGACATAGCACTCATCAACGTGCCCAAAGGGTTCAAGCCACCGGTCATGACGCTGTATGATGGAACTTATGACCTCCTGGACCACATCAACCAGTACAAGCAGAAGATAATGGTGGTCACCGCAACAAGCCCCTTAAAGGAAGCATGCATGTGCAAGGGGTTTGGATCCACCCTCTCTGGAGCCGCCCTGCAATGGTTCGTGAGCCTCCCCAACAGGAGCGTGGGAACCTTCAGTGACCTGGTGAACCTGTTCACCCAGCAGTTGGCTAGCAGCAGGAAACCAGAGAAGCAGATCAGTGACCTGTACCGGATAACTGAGAAGTTCGATGAATCCACCCGAGACTTCCTAAACAGGTTCAACAAAGAGAAGGTGTCCATCCCCAGATGTGACATCGCTACATCCATCGAAGCATTCCGCCAAGGGCTCCACCAGGACTCAGATCTGTACAAGGATCTGACCAAGTACCCATGTGCTACGTTTGTGGATGTGCAATCCAAAGCCATGGCAGCAATACGGTTAGAAGAGGACGATGAATCCAAAAGAACCACCTACGATACCGACAGGAGTACCAGAAAGACAGTAACCGACAAAAGGGGCGAAAGATCAAAGCCATACAGCAGGCCCACAGTCAACAAGGTTTCAGAAGGGGCCGACTGGCGAAACAACCCAAACTTGCCCCCAAGGATCAGCGAGTATGGGTTCTCTTCAAGCATGACAGGCTTACTCAAAGCCCTGAAGGAGTTAGGTGGAAGGGTAAGGTGGCCAAAGAAGTCAGCAGGAGATAAGGGCCCAGACAAGAGAGACCAGAGCAGGAGGTGTGATTTCCATGATGACGTCGGCCACAACACTGAAGACTGCATAACCTTGCGCAAGGAGGTTAAGCATCTCTACGGAGCAGGATGCCTCAACAACCTACTCCCAAAATAAAGTAGACCCGGTAAAATAAACGCCACCGATCAGGTGCTACCTTCTCAACCCCCTCTTTATAGTAAGGTTGTCAATGTAATCACAGGTGGTTCAAAGCTGTGTGGTAGACACTGGGAATTCAGTAAACCTCCTCATGTTGAGCACCCTCAAGAATATGGGTCTGAGTGAGAAGGGCATGACCAACAGGGCAGTACCCCTGGTGGGATTCAGTGGCGAGACCACGAGATCACTAGGGGAAATAGTTATTCCGACTTTTACTGGTGGAATTAATAAGCAAGTAAGATATTTCGTTATTGATGGTCCATCTACTTACAATGTAATCCTTGGCAGGCCTTGGATCCATGAAATGAGAGCAATACCCTCGACGTAGCACCAATGCCTAAAGTTCCCATCACCATGGGGAGTACAGGAGGTACGAGGAGACAAAGAGGAGGCCAGAGGCTGTTACAAGGATGCACTAAACCAGACCGCCAGCCCACCAACATAAGAATTACAGAGCCAGCATGTCCATGAGAAGTATGTGGAACCCCCAGGAAGAACTCGATCAGATCATATTGGAAATGCTGCATCCAGAGCAGACCGTGCTGGTAGGATCAGACTGCACCGGTCAGACACGAGAAAGACTACTTGAGCTACTCAGGAGGAACGTAGACAGCTTCACCTGGTCACATGACGACATGGTGGACATAGACCCCAGCATAATAACCCATCATTTTAATGTGGACTCTAGCTACAACTCGGTCCAGCAGAGAAGGAGAAAATTCGCCCTAGAAAGAAACCAGATCATCAATCTGGAGGTAGATAACCTTCTGGTAGCAGGAAAAATCCGAGATGTGAAGTACCGAGAGTGGCTCTCAAATGTAGTGGTGGCCCCAAAGAAAAACAACAATTGGAGGGTGTGCGTAGAATTCACCGACTTGAACAAAGCGTGTCCAAAAGATCCGTTCCCCCTGCCACATATTGATGCCATGGTTGACGCCACAGCAGGACACAAAATGCTAACCTTCTTGGATGCCTGGAGTGGGTACAACCAGATCAAGATGCACCCAGCAGATCAAAAGAAAACAACATTCCAATCAGAACGTGGGTTGTACTGCTACAACGTAATGCCCTTTGGGCTCAAGAACGCAGGATCAACCTACCAGAGACTGGTCAACAGGATGTTCAAAAAACAGATAGGGAAAACAATGGAGGTCTATATTGATGACATGGTGGTGAAATCAAAACGAGCTATTGACCACATACAGCATCTCGAAGACACCTTCAGCACCCTCATGGAGTATAAAATGAAACTAAACCCCCTAAAGTGCACCTTCGGAGTTTCCTCGGGAAAATTCCTAGGGCACTTGGTGACAAGAAGAGGCATAGAGGCAAGCACGGAACAGATAAAAGCTCTATTACAACTAGAGTCCCCTCAGAAGCCGAAAGACGTGCAAAAGCTGACAGGGAGGGTGACAGCCTAGAACCGGTTCATCTCAAGACCCTCAGATAAATGTCGCCTCTTAATATCCTAAGGAAGAATCAACGGTTTGAATGGACAGAAGAACGCGAAAAGGCATTCGAGGAACTGAAGCGGTACCTGAGCAGTCCACCCCTCTTTTCGAAAATAGAGCCTGGAGAGCACCTATACCTGTACCTATCAGTGACAGAAGCATCTGTCAGCTCAGTACTAGTATGAGAACAAGATGGGCAACAACACCCAGTATACTATGTCAGTAAGTCTCTACTACCTGCAAAGACCAGGTACACAACTCTTGAAAAACGTGTACTAGCTTTAGTAGTATCATCTTATAAGATGAGGCCCTACTTTGAGGCCCACCCCATAGTCGTAGTAACCAGCTACCCCCTGAAGGCAGTAATGAGGAAACCATAACTGTCAGGCAGAATGGCCAGGTTGTCCATCCACCTTAGTGGCTTCGACCTTAGGTTTGGACCCCGGACATCAATTAAATCGCAAGCCCTAGCAAACTTTGTATCAGACTTTAGTCCTGCTCTACAAGTACAGGCAAACCAGGAGGTCCTGACCCTAAAAAGGGGGAAATCGGACCAACCCCGGCTATTGCACATAGACGGAGCCTCAAACATGAGGGGAACCGGGGTTGGCATAGTCTTGAGGTCTCGAGAGGGAGATATGATAGTACATGCAATACGCTGCGAATTCAGAGCCACCAACAACGAAGCAGAGTATGAGGCCTTAATCCTAGGCCTACAGTTAGCCCTTAATCTAGGAGTACAGAGCATCTCAGTATGCAGCGATTCACAATTGATTGTGAACCATGTAAACGAAGAGTACACCGTCAGAGATTCCAAAATGTTAGCTTACCTAAAGGTGGCGAAAGAACTATCTCTCAAGTTCCATCTGTTTATCATAAGGCCGATCCCCAGGGATCAGAACGCTGAGGCAGACGCCCTAGCCACCCTGGGGCAACCTTCAAACCGGGTACCCTCTCTAGCGTACCTATTGTGTACGTACTGAAACCGACGGTAGACAAGGAAGAGCAAGGTAATTGTGGAGAGTCCAAGACTCGAACAGAGTGGTTAAAAGAGGTAGGGGTACTAAACAATACTAAAGGACAAGAAGAAAGCCAGCCAGACTGGAGGAAACAGTACCAAGACTGGCTACAACACGACATATTACCAGCAGACAGGAAGGAGGTAAGAAGTTTTAAGACGTGTGCCTTTCGCTTTATACTAATCGATGGTATTTTGTTCAGGAAATCCCTGGCGGGCCCTTACTTACGATGCCTTGGAAAAGAGGAAGCATGAACCGTCTTGCATGACCTCCACAGCGGCGAGTGTAGAAATCATGCAGGGGGCAGGAACCTCTCCAACAAAGCACTACGACAAGGATACTTCTGGCCCACGATGCACAAAGATGCCATGCAATACGCCAAGAAATGCGACGCATGCCAGAGGCACGCTGCAGTAACCCACCAACCTGCAGAACCCCTGCATCCAGTCATCTCACCATGGCCCTTCATGAAGTGGGGTATGGACATCGTGGAAAAACTACCTAGAGCCCCGGGGAACAAGGTCTTCATTCTAGCCATGACTGACTATTTCTCTAAGTGGATAGAGGCAGAGTCATTCTCCCAGGTGACAGAAAGACAAGTCATATTATTCATCAAACGCAACATCATCTGCAGATTTGGGATACCTTCAGAGATAGTATGTGATAATGGGTCCCAGTTCATCTCCAATCAGACCAAAGCCTTCTGCGACAAGTGGAACATCACATTACACAAATCCACTCCCAGGAAACCCCAGTCTAATGGCCAAGCAGAGTCCAGCAATAAAATAGTAATTGACAACCTGAAAAGAAGATTGGAAGAAGCTGGGGGCAGATGGGCAGAAGAACTCCCTCTGGTGCTCTGGTCCGACAGAACTACACCCAAGGTGGCTACTTGCCAAACACCATTCAGCCTGGTCTTTGGCGCAGAGGAAATCATCCCCACGGAAATGAGAGTACCCACACATAGGTATGGGTGCATAACCGAAGATAGAAACCATGTGGAGATAGCCAGCAACCTGGATACAGTGGACGAACTGAGGATGAATGCACAAGTAAGGTTGGCCTCCTACAAACAGATGGTGGCAAGGAGTTACAACAAGAACTTCAAAATCAGGGTCCTGCAGGTAGGAGACCTGGTACTCTGAAAAGTTTTCCAAAACACTAAGAATCAGCAAGCCGGGGAAGTTCGCCTACAACTGGGAAGGACCCTACCAGGTGGAAAGCATAGTAGGCAACGTAGCATACATGCTAATGACTATGGAAGGGGAGATCATATCCAAACCCTGGAACATAGTCCACCTCAAGAGGTACTACCTCTAAAAACAGGCTTCGCAAGCCAGGCACCCCCAGGTATGGTACCTCGACATCCCTCGCAGCTAAACAAGCAAAATCTTTCACAATTACAAAGGGATTTTTATTTTTAAGTAATGCCTTTGAATAAAAATTTGTAGAACAAATCCAGTTGTTTTCAAAGCATATCTTTGGCCTTTATTTTATTCAATTTCATTTTTGCGAAAACTACTCTCAGATTATTCAAACATGTTTGGCTGCCCACAGACCTCCTCCCTGAAGAAGTCCCACTAACCTTGGAAGGCAGCCTGCCATACCCAGACTAGCATAAAACTCTTCCACAGGTACAAACAGCGTGCGCGTGGCGAATAAATGGTCCAACCCCTACTCAACCACCACAGACACCCCCACGTAGCGTGGCGCTCAGATAAATGGACAAATGACTCTAGAGCCACCGTCTATCGACCATGCCGGCCCACAAACAGAAGCACATCAAAAGCGCGCTACACACAGTAAGTACAAAATTACTAAACAAGTCATTCATAAAAGGCAAAATACGCCCGCCACGCAACGAACTTAAAAATTATTTTTACACGGTACCACCAAAACCACAGTCAAGAGTTCAACAAAAAACAAAAAACAAAAAATAAAAACAAAGTGCCACAGACACCTAAGTTTCGGCCTCTTGGCCACCACCAACACCATCATTGCTGCCACATGCGCCTGATTCTAGCTCTGCATTAACAGGGATCTGCTCTGGACCAGCCGTCGCCTCCTCCTCAACTAGAGCTGCCTCCACCTCCTCCTCAGCTGGAGCTGCTTCCATCTCCTCCTCTTCCTCGGTGTTGTCCACCTCATTCAGGAAGCGTATATCCGGCTTGGTAGGAAAAAGCTAAGGAAATGTCTCTCCTCCTCCTCCAGGTCCCACGAGATATGTTCCCCAGACTGGAACTCTTTCAAGCACTGGATCTTGGACTCCAAGGCAGCATACAGTACTACCTGAGAGAGATCCCTCTTCAGGGAGAGAAGCTGACCCTCACAAATTTTCAACTTATCCTCCGCACCCTTCATACCAGTTGACAGGGAACGATTCACCCTCCGCATCCTAGCCAGCTGGTCCTCCAGCACCTTTACCTCGTCTTGAGCCGTCACTAGCTGAGACTCCAAGGAGGCGTACTTCTCTTGTGCGTTTTTCACCTCTCTTATCATCCACACGTGATCCTGACGGAGGAAGAGGGCCTTCTGGAAGGTCTACAAAGAAAGACACATAGAATGAAACCAAAAGTACTTGCTCAACAGGGGGTCGTACCAAAGAATAAACCCAATAACATACCTTGAAGGCGTCCTCAACAGTCGAATCCAGAGTCTCTGGGATGGGTGTGGAGCTGAGGGAGTACTGAGACCCAGACAATAAGAATTGGCCCATCAACGGCCTGAACGGAACATCTCCCTGAACCCCATAGCCTGGTTGAATGGTGAGCTTGGTAGGGGATAAAGCTGGAGTAGGATGAGGAGCCACATAGGCCAGGGGTGTAACAACCCGAAAAGTACCCAATTTGTCTAAGTACAATAGCTTATGGATACTTTTCAGCAGACTTAAGTTTTTAAAATAGGAATTTTTGTTCCGAGTCGTATTTTGAAATTCCGCGTTCGTATTTGGAATTTTTGAGAGATTTCATGAAAAGGCCGTTTTTAGTCATCTTTGACTTTTCTTGACTTTTAAGTCGTCTTTGACTTTTCCTTGACTTTTTAAAGTCGTCATTGACTTTTTCTTGACTTTTAAGTCGTCATAAACTTTTCTTGACTTCTAAGTCATTTTTGACTTTTCTCGACTTTTAAGTCGACTTTGACTTTCGTTGACTTTTTCCGACTCGTCTAGTAAGTTTGAAGACCGAAATTTTATTTAAAAAAATAATATTTTTGATTTATTTTTATTAAGATTTATTATGATTTATCATAATTTAATATAATTATTTTGAATTTATTCGGAATTTAAAGAATAACTTTTACGGTTTTTAACCGAACGTCATTTAACTATTCCCGACGCATCGTAAAGCGCGCAACAAAATCGAAACTCGACTTTGGCATGAGTCACACGCGCGTGTCATCTTTTTCCACTCACCATTAGATATTATAATTGTTTTGATTAAACTAATCATAATATCTAGATATTTATTTACTTTATCGATCCGTCAACGAAAATTACGCAAATCGAGCAAAAACAGACCCGATATCACCCAACATCACACGGCTCTTTCCTCTCTAATAGGCCTTGATATTTTCATTATTTTTCATTACAATATCATAATATCTTGATATTTGGTATAATTAACTTTAGCGTTAATTATATTTAATCGTTTACCGTAAAATAATTATTAAACGCGAGTCAATTACGTAACAACAATTTCAAAACTCGACATCCCTTTTTGCCTATATTTACACGGCACACACACCCCACATTACTCACAAACAACTTTTCATTTTACAACAAATCAAATTAAGATCAAAACATCACTTTATTTGATCGTTCTTCGTGTTCTTCGTCGTTCATCATTTGTTCTTCATCGTTCTTGAGCAAAACCTCCATAAAATCTTCATTTCTTAATTAAATCCGTCCTAACTTATATTTCTAGACTCTCCTCTTCGCTCTCCATCTTCCACGTACGGTTTTATTTCAATTCCGTCAAGATCGTTTTCAACACTTTATTATGGAAATTCATATTTTTAGTTCTAATAATGTTTTCTTGTCATTTCTTATAGGGGAAGTTTTTGAAGACGAGTTTTGGAGCTCGTATATTTTGGGTGAAGATTAGTAGGAGGGTTTCTTATTATATATATACTTCTTATTATTTTGGTGCTAATTGTTTTGCTAGCTAAGGTAACAATTCCGTTTTACTCGACGAATTAATGTCACATAGCTTTTAGTTTTTGTTCATGTTATGGTTATTTATGATTTTAGTTAGTAACATAGCCTTTAGTTTTGTTTCTTTTGATTTTGGTTCATCTTTATTTTTGGTTCATGTTTTTATGATTTATGGATTTTTAGTTAGTAATATGTTAAGTAGTGGTTATTATTGTGTTTTATGAATTTTGATGATTTTTCATAAGTTATGATTTTTGTGTTGTGTAGGAAATTTATAATATGTTTAGTGTTCTTGATGAATTTTATGGTTTCTAACAAGTTATGATTTTTATGTTGTTTAGGAAATTTTTAATATGTTTAGTGTTCATGATGAATTTTGATGATTATTCATAATAATGATTTTTGTATGGATGGTTGTTAAAAATGGTTATTTGATGATTAAAACATGTTGGAATTATTTTGGGTGTTGTTTGTTGGAGAAACCGGGTGGGGCTGTTAAAGGGGGGCTGAACCGGACCAAACCAGACCGGTCCAGGCCGGTTCAGACCCGGTCTGGGTTGGTCCATGGTGGGTCCGGGTTTTGGTTTTTGGGTTGTGTCGATGTTTGATTGTTTAATTGTTGTTTTGACGGGTTTTAATTATGATAAGCATGCGGGAAATAATTAGAAACGATTTTTATTAAAATTGTCAAAACAGCCATTTTTGCCCAAAACAGGCCGTGGGGCCCATCCAGGCCCATGTGGGGTCCGGCCCAACTCAGCCCGTGGGTCCCACTTTGGGATTTGTGACGGTTTTTGAGTTATCGTCATTTTTATCGCGTTTTGTAATAATTAGCAAGCGAGAAATAGTAATAAGTAAAATATTTAATTAAAAAGGTTTTTCATTAAATTATTATTTCTCACATGTTAGAAATTATAAGACGAGATCGTAGTTTAATTTAATATCCTTTTAGTCAAACGGGTTTTGGAGTATGATATAATAATTCACATGTTAGAAGTTTTATTAAATAACAGGAAATGAATTGTTGATTTTATGTCTCTGGGAAGACTCTGTTCTATCCGGTTTGATCAACGGGTTTGGTCAAACTAAGATCTATTCAGCCCCGTTTTGACTGATGACCCGTCGCTGGACTCGGGTCGGGGATTTGTCTTCAAGTAAGGTTGTATTTAATTAATGAATTAGCCTTAGTAGATATGAGGCGATATGATATTTGATTATTATTGATATGCAATGAGTCACATGATAGGATGTTTTTCCCGTGACTGGTTTAATTATATGGTTGGTGTCGTGTTGACTAAGTACCCATAGAGAATTATGGATATATG
>JAIUZE010066106.1:0-278134 GCA_022085475.1 Heliosperma pusillum
TGTTAACTCGAGCCTATACCACCAGGGAGGAAAACATCCTAGTCCTAGACTGATCAGACCTAGCGACAACAGCTATTCCGTTCCCCGTCCCATGACATAACCGGACATGAGAAACTCTACTAGGCGACCCCCTCAGCAGAGATGGCTAGTACTTAAGCTGGCTCCATTTCCAAAGTGGAACTAGGCAGCCATGCCCCGACTTGGATATAAACCCACCAAGGCGAGACACAAAAGCTATCATCAGGTGAACATATACTCGTTAAAGACAGTACTTGCCTATCTATGTCATGGTCCAAGCTACTCATTTAGAATTAGAATGGTCAAGACGCCATATATTCATAATTCTCTATGGGTACTTAGTCAACACGACACCAACCATATAATCAAACAGTCACGGAAAAACATCCTATCATGTGACTAATTGCAAATAAATCATATTCAAATATCCTATCGCCTCATATCTACTAAGGCTAATTCAATAATTAAATAAAACCTTACTTAAAGACAAATCCCCGACCCGAGTCCCGCGACGGGTCATCAGTCAAAACGGGGCTGACTAGATCTTAGTTTGACCAAACCCGTTTGATCAAACCGGCTAGAAACAGAGTCTTTCCACATAGACTTGATCATAAAAATCAACATATTCATTACATGTTATTTTATTAAAACTTCTAACATGTGAATTATTATATCATACCAAAACCCGTTTGACTAAAAGAATATTAAATTAAACTACGATCTCGTCTTATAATTTCTAACATGTGAGAAATAATAATTTTATGAAAAACCTTTTTAATTAAATATTTTACTTATTAATATTTCTCACTTGCTAATTATTACAAAACGCGATAAAATAACGATAACTCAAAAACCGTCACAAGTCCCACAAGGGGACCCACGGGCTGATTTGGGCCAACATGACACGGGCCTGGACTGGGCCCCACGGCTGGTTTGGGCCTGTTTTGGCCTTTTTAACGATTTTACCAAAAACCGTTTCTAATTATTTCCCGCATGCTTTAACATAATTAAAACCCGTCAAAACAACAACATAACAATCAAACATCGACACAACCCAAAGACCAAAACCCGGACCCACCAAGGACCAGCCCAGACCGGCCTGGACCGGGCCTGAACCGGCCTGAACCGGCCTGGTTTGGGTCCGGTTCTCAGCCCCTAAACACCCCCCTTAAACCGGTTCCAACAACAACAATTCCAACTAAATTCTAACATGTTTTTAATTATCAAACAACCATTTCAACATCCATTCATACAAAAATCATGATTTTAAATAAACCATCTAACCATGTCAAGAACAACCAATATGTTATAATTTCATAAAACATAATAATAAACACTACTTAACATGTTACTAACTAAAAACCCATAAATAACAACAACATGACAAAAATAAAAGATGAACCAAAAACAAAAGAAAACAAAAGCTAAAGGCTATGTTACTAACTAAAATCATAAAAACCCTAACATGAACAAAAACTAAAGGCTATGTGACATTAATTCGTCGAGTAAATCGGAATTGTTACCTTAGCTAGCAAAACCACTTAGCACCAAAATAATAAGAAGTATATAATAAGAAACCCTTCTACTAATCTTCACCCAAAATATACGAGTCTCCAAACTCGTCTTCAAAATCTTCCCCTATAAGAAAAGACAAGAAAAACATTATTAGAACTTAAAATATGATTTTCCATAATTAAAGTGTTGAAAACGATTTTGTCGGAATTGAAATAAAACCGTACGTGAAGATGGGGAGCGAAGAGGAGAGTCTAAAAATATAAGTTAGGACGGATTTAATTAAGAAATGAAGATTTTATGAAGGTTTTGCTCAAGAACGATGAAGAACAATTGAAGAACACGAAGAACAAATGAAGAACGATAAAGAAAGTGATAGTTAGATCTTAATTTGATTTGATGAAAAATGAAAAAATGTTAGTGACTGAAGAGTGGTGTGTGAGCCGTGTAATTATAGGCAAAAAGGGATGTCGGGTTTTGAAATTGTTGTTACGTAATTGGCTCAGGTTTATTAATTATTTTACGGTAATCGATTAAATGTAATTAGCGATTAAGTTAATTACATCAAATATCTAGATATTATGATATTATAATCAAAAGAAATGAAAATATCAAGCCCTATTAGAGGACTAAAGTAGCCGTGTGGTATGGTGAGGAATCGGTCTGTTTTTGAGCGATTTGCGTAATCTTCGTTGACGGATCGATAAAGTAAATAAATATCTAGATATTATGATTTGTTTAATCAAAACAATTAGAATATCTAATGGTGAGTGGAAAACGATGACACGCGCGTGTGACTCATGCCAAAGTCGAGTTTTGAAATTTGTTACGGGATTTACGATGAGTCGGGAATAGTTAAATGACGTTCGGTTAAAACCGTAAAAGTTATTCTTTAAATTCCGAATAAATTCAAAATAATTATATTAAATTATGATAAATCTAAATAAATCTTAATAAAAATAAATTAAAAATATTATTTTTTTAAATAAAAATTCGGTCTTCAAACTTACAAGGCGAGTCGGGAAAGTCAACGAAAGTCAAAGTCGACTTAAAAGTCAATAAAAGTCAAAGATGACTTAAAAGTCAAGAAAGTTTTAGGACGACTTAAAAGTCAAGAAAAGTTTATGACGATTTAAAAAGTCAAGAAAAAGTCAAAGACGACTTAAAAGTCAAGAAAAGTCAAGATGACTAAAAACGGTCTTTTCATGAAATCTCTCAAAAATTCCAAATACGAACGCGGAATTTCAAAATACGACTCGGAACAAAATTTCCTATATTAAAAACTTAAGGTCTACTGAAAAGTATCCATAAGCTATTGCTTAAGCAAATTGGGTACTTTTCGGGTTGTTACAACGAATGACCTTCATTAATTATAATAGTTTTCAACAAGAAATGGAGGCCTAAATCACGATTGTCACTCAATTGATCCAACAATAGGACTCCCGACATTTCTTCCATAAAGGCTTCATAAGGAGCCCATCTTGATAGATGCATGTAGTGTGGTTGTAAGAAAATCCACAACGGTAGACTCTCTCCCAACTAGACTGGAACAGTCAAGAGCCAAAGCCCTAGCAAATCTTTCTAAAGTTCTGAAATAGTCCTCTCAGTCTGACCATCCGTAGCGGCATGAAAAGCAGTACTCATCAACAACTTACTACCCATGGCTTCTTGTAAAGCCTTCCAAAATCTCGAACAGAATCTCGGATCTCGGTCGGATATAATCTCCTTAGGAACACCATGATATCTAATAATTTCATCAACATAAGCTTTTGCTAAACGATCCAAATTCCAAGTTTCTTTGATCGGAATAAATCTAGCACACTTGGTCAAACGATCAACAACAACCCAAACAACATCTTTACCTCCAACGGTCCTCGGCAAACCCATAACAAAATCCATAGAAATAGATTCCCACTTCCATAGCGGAATATCCAACGGTTGTAGCAATCCACCGGGCCTCTTGTGTTCAATCTTCACTTGTTGGAAAGTAAGACATCTTCCAACATAAGATACAACATCACCCTTCAAGTTTGGCCACCAAAACTGTAGCTTCAAATCCTTGTACATCTTATCACCTCCGGGGTGAATAGAATAAGGGGAAAGATGAGCTTCATCAAGAACTCGCTTCCTCAAATCAAGAGCATTAGGAACAAATAAACGACCATGGAAACGAAGAACACCTTCATCATAAAACTTGAAATCTTTACCTTTACCTTCAAGAAGTTTGACTTGAATAGACTTGTAGGTAAGATCATCAACTTGGCTTTCGCGGATTTCAAGTAGAAAAACAGGCTCAGCAGTCATAGCACCAACATGAACAAATCCACGCTCCACGAATTCCAAATTCAACTTTCGAAACTCGGCACAAAGATCATCGGGTAATACCCGCATAACATTCAATGCATGAGAAGCTTTCCTACTAAGAGCATCAGAAACAACATTTGCCTTCCCTTCATGATACAATAACTCAAAATCATAATCATTCACCAATTCCATCCATCTTCTTTGCCTCATATTCAACTCTTTTTGAGTAAATATGTACTTCAAACTCTTGTGATCGGTGAAGATACGACAATGAACTCCAATTAGATAATGTCTCCACACTTTCAAAGCATGAACAACAGCGGTCAATTCTAAATCATGAGTATGATAGTTCACTTCATGAACTCTCAACTGCCTTGAAGCATAAGCCACCACCTTCCTATTTTGCATAAGAACACAACCCAATCCCATTTTAGAAGCATCACAATAGACATCAAAGTCTACTCCATCTTCAGGCAAAATCAACACCGGAGCTGTAGTTAACCTCTTCTTTAACTCTTGAAACGCTGCTTCACAAGCTTCATTCCATAGGAATTTGGTTTCCTTCTTCAATAACTGAGTCATCGGTCTAGCAAGCTTAGAGAAATCCTTGACAAATCTTCGGTAATAACCAGTTAAACCAAGAAAACTTCGAATCTCTCTAATATCAGTCGGACTCTTCCAATCAACAACGGCCTCAATCTTCGAAGGATCCACCATTACACCTTCTTTAGAAATCACATGCCCAAGAAAGGACACTTTAGGTAACCAAAACTCACACTTAGAGAACTTAGCATACCACTTCTGACGACGCAGAACACCCAAAATAATCCTCAAATGAATAGCATGCTCTTCTTCGGACTTGGAGTAAATAAGAATATCATCAATGAATACCACCACACACTTGTCAATATACTCACTAAATGTGCGGTTCATTCTGATCCATAAAGATAGCGGGAGCATTCGTCAATCCAAATGGCATTACCTTTAACTCATAAATGACCATACCTCGTACTAAAAGCGGTCTTCGGAATATCAACATCTCGAACAGGAATTTTGATAACCGGATCTCAAATCAATCTTGGAAAAAGTAGAAGCACCCTTTAATTGATCAAACAAATCTTCTATTCTTGGTAAAGGATACCTATTCTTGATTGTAATCCGATTCAATTCATGATAATCAATGCAAAGTCTCATAGAACCATCTATCTTCTTAACAAAGAGAACGAAAGCACCCCAAGGCGAGGCACTAGGTCGAATAAAACCCTTCTCTATCATATCATCCAGCTGCTTTCTTAACTCTTTCAATTCAGACGGAGCCATACGATAAGGAGCTTTGGCAATTGGACCAGAACCAGGTACAAGATCAATAGAGAATTCAACATCACGCTCAGGAGGAATCCCGGGCAAATCTTCGGGGAAAACATCAACGAATTCTCGAACAATAGGCACATCTTCAATACTTGGCAAAGAGGTATTTGAAGAAGTCACAACACACAAGAATACTTGGTGACCCTTTCTAACCATACTTACCAACTTCATAGCGGAAATTAAAGACACACCTTTACGGGGATGAGATCCCTTATAGGTTATTCTAACCCCTTAAGGACTCTTTAAATAAATCTTTTGATCACGACACTCGAACCTAGCATGATACATAGCTAGCCAATATATACCTAATATTATATCAAACTCTCCTAGAGGAAACTTAAGGAGATTAGCGGGAAAGATAGAACCCGCAATAGAGATTGGAACATTGGGATAAAGAGTAGAACAAGAGATAATATCTCCGGAAGGTAAGGATATGGGAGTATCCTCACTAGATGTAGGCTTGATAGATAACTTATTAGCATAAGTCGATGACACAAAAGACATTGAAGCACCGGTATCAAAAAGAATAAGACACGGTTGCTCTAAGATTGAGAACATACCCGTAATGATCTCGGGATTAGCGTCGGCTTCGGCACGACTCATGACAAAGATTGAACCCTTAGGTTTAGGAGGAGGAAGCAACTTTCGGTCGGGGCAATCCTCGTAACGATGACCACCCTTTTGACAAAAGAAGCACACATAAGGCCGGTTGGAACAAGTCACACCGGGATGGAGTGGTTGTCTACAACGGCTACATTGACGACCTTGAGGTTGAGCTTGAGATGTATAAGGCCTATGAGCCACATTTGAAGTAGCTCTAGGAATGAAAGGAGCAGGATTCCTTGTATTTGCATTGGAAGAAGGATTAAACCTCCTCTTGTTAGCATAGGAATTAGAAGGAGACGGAATAAACGGTCTCTTCCCAAAAGCATTCGGCCTAGTAGCATAAGAAGGAGAGGGATTATTCATTAAAGCTTCATAGAATTCTCGGCCACAAGGCATCATCATAAAGATCTCCAAAGGAATTAGTATTCCTCCTCACTTTACTTTGCAGAACGGCACTCAACTTGTTACGATAATAGAATGCTCGGTCTTCATCATCACGGATAAGCCTCGGCGCAAAATGAGCGAGCTTATTAAACTCCATAGTAAACTCTTAAGCTGACAAGTTACCTTGTTTAAAGTCAATGAACTCTTTAAGCCTTTGCTGCTTAAGCTCTTTAGGATAGAATCTACCCTCCACAAGAGCTTTGAAGCAAGCCCAGTTAAAGTCCTCTTCAAGAACGGCAGTGGCACTAGTGATAGCCCACCAGTTATCAGCTTCCCTCACCAGGAAATGCTTGGCGATCCTCACCTTGTCCTCTTCTCGGACTTGGTATAGATCGAACTGCTTCTCCATCTCACGGAACCAATCGGATAGCTCCGTAGGGTCCGGTTCTCCACCATGTGGTACGATCTTACTTCTAGCTATCTGACCAGCTACCCATGCGTAGCCACCTTGATGGTTATCTTCCCTTCTAGGGGGAACTTGGTTGGCATTAGCTAACGCCGCATCTTGCTGATTTTTCAGCACTTGAGTAAGAGCTTCCTGACGGGTCTAAAACACGGTGTCGTTAATTCCGCAAATTAGCTAGGCCAAATAACAATTTATAAAACAAAATCTAGACTCAAACCAACCTAAATAAAAAGGGTAGTAAGGGTAAGAACAGGATCGAACCCAAGGGAAAGCGGTATTAGCTAAAAATAATCTAATCTAGACTCTTGCAAAATATCAATTAACAAAACTAACGAATCTAATCACAATTTAAAGCACTAATTACTAATTAAGACACTAATTAAAACAAAGACTTAGATTAATTACAAACTATGATATTCACAATGGAAAACATGTAGGAAAACATAAATGGGGGAATTTGGGTAAAAAGATGAGTTAACATGAAACATGAGATTCTAGTTTAGGCACTAGCACAAACACCTTCAATGCAAGTAATCAAATATGTGAGAAAATACTTAGTGTAACTATCCAAGTAACACAACAATTACCAAAGATGACTCCTTTCTACCTCTCCTCTTATTTATCTAATACTACCTCCTAAGAAATAATCAACATGAATTAAACCACTCAAAATTGACCCTTTACAACTAAATCCACACTTATTAAAACATAAGCATAAACAAAGGAGTAAGCTTTAAGCATTCAACCAAAGGATTAAGCTAGAATTATGCAATTCAACATTAAACCATGTAAAAAACACACAACATACAATTTATTTCTCAAAAGACTCAAACTTTTAAACCAAAGATGAAACCTTTCAAGTCTACTTCACACATTCAAGCATAGGGTGACAATTCCTACCAAGAACAAGCATTTATCAAGTAAACAAAATGTCAAGCTAGTCAAACCAAACATTCATTCACTCAACATAAAAGATTAACATAAACAAATTGCATTAAATAAAGAAGAAGAGGATTATAGAGTCATACAATGCTAAAGGTGTGAACTTGTTCAAGTTACACCAAGTAAAGAAAGGATTAGCTACCCATAGTCTTCATATTACAACCCATTTCTAAATAAAATCAATTACAAGAGCCAAAGTTGAAGAATAAAGTAGAGAGTTTCTTCTTATATACCCTTGGTCCGCAAACCTAGGGGCCTTGAAAGGTGGGCTTCCAAAAGACAAGACGGAAAAATGAATAAATCCCGTGCTGAGAAAGGACGCAGGCTGCGTCCTACGACGCAGGCTGCGTCGTGATGACGCAAGCTGCGTCGTATGCTGCCAAATTTTCCTTTGCTTTCCTTCTTGACTTTCGTTGACCCATGGACTTTTTGGCCCCGCCTTGACTTCCATTGACCCAATGGGTTTGGTCTTCATGCCTTGGTGATTCATTGCTAGCCCACTCCAATTTCCAGGTTTTTGGGTCTCGGGTTTCGGGTTTGACTTTCATTGACTTTCGGGTTTGACTCTCAAAATTGACTCAAATTACTAAATAATAACATAAATACTAAAACTAAAGTTAACATAAAATAACGCTAATGACCCGTAAAAAGTAAAACGAAAGACTCTAAAAAATGCTACTAGACACGACATAATTTGGTGTTGTCAAATACCCCCACACTTGGACTTTTACTCGTCCCGAGTAAAACTCGAGATTAGCAAGGCAAACACAAGTCCAAACAAAGCATGCGAAGGCAATGACCTCTCTTCCCTCACCACTACCTTCTTATGTCTCCCTCAAAACACAACCACCTATTAAAACAAAAAAAATGACTCAAGGTTGTTTTAACACTCTTCCCTTACCTCTTCCTACTTATAACTCCCTCTTAACAAGACTCGACACACCACCAACTCCGACTCAATTCACATAATTCCTCCCTTCTTATAGCTCCCAAGAATGTAGTATGACTATCTTTGCCTTATCCCAAGGCATAGCGAGATGGTCTTCATCACCAAACTCCATGCAACTCCACTACTTATACCACCCCCTTATTACTCCACTAGTGTAATGCATGGCTACTTGGTTGGCCCCAAACTACACAATTTGCACAACCAAGCAACCACAAAAAGAAATCAACCAATTTGGAACCAAATTTTTGTGACTCAAAATAAAAATAAAGGAAGTCCTAAGCTAGCCTCCTTCCAATTCCCTCCTTATCACTCCCTTCTTGTGCCTCCAAAATCCTCATCATAGAAAGTATTACGCTCATATTTTTTTCATTTTTCATTTTTCCATTTTTTTTTTCTTGAAAATCCCTCATTTTGCCTAAGGTGCCCTTTCGGGTTTTCACCTTAGCTTTTCCTTTCCTCTCATTGGTGGCTCGCAACTCGATTCTTCATTTTGCCCGGAATGCCCTTTCGGGTTTTCATTCCGTCCTCGGCCACCTTCCCAATCTTGCCTAGGTGCCCACCCTTGTGGGTTTTCATCTAGCCGGGATTTTCAATTTTTTTCTTCTTTTCTTCTTTTTTTTTTCTTTTTTTTTTCTTTTCTTTTTCTCTCTTTTTTTTTTCTTTTTCTTCAAAATAAAGACAAATAAAATACAATGCATCAAAAACAAACTAACTATGTACAATCTTCTCCCCCACACTTAGAACATACAATGTCCTCATTGTAGGAGAAAAGAAAAAAGTTACCTCATCAATTGTCGAAACGAGAAGAACCCGAGGCACCTCCTCAGTTTCTCCTCCTCTCCCTTTCTTCTCTAACCCGTCTTCTTCGCTCTAGGCCTTCATCAAGGGCCTCTTGGGTGTAAGGAAAAGGGTAGCCCAGGTTTTGTTGGATGGACATCCCAAATAGAGAGCTAGCCAAGCCATAGACGTCCTCTTGTGCCACCACATCTTCATAGGAGTCTTGAAGATAGGTGTGGTGTGACACCCTCAAATTTACGGAAGGAAAAAATAATTTAAATACATAATGAAGGTGTCTGAAATAAAAATGGTCATTACAATACGGGAATAATATTCTACAAAAGAAATATACAAGACGGGAGACATATCTCCCGTATAAATACGGAAATAAAAGAGTGCATAATAATATACAAACTATGAACCGAATATAGGTCCAAGGTAAATACTTCGCTCGCTAGCTCGTCATGTACCCCAAAATATGCATCACCACCTGTTCGACCGCATTAAATATAAACACGGAAGCCACAGTCAGTGGGGGAGTAACTCCGAGTCCTCCCAGCCACGAAATGTCAAGTTTAATAAAACATGAATAACATAAAAGCAATGTATATGAACAATACAAACCTTTAACATATATGATATGCTTTTCATGTTATGAAACAGATAACTAACAAATAACCTAGCATGTGAAAGCTATCATGTGAAACCGATAATAAACTATAACTCGAGGTAGGGAAGCTGGTATGCTAGCTCAGAGGTTCCGCTCAGAAACATGGCCGTGATACACTCAAACCCTAATCAACACGTAATCATGTGAATCAGTTAACAACCGGTAATCCAAACTCTATCAATCCTAGCCGGCTTGCATCTCACCTTCTAGAACTCATAGAATCATACAAACATGAAAGACAAATACTTCTACAAACAGGCATAAGTTCTTAGAACCGTCGATAGTAGACTTCTGTAACTCGAGGACTTAGACCACAAGGTAGGAAAACATCCTAGGTCCTAGACTGATCAGACCTAGCGACAACAGCTATTCCATTCCCCGTCTCATGACATAACCGTACACAAGAAACTCTGCTAGGCGACCCCCTTAACAGAGATGGCTAGTACTTAAGCTGGCTCCCTTCCCAAAGCGGAACTCTTAGGATGCCATGCCCCGACTTGGGGATAAGCCCCCCAGGCCGTGACACAAAAGCTATCAAGCAGTGAACTCCATATGCTCGTTAAAGATAGTATTGCCTATCAATGTCATGGTCCAAGATACTCATTTAGAATTAGAATGGTCAAGACGCCATATATCCATAATTCTCTATGGGTACTTAGTCAACACGACACCAACCATATAATTAAACAGTCACGGAAAAAACATCCTATCATGTGACTAATTGCATATAAATAATAATCAAATATCATATCGCCTCATATCTACTAAGGCTAATTCATTAAATAAATACAACCTTACCTGAAGACAAATCCCCGACCCGAGTCCCGCGACGGGTCATCAGTCAAAACGGGGCTGACTAGATCTTAGTTTGACCAAACCCGTTTGGTCAAACCGGCTAGAAACAGAGTCTTTATCACATAGACATAAAATCAACATAGTCATTACATGTTATTTTATTAAAACTTCTAACATGTGAATTATTAAATCTTACGTAACCCCCCGCTTGACTTAAAGGATATCAAATTAAACTACGATCTCGTATTATAATTTCTAACATGTGAGAAATAATAATTTTATGAAAAACCTTTTTAATTAAATATTTTACTTATTAATATTTCCCACTTGCTAAATATTACAAAACCCGATAAAAATGACGATAACTCAAAAACCGTCACAAGTCCCAAAGTGGGACCCACGGGCTGAGTTGGGCCGGACCCCACATGGGCCTGATTTGGGCCCCACGGCCTGTTTTGGCAAAATGGGCTGTTTTGGCCTTTTTAACGGTTTTACTAAAACCGTTTCTAATATTTCCCGCATGCTTTAACATAATTAAAACCCGTCAAAACAACAACCAACAATCAAACATCGACACAACCCAAAGACCAAAACCCGGACCCACCATGGACCAGCCCAGACCGGGTCTGAACCGGCCTGGACCGGTCTGGTTTGGTCCGGTTTGGGCTGTTTTTCCAGCCAATAATTCGGCCCCCACCACAACTCACACCATATTATTTCTAACATGTTTTAATTAATCAACAACCATTTTTAACATCCAATTCATCCATCATTCATATAAAAAATCATGATTATAAATAAATCCTCCAAATTTATCAAGAACAACAAACATATTATAAATTCCATACAACTTAAAAATCATCCATCTTATCATACTACTACCAAAAATCATAAGTAACCATAATATGAACAACAATAAAAGATGAACCAAAAACCAAAGAAATAAAAGCTAAAGGCTATGTTACTAACTAAGATCATAAATAACCATAACATGAACAAAAACTAAAGGCTATGTGACATCATATCGTCGAGTAACTCAGAATCGTTACCTTAGCTTAGCTAAAATCAAGTAGCACCAAAATAATAAGAACTAAGAAAATAAGAAACCCGTCTTCTAGTCTTCTCCTAAAATATACGAGTCACCAAACTCGTCTTCAACATCTTCACCTATAAGAAATGACAAGAAAACATTATTAGAACTTAAAACTTGATTTTCCATAATTAAAGTGTTGAAAACGATTTTGTCGGAATTTAAAATAAAACGTACTTGAAGATGGGGAGCGAAGAGGAGATCCTAGAAATATAAGTTAGGACGGATTTAATTAAGAAATGAAGGTTTTATGAAGGTTTTGCTCAAGAACGATGAAGAACGGATGAAGAACGCGAAGAACGCTCAAGAACGATTAAAGAAAGTGATATTTTGATCTTAATTTGATTTGTTGAAAAATGAAAAGTTGTTTGTGAGTAGGAAGAGTGGATGAGCCGTGTAGTTATAGGCAAAAGTGGATGTCGGGTTTTGAAATTGTTGTTACGGAATTGATTCGCGTTTAATAATTATATTACGGTAATCGATTAAATATAATTAGCGATTAAGTTAATTGAACTAAATATCAAGATATTATGTTATTATAAGGAAAAGAAAGAAAATATCAAGCTTAAGAGAGGAGAGAAAAGAGACGTGAGAAATGAAAAGAAAACGGGTCTGTTTTCAAGCGATTGCGGAATTTAAGTTGACAGACCGATAAAGTTACAAATATCTTAGATATTTTTATTAGTTTAATCATATTAATTAAAATATCTAATATGAGTGGAAAATAGGTGACATGGGGCGTGTGAAATGGGTAGGAATCGGGTCTGATTTTGAGCGATTTGCGTAATTTAAACGGAAGGATCGATAAAGCTACAAATATCTTAGATATTTGTATTAGTTTAATCGAAACAATTAAAATATCTCAAGTGAGTGGAAAACGATGACATGGCCGCGTGACTCATGCCAAAGTCGAGTTTCGAGTTTGTTACGGGATTTACGATGAGTCGGGAATAGTTAAATGATGTTCGGTTAAAAACCGTAAAAGGTATTATTTAAATTCCGAATAAATTCAAAATAATTATATTAAATTATGATAAATCCTAATAAATCTTAATAAAAATAAATCAAAAATAAATTTTTTTAAATAAAATTTCGGTCTTCAAAATCGCAAGACGAGTCGGGAAAAGTCAACGAAAGTCAAAGTCGACTTAAAAGTCGAGAAAAGTCAAAAATGACTTAAAAGTCAAGAAAAGTTTATGACGACTTAAAAATCAATAAAAAGTCAATGACGACTTTAAAAAGTCAAGAAAAAGTCAAAGACGACTTAAAAGTCAAGAAAAGTCAAAGATGACTAAAAACGGTCTTTTCATGAAATCCCTCAGAAATTCCAAATACGAACGCGGAATTTCAAAATAAGACTCGGAACAAAAATTCCTATTTTAAAAACTTAAGTTCTACTGAAAAGTGTTAGTAAATATTTTTACTAGAAAAATCGGGTACTTTTCAGGTTGTTACACGGAAGGTGCAGATTCAAGGTATCAACAATAGAATACCGTTATTATGAAAATTGGCAGTCTGAAGTGTTGGGTTGATGTAATGGGGAGACAAGGAATTTAAATGAGAAATTATGAATGAATATTTAGCTAAAGTTGTTAGTGGTTAGTAGAATCTTTCATGAGAATGTAGCACTAAAGGAAGAATGAGCGTTGTTAAGTCTCAAAAACGAATGTGAGAGCTTGTTGTGATAAATAATAATTGTGTGGCCTTTTGATAAGTGAATATTTGTACGATTTTAACCCCTAGTTTAGCTCGGTTTTGTATGTCATTTATGCTTTGTTAATTCATTTTATGAGCTAATATCGTCTTCTAGGCGAATTCCTGTGTTCTAACTTGTTTTGTAGGGAAAGTGACGTTTCTACGCCCTTTTTCTATATTCCCGAGCATTTGCCTGGAACCCGACGATTCAAAGAAGAAAGCTTGACCATGTGTAAGGCATTTCAAGAAGGTTCACTAACTTAAGAGAGAGAGAAGAAGCAGCGACGGTTTCGTAGTTGTCGGAAGACCAATCAATTAGACGGGAGAATTCATCGCTTTACATCATACCCTATCAACAAACCCGATTGTATAAGTCAAGGGGGATGTTGTAAGTCAAGTCAAAGCGAAGGAAGATGAAGCGTTAGTCAAGAGCTTCCAGAAGACGACTTACCCGATCGGGTAAGTGTGTACCCGATCGGGGATGTGTGATGCTCCAAGCATTGCGGCTCCTTCTTCCTAAATTTGCCCTATGTATTTAATGCCCGACCTCTTCTCCACGAAACCCTAAGACTATAAATAGATGCTCCAAGACACACACTCTCACACACTATCTTACACAATCTAATCCTATATTTCATACAATCTTCTTATTAGTTTTCTCTTTAGTTTTAGTCTTTCTAGTTTAAGTTTATCTTCTTCTTTTGTCTTTTGTTTCTAGTTTATTTCTGTCCATTTCATATCAAAACATTAGCTTAGTTCAATAAGAATTTCAATCTTTGTATCTACTAGTTGGGTTCAAGAGTTGTAATTCAAAGTACGGTATTTCTATGCGAGGGATTTCTATTATTGTTATCGCTTTCATCGTTGATCGTCACCTAGGTATTCCTAAGTTATCTTTTGCTTATTGTTCTTTATTGCTTTCCATTTGATTGTCATTTTCTATTTCATTAGATTCATTTTTCATGTTGTTATAATCATAGTTTCATTGTTTAGATTGTCATATAGCGTCGTTATTATCGCCACATAGAGAGTCTAAATTATTGTCAAAATCAACTAAATATGCTTATCTTAACTTTCATTGTTAATATCAACATAATCATGAGTGAGTAGTTACCTTTCTAGGGTGTAGGGTAGCCATGTTAGATTGATTAAAATATGATAATTGGATAAAGGAAATTGTGCTTTTAAAACATTGTGTCTATGCATGTTTGGACTTTAACGATAGTTGACGAATCTTGATCACAATCATTGACTAGTATGGAATTCTTTTCCAAGGTAGATATACAGGAATTGAATAGACAAAGCGTGACATAGTGGATTAAGACCTAGTAAATCGCACTAAAAGCCTGCTAGACCATCTTATCTATGATTGTAATGAACACACCATTCTTACGAACGCTCAATGAATTATTTGCATATCCTAAATCCAATTTCATCAATATGTCAATCTACATGTGTGAACCTCTTTCCTTAGATGCTTCTCATTATTGTTAATTTATCATTTGCTTTATCGTTTTCATTTCAATTTGTTTTTATTTTGTTTTTATGCCATTCGTTAGTGTAGACATCACAAAATCCAAAACCCAGAAAATCATTAGATAAAAATCAATTGTGAGACGATTCACAATCCATAGGAAACACCATCTCCCTGAGGATCGACCCCTACTTCCCTAATTACATTAATTTGTTATTAGCCTAGTCTGGGTAAATTATCTTTGTATTGGGCTTGCGACAGGCACGATCAAATTTTGGCGCCGTTGCCGGGGAGCACGGTTTAGTTTTCCTTTTTATTGTGATTTTAATCACGATTAGTTTTATCTAGTCTTTAGGAACTCAAAATCCTTTAAGACCTCTCTTGATTTTTCATCTTAGCTTTTCTATCTTATGCCCAGATCTTCTAGACTAGGCACCCCTATTCCTTTGGACCCCGAACTAGAAAGAAGTCTGCGTAGGAAATTAAAGCTATTCAACGAAATATCAAAAGCTTCTGACATTTCAAGTTTAGATCGTATTCGTGAGAAATACTAGGATATCTTACCTAATATTGAGGGAGAAGAAGATCCATTCTCATCCCCATTTCAAAAAACTCAATCAACTTTCAACCAACATTCCATCTTCATCTTCACAAACAAAAATGGTTCGACTTTCCGACCATTCTAAACCCACCGCAGATACACTTCCAAAAGGTATCGCTACACCTCAAATTACAGCTCAAAACTTCAAAATCAAACCTGCCTTCATCAATTTAATAAAAAGAAATCAATTTGGTGGCAATGCCACAAAAGATCCCAACCTTCATATCCAAAACTTCTGTGTCTATTGTTCCACGATTAGACAAACTGCAGTATCCAAAGAACAGATTAGGGAAATGCTCTTTCCCTTCTCTTTAAGAGGAAAGGCAAAACTCTGAATCAATAGTCTTGACCGAGTTGCCTTAGGAATAGTCGACTGGGATGGTCTAGCTCTTGCTTTCTATCAAAAGTACTTTCCACCAGAACGAACCGCACTCTTACGAAGTCAAATTACTAGATTCCGTCAGAGAGGCGACGAAAGCCTTTATGAGGCATGGGAAAGATATAAAGAATTACAAAGAGAATGTCCTCATCATGGCCTTGATTCATGGTTCCTGGCTATCAAATTCTACAACGGTTGTTGTGGCGAATCGCGTCGTATCCTCGACTCCGCTAACAATGGTCGTTTCGATCAAATCGATGTAGAGATAGCTAGTGCGACTATCGAGTCAATGGCAATCCACAATTCTCAGTATAGCAACTCGCGTGCTATGCCGCTCAGAGCCAAGCAGGATGATTCAAGTAAAGTAGCACTCCTGGAAGCCCAATTAGCCCTTCTGCAGCAACAAGTAGGAAGCTCTTCCCAATCCAAGGAGCATATCAACGTCACTAACCACGTAGTGGTGTGTGAGACATGTGGGATTGGAGGGCATAGTTTTGAAGAATGTAGAAGCTCAATTGAGCAAGTTAATGCCTATCAAGGATATAGGCAAGGCAACGCTTTCTCAAACTTTTACAACGAAAACACAAAAAACCACCCATTTTTGTCCTACAAAAGTACCAATATTCAAAATCCCCACCAACAAACTCAACAACCATTCATACCACACCAACAAAAGCCTTACAATCCACCTGGTTTTCAAAACCAGAGATCTTCATTCCAACCTAACTTCAATCAACTATACCAAAATCAACCTCAACACCAACCACCTCAAATTCAAGGCCAACCAAATGACTCAAGCTTGAGCAAAATTGAATCTATGCTTCTGCAAGTTGTTCAAAAACAGGATTCAATGTTTGCTCAATTTCAAAAGAGTGATCAAGCTAAAGATGCTGCCATCTAGATGCTTGAAACTCAAATGGCCCAATTGGCTACCTCTATTACCCAAAGAAAACAAGGCCAACTCCCACCTCATGGTGAACAACCGAGGGACACCGCAAATGCTATCACCCTTAGGAGTGGTACCACTTATACGGAACCGCAGCAACCCAAAGAACCAACAGTTGAGCCTTCACAAGTAGAAAGCCAAAAAGAAACCCAACCATCCACCGCTAAGGAAGCGGAAGAAAAATCTGAAAAGAAGGATGAACTTGAAAAGGAACCCATCAAAATTCAAGTTCCATTTCCCCAACGTTTGAGGAGAAATCATAAGGAAACCCAGTTCGGTAAATTTATAGAAGTTGTCAAAAACCTCCAAGTAACGGTTCCCTTCACTGAATTAATCACTCAAATCCCTTCTTACACGAAATTTATGAAGGATATTCTAACAAAGAAGAGGACTCTAGATGATGTTGAAATCATCGAATTCACCGCTGAATGCAGTGCGTTATTGCAAAATAAGTCCCCTCATAAGTTAAAGGATCCTGGTAGTTTCTCTATACCTTGCACTATAGGCACCTACACTATTGATAAAGCTTTATGCGATCTAGGTGCTAGTGTAAGCGTTATGCCCTATTCCATTTGCGAAAAATTGAATATGGGAATTCTGAAATGCACAAGTATCACCCTGCAAATGGCAGATCGTTCTCTAAAACAACCTATGGGAGTTTTAGAAGATGTACCTGTTAGAGTAGGAAAGTTTTTCATTACAGTCGATTTTATAGTGTTAGATATGGCAGAAGATTCGCAAATCCCTATCATTCTAGGAAGACCATTTCTACACACTGCGGGAGCAGTAATCGATGTCAAGAATGGAAAATTGACATTAGAAGTAGGTGACGATAAAGTCACCTACAACTTAAACAGTGCATTGAAGAGCCCTATGCTTGAAGAACCTTGCTGTTTTCTTGACATTGTCGACTCAATCATTGATGAATCTCTGTATCCATCAATAATTGAGGATCCTTTAGAAGCAATTTTATTGTTAGAGGATATCTCTGAGAACGACAATTTTGAGATCAGTGAGCTGGAAAAGGACTTGACTGGTAAAGAGATACCGTCTAAAGAAGTTGAGGAGTTCATAAGCTTAATTGATGCTCCTGCCAAGGCAGAAGTACACAAACCTGAACTTAAACCTCTTCCCTCAAATCTAAAATATGCTTTTTTAGATGAGTCTGAATATTGCCCGGTCATAGTGAGTGCTCTCCTAGATGAAAATCAATTAAACTTACTATTGACTGTTTTGAGGAAACATAAAAAGGAAATAGGATATAAGCTTGAAGACCTCACATGCATAAGCCCCGACTTTTGCATGCATAGAATTAACTTAGAAGAAGGCCAAAGACCTTGTGTTCAAGGTCAACGCCGTCTTAATCCCAACATGCAAGAAGAAGTTAAAGCTGAAGTTATAAAATTGCTAGATGCTGGCATAATCTATGCAATTTCTGACTCAAAATGGGTTAACCCTGTCCAAGTTGTTCCCAAGAAAGGAGGAACAACAGTAGTCAAGAATGAAAGGAATGAGCTCATCCCCACAAGGATTGTGACGGGATGGCGTATGTGTATTGACTACAGAAAGTTGAATCAATCAACTAGAAAAGATCACTATCCTCTGCCCTTCATTGATCAAATGCTAGAGAGGTTAGCTTGGCACAAATATTTCTGTTATCTAGATGGTTACTCAGGATTTTTCCAAATTCCTATCCACCCTGAGGACCAAGAGAAAACCACCTTCACCTGTCCCTATGGCTCTTTTGCTTATCACCGAATGCCATTTGGCTTGTGTAATGCACCTGCAACTTTCCAGCGTTGCATGACTAGTATCTTTTCCGATTTTGTTGAGACTATCATGGAAGTAATCATGGACGACTTTAGCGTCTATGGCATTTCCTTCGATAATTGTTTGACAAATCTGTCGAAAGTGCTAAAACGCTGTGAAGAAGTCGACCTTGTTCTCAACTGGGAAAAGTCTCACTTCATGGTGAACGAAGGTGTAGTTTTAGGACACATCATTTCTGAAAGAGGTATTGAAGTGGATCGAGCTAGACTATGGTGTGTGGGTGCTCTTTTGAGAAGATTTGTTCTTATCTGTCAAAGTGAATTGGGAAACGAAAAAAGTTCAAGAAGCGAAGTTGTGTTCAGAGAAGAAAAAAGAGAATCGAAAAATAGAAAAAGAAATAAGAAAAAGAAATAAGAAAAGAAGTTATGAGTATCTCCTAAAAATGTCAAATCAATAGAAGGAGTTTACCCTTGTGTTTCGTGTGGAATAAGCCAAATTGTTACTTCTGGCTTCATCGTTTTTCGTCTTTTGGGAAGTTGACCGAAAGTTTGGATTGAGTATTCATTTATCATTGGTCAGTTGCTAGCTCATTCTAACCTTCACATGACCATAACTATTTGTCCACCTTTCACCCATTTCCCAAAGCCTTCTTCTTCTATTTCGGCTTCTTTTCTATGTGCATTGTGATCTTTGACTTGTGTTTTGAATTGTTTACCATATTCGACTGCGGACACATTTTCATAAGTCGTAGATAGGTGAGTGTCTCAAACATTTACACATAAAGAAATCACCTTTTTACATACATTGAGTGTTCGAGTGCGCCGTGAGAGTCCATTTGTCAAAAGATCATGCAAGAGCCGAAATTCTGCAGTGAAATTCTTTGCGCTACGCCGTAATGTAAATCTCAGCCATGTTTATGTATCATTCTTTCCCACGTTGCTTTTGAGTTATGATTCATTATGTTTTCAAAGCTTTATGTTGAGATTTGTTCCTTGATGGTATAGTAGCCAATGCTTGCAACCTTGTCCTGGTATTGTTTGTTATGTTTGATTGAGGCCAAGCAAAGGTTTAGCTTGGGGGAGTTTGATAAGTGAATATTTGTATGATTTTAACCCCCAGTTTAGCTCGGTTTTGTATGTCATTTATGCTTTGTTAAGCCATTTTATGAGCTAATATCGTCTTCTAGGCGAATTCCTGTGTTCTAACTTGTTTTGTAGGGAAAGTGATGTTTCTACGCCCTTTTTCTATATTCCCGAGCATTTGCCTAGAACCCGACGATTCAAAGAAGAAAGCTTGACCATGTGTAAGGCATTTCAAGAAGGTTCACTAACTTATGAGAGAGAAGAAGCAGAGACGGTTTCGTAGTTGTCGGAAGACCAATCAGTTATACGGGAGAATTCATCGCTTTACATCATACACTATCAACAAACCCGATTGTATAAGTCAAGGGGGATGTTGTAAGTCAAGTCAAAGCGAAGGAAGATGAAGCGTTAGTCAAGAGCTTCCAGAAGACGACTTACCCGATCGGGTAAGTGTGTA
The DNA here is from genome assembly GCA_022085475.1 of Heliosperma pusillum. Lineage (NCBI taxonomy): Eukaryota > Viridiplantae > Streptophyta > Magnoliopsida > Caryophyllales > Caryophyllaceae > Heliosperma > Heliosperma pusillum. The sequence continues at coordinate 20,286 of JAIUZE010066106.1, forward strand.
CCCGATCGGGGATGTGTGCTGCTCCAAGCATTGCGGCTCCTTCTTCCTAAATTTGCCCTATGTATTTAATGCCCGACCTCTTTTCCACGAAACCCTAATACTATAAATAGATGCTCCAAGCCACACACTCTCACACACTATCTTACACAATCTAATCCTATATTTCATACAATCTTCTTATTAGTTTTCGCTTTAGTTTTAGTCTTTCTAGTTTAAGTTTATATTCTTCTTTTGTCTTTTGTTTCTAGTTTATTTCTGTCCATTTCATATCAAAACATTAGCTTAGTTCAATAAGAATTTCAATCTTTGTATCTACTAGTTGGGTTCAAGAGTTGTAATTCAAAGTACGGTATTTCTATGCGAGGGATTTCTATTATTGTTATCCCTTTCATCGTTGATCGTCACCTAGGTAGTCCTAATTTATCCTTTGCTTATTGTTCTTTATTGCTTTCCATTTGATTGTCATTTTCTATTTCATTAGATTCATTTTCATGTTGTTATAATCATAGATTCATTTCTTAGATTGTCGTATAGCGTCGTTATTATCGCCACATAGAGAGTCTAAATTATTGTCAAAATCAACTAAATATGCTTATCTTAACTTTCATTGTTAATATCAACATAATCATGAGTGAGTAGTCACCTTTCTAGGGTGTAGGGTAGCCATGTTAGATTGATTAAAAGATGAGAATTGGATTAAAGAAATTGTGCTTTTAAAACATTGTGTCTATGCATGTTTGGATTTTAACGATAGTTGACGATTCTTGATCACAATCTTTGACTAGTGTGGAATTCTTTTCCAAGGTAGATATACAGGAATTGAATAGACAAAGCGTGACATAGTGGATTAAGACCTAGTAAATCGCACTAAAAGCCTGCTAGACCATCTGAGCTATGATTGAAATGAACACACCATTCTTACGAACGCTCAATGAATTATTTGCATATCCTAAATCCAATTTTATCAATATGTCAATCTACATGTGTGAACTTATTTCCCTAGATGCTTCTCATTATTGTTAATTTATCATTTGCTTTATCGTTTTCATTTCAATTTGTTTTTGTTTTGTTTTTATGCCATTCGTTAGTTTAGACATCACAAAATCCAAAACCCAGAAAATCATTAGATAAACCTCAATTGTGTGACGATTCACAATCCATAGGAAACACCATCTCCGTGAGGATCGACCCCTACTTCCCTAATTACATTAATTTGTTATTAGCCTAGTCTGGGTAATTTATCTTTGTATCGGGCTTGCGACAGGCACGATCACTGATGTGTGTCGTTATACACCAAAAATAAAACCTAAGCCAACTAACTAAGAAAATAGCGGAAGTAGGGTCGATCTCCACAGGGAGGAAACTAATTAACTGAAATCTAAATCTGCAAGTAACAATCTGGGGGGTTTTGAAATGGTTTTAACTAAACTAAATAAGATTAAAGGAAGAGAAATAAAGATACATAGAGAATATGCTAGGATTCGGTCTACTGAAGTATCGGCATCTACACGTCAACTAAGTCAGTCAATCTATTAATGAGAAGGGTAATGGTTTTCTCCTCTCGGTCTCAAACCACCCTAGGGATTTTCCTAATTAACTCTCGTCCTCTTAGGAGTCACCTATCAATTCTAAGCAAGCCTTCCCTTCCAATCTCTCGATCCAGGTCGGGGTTAACTACCTAGCCTAGTCACCTGCGTGCACTCATTCGACTAAACCTCAATTAAATTGCTTAGACTGATTCTCACGACTAACTAAAATAATCTATCCTAACATGCCTCTACTACAGTTTCCCTCATCCCAACATACAAGAGAATTAGCTACTCATGTTACTAACGATGTTAATAAAGACGATTAAACATATGACTTTAAACATAATAAAATCGTAATTAACAAGCATAAACAATAATGCAGCAGTAATTAGGAACAGTAAACAATAATTAAGACTAAGACAAAGGTTAAGGAAGAGAGAAAAGAAGAAGTTTACAATCTTAGCAAATCCCGCGTAAACAACAACTCCACGTCGATAAACTTGAATGCAAACCAAAGATTAAAAGTTCCGAAAAATAAAGGAAGATTAATGCTAATGATTCCGAACCCTAATGGTTCTGAGTCTTAATGACTCCCCCCCCCCAATTAATGACGACGAATAAGAGTTTATATAATACAAAACACAACTCTTAAACCCTAATTAAGCTACGGACTTAAGGCCCAAGATAGATTCTACTCGATCGAAGGAAATAACCACTCGATCGAGGAATTTATTGGAGGAAATCACTCGATCGAGTAACAATTCTACTCGATCGAGCAACTTTTCAGCAGCTACCACTCGATCGAGCACAGGACAGCTCGATCGAGGTCTTTTCTCTTCAACGCTCCTCGATCGACCAAATATATAATCGATCGAGGTCTTTTGGCCTATCGTGCAGTGTTGGACATGGCTTTGGACTTGATTGCGAGCGGTTTCACGCTTTCCCATGCAAGAGCTTTTGTTCCGTTCCTTCCATTATCCTAAATGCATGCAAAGTGGACTATTTCGGCTCGGTTTCTGCTACTATGCAGCTTGTACCTACAAAATAGTAATGAAAGTACAAAGTAGCCAAATAGGGGCATATGGTGATATAATATCACTTAAATGACATAGAAATGCGTGCAATAAATGAACTAGAAAGTCTATATAAAATACACGCATCAAACTTCCCCAAACTAAACCTTTGCTTGTCCTCAAGCAAACTAAATGCAGCTATATGGAACAAAATAAACCTAGGGGAATGGAGCAAGTCTCAGAGCTAACTACAAGTCAATATTAAACAGTTTAATGCACTCATTCAATCGCTACAAAGCTTAATACGAAAGTGAACGAATTTATACAATATTGGAAATAAATTAGACTTTCGACCTTGCAAGACTCAACCAAATTCGGACTCTCACGGGTCACTCTTCTCTCAACAAGCAAATGGTAAGTAAATATGTATAAGAAAGAGAGAAGAAAATATAGCCACTCACCTAGACTACGACCGACACAACATGCATTGCTAACTAATATGAAAGATGATTCAAGCACCGTACACACGCATAACCACCGTTCAAGGACAATCACGTGCCGAACATTTGCAAAAATATGGATATGTGAGGCTAATTGGTAAGAAGGGGCAAAACAAATAATGGAAATGTGAGGGTAAATAGCCAAGCTAGTTCCTAACAAAACCGCAATAGAACTCGTTCCATTCTTCCAACTATTAAAAATTAAGCTCGATGCCTTACCAAATCTAGGCATAAACAACACAAATCCCAAATAACACCTCAAAAAAATAATGATAAGCACAGGAGGTGTAAACAACAAAACTTCAGCCAATTATTTTTTCAATATATATTTTCATTTTTTCCATTTTCTTTTCTTTTTCTTTTTCTTTCTTGGCTGACTGAGGAAAAACCTCTCGATCGAGCATAATAAATCACTCGATCGAGGCACAAAAACACAAACTCTACTCGATCGAGCTCAACAAACTGCTCGATCAAGGCACTATTCTTACTTCTCTTCTTTTTCTCGCAAATACCCACTCCAATCAATGAAACGAGCCAAAACTGACACAACGATAGAATATACCTCGACTACTAAACTAGCTCGGCAAATGTAGGCTTAATTTAGAATGTAGTTAAGGGCAACAGGCAGATATGGCTTTATGTGGAGTTAATGGGGTAAAATGAGGAAAAGGGAGATGCAAAAATTCTCAAAACACGTAATACCGACCACAAACCTAATGCGTGCAGGCAATAAGAAATCAAAATTCATAAACAAGCAAATGACATGAGATGTGGGGAGTAACTACTCTCTTTCCTAGATGAACTGGTCATAGATGTCACCAGTTATAGGCTCTAAAATCTCAGAATATATAAGTAGTTTGCCAAAAAGTTGAGTCAAGTCTACTAGTCAAATTTAAATTTCAAGACAAAATTCAATAGCTCACTATTTCGGTTTTACTAAATAAGTCAAGAAAGGTGCAAAGAATAGCATAAAATAGACTTGTGGTGCGATTTCATCATGAACAAGACTCCAATCCGACTCGACTATATGCAAAAATAAACGTGATATTTTTGATTTTTTCAAATTTTTTCAAATTAACATGAATGTAAACGTGAATGCAATACAAATGCAAATGCAGACGCAAAAGGATGTAAAACACTTCCCCAAACCAAAACAGACAATGTCCTCATTGGCTATAGCACAACAGCATATAAGGGGAAGGGAAAAAAAACAACCTAATACATGTTCCTAATGGATGAAATATATAAAGAATGGAAAAAACAAAAGGAACAGAAAAACTCACAAAACAAAGCTTCCCCAAACCAGCATCAAACTGGGGGTCGATCGAGTAGAAATTCTACTCGATCAAGCACATCTTCAGGTAAAACCGCTCGATCGAGTGGTAAGCTTTGCTCGATCGAGCACTTCTGAATTGCACAGCCCACGACTTTGAGCAGTTGATTTCCGCTTCTTTTTTCTGCAAAAACGATGCCAACCGATACCTAGAAAAATACCAAAAATTGTCCAACAGGAAAAATAAATTGTCTATCTAAACTACGGATTATCACGTAGTAGTCTAATTATCTAATTGTCTAACGAAAACGCAATAAATTGTTTTTACAAATTGCACGGGGTTTCAAACCCGGCTAATAACCAAATAGTTTCATGACGAGGCCATCGCTAGGCCTTTGACTTGCGGAAGTACCTCAGCTGTGGTAATTTCCGCCTTCTTTTTCCACACATGCGGTCTTTGCTGGGAGTCTAGCTCCACTTCTGAATCACTCGAACATGTGTGAACTTCTTTCATCTTCGCTGGTACGGTAATCTCAACAGTCGAAGACGGAATCAGGAGTACTCAAGTCTTCCTCCTGAACAGTCTTATCTATCCCTCTCTACCTGCGCATACACAACTATAGAGAGAAAGATAAGAACAGTCTTAAGGAATTAGAAATTCCTTAAGACGAGGCAGAAATAAATAACAGAAAATTAAATTGCCTCCCCGGCAACGGCGCCAAAATTTGATGTTTGTCGTTATACACCAAAAATAAAACCTAAGTCAACTAACTAAGAAGATAGCGGAAGTAGGGTCGATCTCCACAGGGAGGAAACTAATTAACTGAAATCTAAATCTGCAAGTAACAATCTGGGGGGTTTTGAAATGGTTTTAACTAAACTAAATAAGATTAAAGGAATAGAAATAAAGATACAGAGAGAATATGCTAGGATTCGGTCTACTGAAGTATCGGCATCTACACGTCAACTAAGTCAGTCAATCTATTAATGAGAAGGGCAATGGTTTTCTCCTCTCGGTCTCAAACCACCCTAGGGATTTTCCTAATTAACTCTCGTCCTCTTAGGAGTTACCTATCAGTTCTAAGCAAGCCTTCCCTTCCAATCTCTCGATCCAGGTCGGGGTTAACTACCTAGCCTAGTCTCCTGCGTGCACTCATTCGACTAAACCTCAATTAAATTGCTTAGACTGATTCTCACGACTAACTAAAATAAACTATCCTAACATGCCTCTTCTACAGTTTCCCTCATCCCAACATACAAGAGAATTAGCTACTCATGATACTAACGATGCTAATAAAGACGATTAAACATATGACTTTAGACATAATAAAATCGTAATTAACAAGCATAAACAATAACGCAGCAGTAATTAGGAAGAGTAAACAATAATTAAGACTAAGACAAAGGTTAAGGAAGAGAGAAAAGAAGAAGTTTACAATCTTAGCAAATCCGGCGTAAAGAACAACTCCACGTCGATAAACCCGAATGCAAACCAAAGATTAAAAGTGCAGAAAACTAAAGGAAGATTAATGCTAATGATTCCGAACCCTAATGGTTCTGAGTCCTAATGACTCCCCCCCCCCAATTAATGACGACGAATAAGAGTTTATATAATACAAAACACAACTCTTAAACCCTAATTAAGCTACGGACTTAAGGCCCAAGATAGATTCTACTCGATCGAGGGAAATAACCACTCGATCGAGGAATTTATTGGAGGAAATCACTCGATCGAGTAACAATTCTACTCGATCGAGCAACTTTTCAGCAGCTACCACTCGATCGAGCACAGGACAGCTCGATCGAGGTCTTTTCTCTTCAACGCTCCTCGATCGACCAAATATATAATCGATCGAGGTCTTTTGGCCTATCGTGCAGTGTTGGACATGGCTTTGGACTTGATTGCGAGCGGTTTCACGCTTTCCCATGCAAGAGCTTCTGTTCCGTTCCTTCCATTATCCTAAATGCATGCAAAGTGGACTGTTTCGGCTCGGTTTCTCCTACTATGCAGCTTGTACCTACAAAATAGTAATGAAAGTACAAAGTAGCCAAATAGGGGCATATGGTGATATAATATCACTTAAATGACATAGAAATGCGTGCAATAAATGAACTAGAAAGTCTATATAAAATACACACATCAATCACCTTTATGTGTGTCTAGCTTTCTTGTTAAGATTATTTTGGTTGTTAAGTGTCCATTACTTATATAGTTAGTCGGTAATCTAACATGTGGTATTGGTGTCATGTGCCTGTCGAGTTAGGTAATATTTATCATGGTTAGTATAATCTTCTGTTGTGTAATGGTGTCATTCGTTTCTCGGTCCGTTCGTCGGTCATGTGGTCATGCGAGTCCCCGTGAATCAGTTAAAGTATCAAGTCTTGAGGGCTTGCAGTAATTATGTGTAGGGCAGGTGTATAGAGATCATATTTTGTTATTATCGTTTAGTTAACTATTGTTTGGTGGGTTTAAAATTAGAGTCTAATCGGTGAAGACTTATCAGTCGTTATTGTTGAGTCCCTTATTCTTATAGATTTTGGGTCGGGTGGCTTGATTGATGGGGTGGTTCCGTAAAATAATTTGGATGTTTTTACTTGGTGGGAGTGAGGAGGTCGAGAAATATAATTTTGGTGTGCTGGAGGTTGTAAATGGTTCATTGTCGTTTGGAGGATTTTTTGGGGATATGGTGTGAGAGCGTGTCATGGTTGAGTGTTATGTGGTTCAGATAGGGCGAGAATTCAAAAGGGATGTTATGAGTAATCGTGGTAAATGAGTGATTTAATGTTTCATTTTGAGGATATCTGGGTGGATTCTGCGTAATGCCAAATGGTGTTGGGGATTGTCATATACTTGGCACTGTTGGTATTGGGGTATTAAGCGATTGTAGATAAATCAGGATGATGACAATAAAGGAAATAGGTAAGAGTTAATGATGAATAGGCTTAGAGGGCACAACAACGTTTCAGGAGAGCGGGTGGTCTTATTGACGTGACTGTGTTTTGTGGAATATTCCGAGGGAATATTAGTTGATTGGTAAGTTATGTGGATTAGAATTGAGTATGGTGTCCAGGTATTCTTATAGTTATGGATGTTGAGCTCTGGTATTAGTTAATTGGTGATGATCGGTTTTGGGTTATGTGAAAGAATATAAATATTTGGTATGCTGGATCAGGTGCAATGTTTTGTTGAGAGGTTGAGTTTGATATGATTGGGGAGCGTTGCGATATTGTTCAGAGAAGGGTGTTGGTAGGTCTTGTTAAAACTTAGAGTACTTGTGTGGGATAATTAGTGATATCTTTAGGATGTGAAACCTTTGATGGTGGTATTTGACGGTGTTAGCTCGGATGTCTTATCGATGTATGTATTGGTGTAATTTTGGGTTATGATGTTGGATCGGATTTTGACGGTCTTTGGGGGTACCCTTGATATGTGGTGGTAGTAGTGCTCGCGTGACTGCTTGGTTTCTCTTGTTGGAAATGAGGGTGTGAACGTCGGGGACTTGTAAGAGGGAAGAATGTAATAATCTGTATTAGTCTTGTAAGAATTTGGCATTCTTATTGGTCTTATTTGTTTGATGGGAACTTGGTGTTGGTTTTGTTCCGAGTTGATATGTTATTTAGTCCTTGCGTCATGGTGTTGTGTTGTGTTGTTGTTGGTTGTGACATATGTTTAGCATATGTGTTGTTATATGTTGTTGTGACATATGTTTAACATATGTGTTGTTTCGTCTCTTGTGTTGATAGTTAGTAGGGCAGTTTGTGTGGTAGGAGTATGAGTTGTGAACTTCGAGGACGAAGTTTTTTCTTAAGGACGGAAGACTGTCATACTCCGTATTTCTATGTGTTGTGGGGCTCGGCCGAGTAGGGCTTACTCGACAGAGTACATAGTGTGCTCGGCCGAGTAGGGCTTACTCGACAGAGTACATAGTGTACTCGGCCGAGTATAGGCTACTCGACTGAGTGAAATTGGCTGATATCTTTTGGATGGGTCTGTTCTCGCGTACTCGGTCGAGTGACATCGGCACTCGATCGAGTAAGTCGTACTCGACCGAGAATATATTGTACTTGACGGAGTACAATGGTTTTCGGGGTTAGATCGGACGAGTGATTAAAGGTTTATTATGAGGAATTAGTTTCATAATCAGTTTTACGGTTTAATAATTACAAACCCTAGTTTCCAAATTTCCTCAAATTTCTGAAGGAGCATTTGATCATCTCATGCCGGATTTGATCGTTTTCATTGCCTTGATTGATTACCTTGGTAAGTATGCATGTTTATGAACTTTGTGTTGAACCTTGGTAAGTATGCATGTGGTTATCCTACCATGTGGGATAAATGCACATTAATGATCCGGGTTCTCGCGCTGCGGTGAGAGGGGCAGTCGACGCCTGTGGCTGCGATCCAGGGTCAATAAGTGGTTTTGTAAATCAGGCTGGTAACCTGAGTCTATTAAGCTGTCCACCGCGCTGGCCCTCAGGTTTCTCTTTCTCTTGTGCTTATCTTGTACGTTGGTCGCTATATGCGAATACTGACCCCTTTACTGTTTTATTAAATTGATGTGATCCATTAGAGGATGGTGAGCCGGTGATCGCAGGTAATCTATAGCGTTGCGTTGCGATTGGGATGGGATAACCATGTCGTGTCTAGCTTATGCTTAGCAGTTCTGTAGTCTTGCATTGACTAGTTATTTATAGTACATTATCGTTTGTTGAGTTTGGATGAATTGGTCAGACAGTTTGCCGTCTGTTTGGATTATGTATTTGACATTTAAATAATTATTAATAAAGTACTCTTCCTTTATCGCTTAAGGTTATATATACTAACTCGGGCAACCGAGATGATACCACTCTCAAGTGCTAAGGGCTCGTGTAAGGAACCTTGGTGTATGACGGTGTTACAAAGATAGTCAATGCACACCCTCCAACCGGTTTGCCAACGGGTGGAAACTAGGTTTCCTTCTGCGTTTTTAACTATCGTCCCTCCGCCTTTATGCTAGATGCTTCTATGGAAGTATTCATGTGTTTTAATGTCATTTGTTGGAAATGAAGCGATTTTGGATCGTTTCTACGTCAAATCCGTACATTTGGATGAGTACTGAGCTAGGCGAGGCTAATATTAACGAGTAAGTGATCATACAATGGCGTTTTATGAAGTTTGAAGGTTTACAGTTGAAAGGAAGAACTTTCAAGTTATTTCGAACTCGTATGGATAAGTTGCGACAGTTTTACAATGCCCACAGCCATCTACGACTCCATGCTCTAACCTCTATTCCTTTGGGAAATGACCATGCTTTAAAAGAAGAAGAAATAAGGCTGAAGAGGTTTTAGTTACGTCCTTGTCGGGATAGAAGCTTGGGGATGCGTGAAAAGAATAATACAAAGCGAAATATCAAAATTGAGCCAGACACACGTGTTCCTGATCGGGGACACCTAAACCCGATCGGGGTTACGCTACTCTAAAAAAATTGACGCCTCCTATATCCCTATTACATTATGGATTTTGAGGCGCGGATCATTGCTATTAATGAAGAAGTCTCCAAGCTTTGAAAGGCATCAAACACTACACAATAACATACATTCTACTTCTTCTAGATTAGTTTTCGTCTTAGTTTAAATTTTGTTATCATTAGTTTGTTATAGTAATTCAAGGTTCATTTTAAGTTTACTTTGGAGTTTACTTTCTTGTTCAAGTTCTTATCCCCTTGTGTAGTCAACTCTTATTCTCTTGCTTTGTATTTTCATTTTTATTTCAGCTTTTACATATTGTTTGCAAGTTCATATTTACTATCTTGTTTGTAGTTAGTTTATTTATCGTAATGAGTGAGTAGTCTCTTGATCTAGGGTATAGGGAAGCATATTAAATTAGCATTTCTTATTGGTTGAAGTGGGTTATGTGAATCTTATTATTGTTTCTAATTCATGCTTGTTATCCATTGATAGTCTTTGATCGATGGCCACGATTGTTAGACTATAGTAATTAAATTCCGTCATAAGCTCGAAAGTCGGGACGGAAATTAGACTAAGCACGATTAGTAGGATGACCTAGTAAGATTCAAAAGGCTGTTAGAAACCGTTCTATAGTATAGTAATCAAGGAAAAGATAAATGCTATAATCATGCATGTCGCAACCCCGATACAAAGATAATTTACCCAGACTAGGCTAATAACAATTTAATATAATTAGGGAAGTAGGGGTCGATCCTCAGGGAGATGGTGTTTCCTAAAGAATGTGAAGTGTCTCGCAATTGTGTTTTATCTAACGAGTTTCTGGGTTTTGGGATTATGATGTCTAAACTAACAAAAAGTATAAATGAAAACAAAATAAAAGCAATTGAAGATGGAAGCAATAAAGCAAATGATGAATTAACAATAATGAAAAGCATCTAGGGAAGTAGGTTCACACATGTAGATTGACATATTGATGAAATTGGATTTAGGACATGCAAATAATTCATTGTGAGTTCGTAAGAATGATGTGTTCATTACAATCATAGATCAGATGGTCTAGCAGGCTTTTAGGCAATTTACTAGGTCTTAATCCACCATGTCATGCTTTGTCTATTCAATTCTCGTATCTCTACCTTGGAAAAGAATTCCATGCTAGCCAGTGATTTTGATCAGGAATCGTCAACTATCGTTCTAGTCCAAACATGCATAGACACAATGTTTTAAAAGCACAATTTCTCTTATCCAATCATCATCTTTTAATCAATCTAACATGTTTAGTTGATTTTGACAATAGTTTAAGACTCGCTATGTGGCGATTATGACGATGCTAAATTGACAATCTAGGAAATGAAACGACGATTATAACGGTAGTAAAATGAATCTAAGATAATATGTATGGAAGATAACAATCAAAATAGAAAACAATAAGGACTTAAAACAAGAGATAAAATGGAAATACCTAGGTGACGATCAACAACGAAAGCGATGACAATAATAGAAATCCCTTGCATAGAATAATCGTTCCTTGAATTAAAACACTTGTACCCAACAAAGTAGATTACAAAGATTGAAATTCTTATTGATCTAAGCTAAGGTTTTGATGTAGAAAGGACAGAAATAAACTAAGAACTAAAGATTAAAAGAAGAAGAAAATGATCTAAACTAGAATTTCTAAACTAAAGAGAAGAGAAAAGATGTGTGAAGAGGATTGTGTGTTGATGTTGTGGCTGGAGCATCCTTTATATAGCATTAGGGTTTCGTGGGGAAGGGGTCGAGCATTGAACATAGAGGACCAAAGAAGGAAGTTGAAGCAATTTGCTCGAAGCAGCAGGGATCCCTGATCGGGTACACACTTACCCGATCGGGTAAGTTGTCATCTAGAAGCTTTGACTCTCGTTTCATCTCCCTTTGCTTATGACTTGACTTCCAACATCCCCCTTGACCTCTTGAGTCGTGTTTGTTGATAGGGTTTGATGTAAAGCGATGAATTCTTCGCCTAACCCATTGATCTTCCGACAACTGCGACGTCGTCTTTACTTCTTCTTTCTTCTGAATTGGTGAACTTTCTTGAAATGCTTTTGACATGGTCAAGCTTGCTTCTTCAAATCGTCGGGTTCTAGGCAAATGCTCGGGAATATAGAAAAAGGGCGTAGAAACGTCACTTTTCCTACAAAACAGGTTAGAACATAGGAATTCGCAGAGAAGACGATATTAGCTCATAAAATGGCTTAACAAAGCACAAATGATATACAAAACCGAGCTAAAATGGGGGTTAAAATCATACAAATATTCACTTATCAAACTCCCCCAAGCTAAACCTTTGCTTGTCCTCAAGCAAACATAACAAACAATACCAGGACAAGGGTTGCAAGCATTGGTTACTACACCATCAAGAAACAAATCTCAACGTAAAACTTTGAAAACATAATGAATCATAACCCAAAAACAACGTGGGTAAGAGTGATACATAAACATGGCTGAGATTTACATAACGGCGTAGCACAAAGAATTTCACTATAGAATTTTTGGCTCTTGCATGATCTTTTGACAAATGGACTCTCACGGCACACTCGAACACTCATTGCATGTAAAAGGTGATTTCTTTATGTGTAAATGTTTTTGAGACACTCACCTATCTACGACTTATGAAAATGTGTCCGCAGTCTAATATGGTAAACAATTCAAAACACAAGTCAAAGATCACAATGAACATAGAAAAGAAGCCGAAAAACGAATGAAGAAGGTTTTGGGAAAAGGGTGAAAGGTGAACAAACAGTTTTGGTCATGTGAAGGTTAGAGTGAGCTAGAAACTGACCAATGATAAGTGAATACTCAATCCAAACTTTCGGTTAATTCCCAAAAAGACGAAAAACGAAGCCAGACTGAACAAGTGGCTTATTACGCACGAAACCCAAGGGTAAACTCCTTCTATTGATTTGACATTTGAGGAGATATTCACAACTTCTTCTTTTATTTCTTTATTTCTTTTTCTTTTTTTTTCGATTTTTTTTCTTTTTCAGTTTTTTTTTTCTTTTTTTTTTTCTTTCTTTTGAACATAACTTCACTTCTTGAACATTTTCGTTCTCCCAAATTCACTTTGTCATTAAGCAACAAATCTTCTCAAAATAGCACCCATACACCATAGTCTAGCTACTAGCTCAACAAGCTAGGCAGTTTTTATATGTAGCTATTATCTTGTGAAACATTTGTACGAAGGGGCTTATTTTGAGGGGTAATTTACAGTGAAAAAGGCTTCAAATATTAGTGAATCATGAATGCAATGCTTATAGAAATAAAATGAGAACCATACTTATGCGTTTTGACATGACACACATCACAAGGCGAACTACAAACACCTAGATGAGACTGGGTATGGATGTACCAGTCTAAGGAGGTTCTACCTTACAATATATGTAACTTGCCAAATGTCAAGATCAAGCGTACTCATCTATAGATTCATTCCATGCCTACTGTGTACAAGACTTCCCCATGTATGCACAATTCAATGAATATTGAATCATTATCTTTTGAAAGCGCTAAGTTTGGGAAATGTAACATGATAGCATAGTAAACAGGCAAGCAAAGCATGAAAAGAATTCAATGATGTTCAAAACTTTAAAATTTTCTCTTTTCTTATTCAAAATTTGAAAAATATAAACAACTAAAATGCAAAATGGGAAAATGCAATCCCTCTCCCAAGCTAAACATCACATTGTCCTCAATGTGAGCACAAATACTAAATATGCAACGGGATGCTTAATGGGAAGAAGGGTAAAAAGGGAAAAATGAAAGAAAAATTGAAGCTTACTAGTGAGCGCAGACTCCCCCAAGCTAGTCTTTTGGACTCGACAAGGAAGGTCTTCATAGATTCTTCAAAAACTTATTCATCTGCAAAGTAAGTCTAACAAAACAACGAAAAAGGGAAAGCAAAAATAAAATGCAAAAAGAAAGGAAACACGGGTTGCCTCCCGAGAAGCGCTGGTTTAATGTCTCGCTCGACGAATTCTTCTATGAAATCATCTGGTTGGGGATTGACGCTCTATATAGACAATATCTAAGCAGCCGATGATAGAATTGTTATAGTAGAGTTTCAGTCTGTGTCCATTAACCTTGAATTTTTCACCATCGCTAGCCATTATTTCCACATAGCCATATTTGCTCACATATGTGACAGTGAATGGTCCAGACCATCGTGATCGAAGTTTTCCCGGAAAAATTTTCAAACGGGAGTTGAAAAGAAGTACTTGGTCACCGACATTAAATTCTTTCTTGATTATCCTCTTGTCGTGCCAACGCTTCGTTTTCTCTTTGTATATCCTAGAATTCTCGTAAGCTTGTAAACGAAATTCTTCTAGCTCATTGAGTTGCAAAAGTCGTCTATCAGCGCTAAGCTTAGTGTCTAAGTTGAGTTCTTTGATAGCCCAATAAGCTTTGTACTCTAACTCGACAGGAAGGTGACAGGCCTTTCCATAAACCAATCGATAGGGAGATGTTCCAATCGGGGTTTTGAAACCTGTACGATAAGCCCATAAGGTGTCATCGAGCTTATTACTCCAATTGGTTCTAGATCTTGAGACTACTTTCTGAAGAATTGTTTTAAGTTCTCTGTTTGAGACTTCTACTTGACCGCTGGTCTGAGGGTGGTAGGCTAATCCTCGTCTGTGATACACACCATACTTGGCAAGCAGAGTGTCTAACTGCTTTTCTCCGAAATGAGATCCTCGATCACTTATCACGGCTCTGGGTACACCAAAACGCGGAAAGATGATCTTCTTAAATAGTCGTATCACAGCTCTAGCATCATTGGTGGGGGTGGCAATTGCTTCTACCCACTTTGAAACATAGTCGACAACGACTAGAATGTAATGATTTCCATTAGAAGAGGGAAATGGTCCTTGATAGTCAATACCCCAGACATCGAATATTTCGACTTCCAATATGCCGTTTTGAGGCATTTCATGTCTCTTAGATATTAGACCTATTCGTTGACAAGCGTCACAAGCCATAACAAAGTCTTTGAAATCTTTAAACATCGAGGGCCAGAAAAACCCGGATTGTAAGACTTTGGCTACGGTCTTGGACGGACCATGATGACCACCATAAGAAGATGAGTGGCATCCTTCTAAAACTCCTTTAAATTCCCACTGGGGGATACATCGTCTATAAAGACCATCTGAGCATTGCTTGAAAAGATAGGGGTTATCCCAAACAAAGAATTTTGCATCATGCAAAAATCTCCTTCTTTGGTTATAAGAAAGGTCAGAAGGTAGCTGGCGACTGACAAGAAAATTGGCAATATCAGCATACCAAGGAGAAGGGTCCGTGATTGCCATTAATGAATCATCAGCGAACGAATCATTAATTGGCGTTGGTAATCCTATTTAAGTTACTCTTATCCTTGAGAGATGGTCAGCGACTACATTTTCTGCTCCTTTCTTATCCCGGATCTCTAGATCAAACTCTTGAAGGAGTAAGATCCATCGGATAAGTCTACGTTTTGCCTCTTTCTTGGAAAGCAGATATTTCAAGGCAGCATGGTCAGTATAGACAATGACATTTGATCCTATAAGGTATGAACGGAATTTGTCTAAGGCATAGACAATGGCAAGAAGTTCTTTCTCAGTGGTGGCATAGTTGATTTGGACATGATCTAAGGTTTTACTAGCATAGTAAATTGCATGAAGGAACTTTTCCTTTCTTTGCCCTAAAACAACTCCTACGGCATAATCACTCGCATCGCACATTAGTTCAAAGGGCAGATTCCAATCAGGTGACTGGATTATAGGTGCGGTGATTAATGCGCGTATGATTTTGTTGAATGCCTCAAGGCATTCCTTTGTGAAATTAAAAGGTGCATCCTTGAAAAGGAGCTCAGTCAGGGGTTTGTCTATTTTTGGAAAATCTTTTATAAATCGTCAGTAGAAACCGGCATGGCCAAGGAAACTCCTGATTCCTTTTACATTAGCAGGTGGTGGCAGTTGTTCAATAACTTGGATCTTAGCTCGATCCACTTCTATACCTCTCTCAGAAATGATGTGTCCTAAAACTACACCTTTGTTCACCATGATCTGACACTTTTCCAAACTGAGAAACAGGTCGACTTCTTCATAGCGTTTTAGAACTCTGGACAGATTTGTCAAACAATTATCGAAGGAAATGCCATAGACGCTAAAGTCGTCCATAAATACTTCCATGATAGTTTCAACAAAATCTGAAAAGATACTAGCCATGCAACGCTGGAAAGTGGCAGGTGCATTACACAAGCTAAATGGCATTCTGCGATAAGCGAAAGTACCATAGGGACAGGTGAAGGTGGTTTTCTCTTGGTCCTCATGGTGGATAGGAATTTGGAAAAATCCTGAGTAACCATCTGGATAGCAGAAGTACTTGTAACAAGCTAACCTCTCTAGCATTTGATCAATAAAGGGCAGAGGATAGTGATCTTTTCTAGTTGATTGATTCAACTTCCTGTAGTCAATACACATACGCCATCCCGTCACAATCCTTGTGGGGGTGAGCTCATTCTTTTCATTTTTGACTACTGTTGTTCCTCCTTTCTTGGGAACAACTTGAACATGGCTAACCCATTTAGAGTCAGAGATTGCATAGATTATGCCAGCATCTAGCAATTTCATAACTCTCGTTTTAACTACTTCTTGCATGTTGGAATTAAGACGGCGTTGACCTTGAACGCAAGGTTTTTGGCCTTCTTCTAAATTGATTCTATGCATGCAGAAGTCTGGGCTTATGCCAGTCAGATCTTCAAGTTTATATCCTATTGCCTTTTTATGCTTTTTCAAGACAGTCAATAGTGAGTTTAACTGATATTCATCTAGGAGAGCACTCACTATGACTGGGCAATATTCAGATTTGTCTAAAAAGGCATATTTTAGATTTGAGGGAAGAGGTTTCAATTCAGGTTTATGTACTTCTGCCTTGGCAGAAGTATCGATTAAGCTTATGAACTCTTCAACTTCTTCTGACGATATCTCTTTTCCAGACAGGTCCTTTTCCAGCTCACTGATCTCGAAATTGCCGTTCTCAGAGATATCCTCCAACAATAAGATTGCTTCTAAAGGATCCTCAATTATTGATGGATACAGAGATTCATCAATAATTCAGTCGACAATATCAAGGAAACAGCAAGGCTCTTCAAGCATAGGGCTTTTCATTGCACTGTTTAAGTTATAGGTGACTTTATCATCATCTACTTCTAATGTCAATTTTCCATTCTTGACATCGATACTGCTCCTGCAGTGTGTAGAAATGGCGTTCCTAAAATAATACGGATTTGCGAATCTTCAGCCATATCTAGCACGATGAAATCGACGGGAATGAAAAATCTTCCGACTTTGACAGGCACATCTTCTAAAAATCCCATAGGTTGTTGTAGAGAACGGTCTGCCATTTGCAGAGTTATACTGATGCATTTGAGAATTCCCATATTCAATTTTTCGCAGATGGAATAGGGCATGACGCTTATACTAGCACCTAGATCGCATAAAGCTTTATCGATTGTGTAGGTGCCTATAGTGCAAGGTATAGAGAAACTACCAGGATCCTTTAACTTAGGAGGGGACTTATTTATCAATAAAGCGCTGCATTCAGCTGTGAATGCTATGATTTCAACATTATCTAAAGTCCTCTTCTTAGTTAAGATATCCTTCATGAATGTCGTGTAAGAAGGGATTTGAGTGATTAATTCAGTGAATGAAACTGTTACTTGGAGGTTTTTGACTACTTCCATGAATTTGCTGAACTGGGTTTCCTTATGATTTCTCCTCAAACGTTGGGGAAATGGAACTTGAATTTTGATGGGTTCCTTTTCAGGTTCATCCTTCTTTTCAGGTTTGTTTTCCGCTTCCTTAGCGGTGGATGGTTGGGATTCTTTTTGGCTCTCTACTTGTGTAGGCTCAACTATTGGTTCTTTGGGTTGCTGAGGTTCCTTATAAGTGGTACCACTCCTAAGGGTGATAGCATTAGCGGTGTCCCTCGGTTGCTCACCATGAGGTGGGAGTTGGCCTTGCTTTCTTTGGGTGTTAGAGGCAGCCAATTGGGCCATTTGAGTTTCAAGCATCTTGATGGCAGCACTTTGAGCTTGATCACTCTTTTGAAGTTGAGCAAACATTGAATCTTGGTTTTGAAAAACTTGGAGAAGAATGGATTAAATTTTGCTCAAGCTTGAGTCATTGGGTTGGCTTTGATTTTGGGGTGGTTGGTGTTGGTAAGGTTGATTGAAGTTAGGTTGGAATGAAGGTCTCTGGTTTTGAAAACCAGGTGGATTGTAAGGCTTCTGTTGATGTGGTATGAATGGTTGTTGAATCTGATGGTGGGGATTTTGAATGTTGGTGATTTTGTAGGACAAAAAAGGATGGTTCTTTGTGTTCTCGTTATAGAAGTTTGAGAAAGCATTGCCTTGCCTATATGGTTGATAGGCATTGACTTGCTCTAGCGAACTTCTACATTCTTGAAAACTATGTCCTCCAGCCCCACATGTCTCACATACCACTACGTGGTTAGTGACGTTGACATATTCCTTGGATTGGGAAGAGTTTCTTACTTGTTGCTGCAGAAGGGCTAATTGGGCTTCTAGGAGTGCTACTTTACTTGAATCGTCCTGCTTGGTTTTGAGTGGCATAGCACGCGAGTTGCTATACTGAGAGTCGTGGATTGCCATTGACTCGATAGTTGTACTAGCTATTTCTACATTGATTTGATCGAAACGACCATTGTTAGCAGAGTCGAGGATACGACGCGATTCGCCACAACAACCATTGTAGAAGGTGATAGTTAAGAACCATGAATCAAGGCCATGATGAGGGCATTCTCTTTGTAATTCTTTGTACCTTTCCCATGCCTCATAAAGGCTTTTATCGCCCCTCTGACGAAATCTAGTGATTTAACTCCGTAAGAGTGCGGTTCGTTCTGGTGGGAAGTACTTTTGATAGAAAGCAAGAGCTAGACCATCCCAGTCGGCTATTCCTAAGGCAACTCGGTCAAGGCTATTGATCCATAGTTTTGCCTTTTCAGTTAAAGAGAAGGGAAATAGCATTTCCCTAATCTGCTCTTGGGATACTCCAGTTTGTTTAATTGTGGAGCAATAGTCACAGAAGTTTTGAATATGAAGGTTGGGATCTTCTGTGGCATTGCCACCAAATTGACTTCTTTCTATTAAATTGATGAAGGCAGGTTTGATTTCGAAGTTTTGGGCAGTGATTTGAGGTGTAGCGATACCCCTTGGAAGTGTATCTGCAGTTGGCTTGGAATGGTCTGAAAGTCGAACGATTTTCTTTTGTGAAGATGAAGATGAAATGTTGGTCGAAAGTTGATTTGTTTTTGAGAATGGAGATGAGAATGGATCTTCTTCTCCTTCGAGATTAGATAGAATATCCGCGTATTTCTCACGAATACGATCTAAAATTGAAGTATCAGAAGCTTTTGAGATTTCGTTGAATAGCTTTAGTCTCCTACGCAGAGTCCTTTCTAGTTCGGGGTCTAAAGAGATAGGGATCCCTAGTTTAGAAGATCTGGGCATAAGATTGGAAAGCTGAGATGAAAAATCAAGAGAGGTCTAAAGAAATATGGGTTCCTAAAGACTAGATAAAACTAATTGCGATAAAAATCACAAGAAAAAGGAAAACTAAACCGTGCTCCCCGGCAACGGCGCCAAAATTTGATCGGGCATGTCGCAAGCCAGATACAAAGATAATTTACCCGGACTAGGCTAATAACAATTTAATGTAATTAGGGAAGTAGGGGTCGATCCTCAGGGAGATGGTGTTTCCTATAGAATATGATGTGTCTCGCAATTGAGTTTTATCTAACGAGTTTCTGGGTTTTGGGATTATGATGTCTAAACTAACAAAAAGTATAAATGAAAACAAAATAAAAGCAATTGAAGATGGAAGCAATAAAGCAAATGATGAATTAAAAATAATGAAAAGTATCTAGGGAAGTAGGTTCACACATGTAGATTGACATATTGATGAAATTGGATTTAGGACATGCAAATAATTCATTGTAAGTTCGTAAGAATGATGTGTTCATTACAATCATAGATCAGATGGTCTAACAAGCTTTTAGGCAATTTACTAGGTCTTAATCCACCATGTCATGTGTAACAACCCGAAAAGTACCCAATTTGCTTAAGCAATAGCTTATGGATACTTTTCAGTAGAACTTAAGTTTTTAAAATAGGAAATTTTGTTCGGAGTCGTATTATGAAATTCCGCGTTCGTATTTGGAGTTTTTGAGGGATTTCATGAAAAGACCGTTTTTGGTCATCTTTGACTTTTCTTGACTTTTAAATCGTCTTTGACTTTTCCTTGACTTTTTAAAGTCGTCATTGACTTTTTATTTATTTTTAAGTCGTCTTAAATTTTTCTGAACTTTTAAGTCATTTTGACTTTTCCCGACTTTTTAGTCAACTTTGACTTCCGTTGACTTTTCCCGTCTCGTCTCATAATTTTGAAGACCGAAATTTTATTTAAAAAAAATAATATTTTTGATTTATTTTGATTTAGATTTATTAAGATTTATCATAATTTAATATAATTATTTTGAATTTATTCGGAATTTAAATAATAACGTTTACGGTTTTAACCGAACGTCATTTAACTATTCCCGACGCATCGTAAAGCGCGCAACAAAATCGAAACTCGACTTGTGGCATGAGTCACGCGGCCATGTCATCGTTTTCCACTCACGATTGGATATTTTAATTGATTCGATTAAAATAATACAAATATCTTAGATATTTGTTACTTTATCGATCCGTCAACGGAGATTACGCAAATCGAGCAAAAACAGACCCGAATCACCTCAAACCACACGGCTCCTTAAAGTCCTCTAATAGCCTTGATATTTTGATTACTTTTGATTACAATATCATAATATCTAGATCACTATTTGCTTTATCGATCAGTTAACGAAGAATTACGCAAAACGCTCGAAATCAGACCCGACAATCACAATCCCACACGGCACACTTACCCACTCTTAAGCCTTGATATTTTCATTATTTTTCATTACAATATCATAATATCTTGATATTAACTTTATCGTTAATTATATTTAATCGTTTACCGTAAAACAAGTAGTAAACGCGAGTCAATTACGTAACAACAATTTCAAAATCCGACATCATTAGTGGCCTATAATTACACGGCTCCAACCACCCATCATAACTCACAAACACCTTTTCATCTTTCAACAAATCAAATAAAGATCAAAAAACATCACTTTATTTAATCGTTCTTCGCGTTCTTCATCGTTCATCAACCGTTCTTCATCGTTCTTGAGCAAAACCTCCATAAATCCTTCATTTCTTAATTAAATCCTTCCTCATTTATATTTCTAGACTCTCCTCTTCGTTCCTCATCTTCTAGTACGGTTTATTTTCAATTCCGTCAAGATCGTTTTCATCATTTAATTATGGAAAATTTAGTTTAAGTTCTAATAATTGTTTTTCTTGTTATTTCTTATAGGGGAAGAGTTTGAAGACGAATTTGGGGACTCTTATATTTGGGGTGAAGACTAGTAGAAGGGTTTTCTTATTTATATATTTCTTATATTTTGGTGCTAAGTGATTTTGGCTAGCTAAGGTAACGATTCCGTTTTACTCGACGAATTAATGTCACATAGCCTTAGTTTTGTTTTTGTAGTCTTTAGTTTTGGCTCATGTTATAGTAATTATGATTTTAGCTAATAATATAGCCTTTAGTTTTATTTATTTGGATTTTGGTTCATCTTTAATTTTGGTTCATGTTTTTATGAATTATGGATTTTTAGTTAGTAATATGTTAAGTAGTAATTATTATGTTGTTTTATGATTTTTATGTTGTATGGAATTTTTGTGATGTTTGGTAATTTTTGATGATTTTATGTTGTATGAATTTTTATGATGATTTAGTGTTCTTGATGATTTTTTTAAGTTGTAGTAAATTTTTATGTTGATTTAATGTTCTTGAAGAATTGTAATGATTCTTACTAAGTTGTGATTTTTAAGTTGTAGGAAATTTTTATGTTGATTTAATGTTCTTGAAGAATTTTAATGATTCTTACTAAGTTATGATTTTTAAGTTGTTTAGGAA
The DNA here is from genome assembly GCA_022085475.1 of Heliosperma pusillum. Classification (NCBI taxonomy): domain Eukaryota; kingdom Viridiplantae; phylum Streptophyta; class Magnoliopsida; order Caryophyllales; family Caryophyllaceae; genus Heliosperma; species Heliosperma pusillum. Next base: position 42,141 of record JAIUZE010066106.1, read on the forward strand.
ATTTTAACAAGTTTAATGTTCTTGACAAATTTTGATGATTTTTAATAAGTTATGATTTTGTAAGGATGTTTGTTAAAATGGTTGTTTGATGATTAAAAACAAGTTTGGAATTGATTTGGTGTGTTTTATGATGGAACCGAGAAAAGGGGCAAGAACCGGGTCCAAACCGGACCGGTCCAGGCCGGTTCAGACCCGGTCTGGGTTGGTCAAGGTGGGTCCGGGTTTTGGTCTTTGGGTTGTGTCGATGTTCGATTGTTTAATTGTTGTTTTGACGGGTTTTAAATATGTTAAAGCATGCGGGAAATATTAGGAAACGGTTTTTGGTAAAATCGAGTCAAAGGCCAAAACAGCCCCATTTCTGTCCGTGGGCCCATCCAGGCCCATATTGGGTCCGGCCCAATTCAGCCCGTGGGTCCCACCTTGGGACTCGTGTCGGTTTTTGAGTTATCGTCATTTTTATCGGGTTTTGTAATATTTAGCAAGTGGGAAATATTAATAAGTAAAATATTTAATTAAAAAGGTTTTCATAAAATTATTATTTCTCACATGTTAGAAATTATAATATGAGATTAGTTTACGTTGAAATCATTTAAGTCAAGCGGGTTTTGGGTATAATATGATAATTCACATGTTAGAAGTAGTAATAAAATAACATGTAATGAATATGTGATTTAAAATGTCATGTAATATAAAGACTCTGTTTCTAGCGGTTTGATCCAAGGGTTTGGTCAACTAAGATTCTAGTCAGCCCCGATTGGAATGAGACCCGTCGCGGGACTCGGGTCGGGGATTTGTCTTCAAAGTATGGTTGTATGTAATTTAATGGAATTGCTTAGTAGATATGCGGCGATATGATATTTGATTATTTCGATATGCAATTAGTAACATGATAGGATGTTTTCCCGTGACTGATTTATTATATGGTTAGGTGTGTGTTGACAAGTACCCCATAGAGAATATGGATATATGGCGTCTTGACCATTCTAATTCTAAATGAGTAGGGCTTTGGACCATGACATGATAGGCCCGTATATCTTAACGAGTAAAGTGTCGCCGCTGAAAGCTTTTTGTTTGTCTCCGGTGGTGGGTTATATCCAAGTCGGGGGCATGGCTGCCTAAAGTGTTGGGATGGTGGAGTCAGCTTTTTAAGTTACTAGCCATCTATGCTTAGGGGGTAGCCTAGTAGAGTTTCTCAATAGCACGGTTAGGCAGTGGACGGGGACACGGAATAGCTGTGTTGTCGCTAGGTCTGATGATCAGTTAGACTGGATGTTTCTACCGCTGGGGTATAGCCTCGAGTTACAGAGTCGACTATTTGACTGCCCTAGGAACTATGCGTTTGTAGAGGTATTGGTCTTCAGTATGTATGATTCTATCGAGTTATAGAGGTGAGATGCAAGACGGCTAGGATTGATTAGAGTTGGAGAACGGTTGTTAACTGAGTCACATGATTACGTGGTTGATTAGGGTTGAGTTGTATCAGGCGCCATGTTAATTGGTAACCGCTGAGCCAGCATACCAGCTTCCCTACCTCGAGTTATATTTTTTTATCGAATTCACATGATAGCTTTCATATGATAGGTTATATGTTAGTTAACTGTTTCATAACATGAAAAGCATATCATATATGTTAAGGTTTTGTATTTTATATATACATTGCTTTTATGTTTTCATGTTTCATTAAACTCGACATTTCGTGGCTGGGAGAACTCGGAGTTACTCCCCACTGACTGTGGCTGCCGTGTTTATATTTAATGCGGTCGAACAGGTGGTGATGCATATTTTGGGTACATGGACGAGCTAGCGAGCGAAGTATTTACCTTGGACCTATATTCGGTTCATAGTTTGTATATTATTATATACACTTTTATTTCCGTATTTATACGGGAGATATGTCTCCCGTCTTGTATATTTCTTTTGTAGAATTTTATTCCGTATTGTAACGAACCTTTTTATTATGTAATGACACCTTCGGATTGTATTCGTATCTTTTATGTATTTAAAATATTTTTTTTCTTTCCGCAAATTTGAGGGTGTCACAGTTGGTATCAGAGCTATTTTGCTCCCGACGCACGTTTGTGTACCCTTGCATAAATAACTTGACCTTAAGAAATAATAAACCGTGAGATAGAAGGGTAAGATGGGTAGATTAGGATTTATGTTGTAGTCTTCTTGGTCTTGCTAAATGTTAAGTACTAATCTGTGTTTTCCTTTTGCAAGATGCCTCCGAGGATTGACAACACCATTTTAGCAGCTCTTACCGTTATTATCCAAAACCAGCAAAATCTGCAAAACCAGCAAGTAAATCCGAATCCTGACCGTGAGAGGCATGGTGGTTATACGTGGGTCGCTTCTCAGCTATCGAGGAGCCAAGCCAAAACCTATGATGGCGAAGTTGATCCCGTTAAACTTTCGGTGTGGTTGCGAGAGATGGAAAAGAGTTTTTCTCTTTACGATGTCCTTGAAGAGGACAAGGTCCGTCTAGCTTCTCATTTCTTAGAGAAGGAAGCGGATCAGTGGTGGACTCTTACAGGTCCTACCGCTAAGTTGGAGCCTAATTTCGGGTGGACTCGTTTCCGTGAGCTCTTGGAAGCGAGGTTTTATCCCGATGAGTTGAGACAACAAAAGTTGAAGGAGTTCATGGATTTTAAACAAGGACTTCTTTCTGTTCAGGAGTTTACTACCCGGTTCAATGAGTTGGCTCATTATGCCACTCGTCTTATTAGGGTAGAGGAAGACAAGGCTTTCTTTTATCTGGGAAAGCTTTCTCCCCAGATAAAGGGGAAGATTAGTAGAGGTTCCACTTCCTTTGTCTCGATCTATAATGATGCCATCTGGGCGGAGAGCTCTATCCGGGAGATTGCCGAGGAAGCTCGTGCTTCTTATGTTGCTCCTAATGCCTTTGGCAAGAGACCTTTATATCCTTCTTCTCGACCTTCCTTTTCTCCCTCTTTTCCAAACAAGAGGAGAAACTTTCAGAGCGGATCGGCAAACCAGAGAAACCGTCCCTTTGTGCCGAGTATCAACAACGACCTTAAAGGTCGTGTCTGCTTTACATGCAAGATGCCTATTCACCCGGGTGTTGGCTGCTTCAACAAGCCGTTTGTGTGCTTTATTTGCCAGAAATCGGGTCACAAGGCGAATGTATGTCCTGAGAGGAAGGGTACGGTGTCTACACCGGTTATTTCTGGGAGACCTAAGGGTCGTATTTTTATTATGAGCCGTGCTGAGGCTGATGCCCAACCCGATATTGTGACGGGTATGTTCTCGATTTATGATTTACCGTGTTTAATTTTATTTGACACGGGAGCTTCTTTATCTTTTATTTCCATGAGACTATCCGATAAGTTACCGCTTAAAGCTTCAGTAGGAGAAACTACTCCTATATCGTTACCATCCGGAGAAGTATTTTCATGTTCTTATCTTCATTCCGACATTCCAATATCCATAAATGGATCTATTTTTCCGGCGAATCTTTTACGTTTTCCTCTTGAAGAGTTCGATATTATTTTGGGCATGGATTGGTTATCTACTCATCATGCTCGATTCGAGTGCCGTGATCAGAAAATTATTCTTAAAAGTCCTTTGGGTGCTCGTATTTCTTATCAAGGGGTTAGAAAGCAAGCTAGTGTGAAGTTAATCTCAGCTATGAAAATGTTGACTGTTTTAAAGAAGGGTCATCAAGCATTTCTATGTGTAGTGACTACTTCCGATTCTTCTCTTCCTTCTTTAAAGGATGTTCCTATTGTTCGGGAATTTCCCGATGTATTTCCCGATGAATTACCCGGGATTGCTCCTGAAAGGGATGTTGAATTTTCCATTGATCTAGTTCCTGGAACTGGACCAATTGCCAAAGCTCCTTATCGTATGGCTCCTTCCGAATTGAAGGAGTTGAGAATTCAACTTGATGATTTAATTGAGAAAGGCTTTATTAGGCCTAGTGCTTCTCCTTGGGGTGCTCCCGTATTATTTGTCAAGAAGAAAGACGGTTCTATGCGAATGTGCATTGATTACCGTGAATTGAACCGTGTCACAATCAAAAACAAATATCCTCTTCCTCGTATCAATGATCTTTTTGACCAGTTACGGGGTGCTTCTACTTTCTCTAAAATTGATCTTAGATCGGGTTATCATCAAATTCCCGTTCGGGAAGCAGATATTCCGAAGACTGCTTTCAGCTCGAGGTATGGTCATTTCGAATTCAATGTGATGCCATTCGGTTTGACTAATGCTCCAGCTATATTCATGGATCAGATGAATCGTACCTTCCGGGAGTATCTTGATAAATGTGTGGTGGTATTCATTGATGACATTCTGATCTTTTCAAAATCTAAGGAAGAACATGCTATTCATCTTCGAACCATTTTGAGCGTTCTTCGACGCCAAAAGTGGTATGCTAAGTTCTCCAAATGTGAATTCTGGTTGCCCGAGGTATCTTTCCTTGGTCATGTCATTTCCAAAGACGGTGTTATGGTCGATCCAGCTAAAATTGAGGCGGTTGTGGATTGGAAAAGTCCGAAAAATGTGTCCGAGATACGGAGTTTCCTTGGTTTAGCGGGTTATTATCGTCGGTTTGTGCAAGATTTCTCCAAATTAGCAAGACCGATGACTCAATTGCTAAAGAAGGAAGCAAAGTATATTTGGACTGATGAATGTGAAATTGCCTTCTTAGAATTGAAGAAGAGATTGACTACCGCACCGGTTCTAACTTTACCAGATGATGAAGCCGATTATGATGTTTATTGTGATGCTTCAAAGCATGGTTTGGGATGTGTCTTGATGCAGAATAGAAAAGTCATTGCTTATGCTTCTCGACAACTCAGGGTTCATGAAGTGAATTACCCAACTCATGACCTTGAGTTAGCAGCTGTAGTACATGCCTTGAAGACTTGGAGACACTATCTTATCGGAGTTCATTGTAGAATATATACCGATCATAAGAGCTTGAGGTGCATTTTTACTCAGAAGGAATTGAACATGAGGCAGAGAAGATGGTTGGAGTTAGTGAATGATTATGATGCTGAGTTGATATATCACGAGGGAAAAGCAAATGTCGTGGCAGATGCTTTGAGTAGGAAGACTAGTCATTCATTAAATGCTCTTGGTACTTTACCCGATGAACTAGTAACCGAATTTCAGAAGCTTCAGATACAGTTCGTTGGGAAAGGATTTGATTATCTTGGTGCTTTGACCGCGGAACCTGATTTTTATCGAGAGATTCGTACTTGTTTACCGGAGGATGCTACTTTTATCGCCATTCGAGCAAAAATATCACTTGGGCAAGCAAAAGATTGTGTGGTAGATAATGATGGCTACCTTCGTTACCATGGTCGAATGTATGTTCCGAGAAGTGCCGAGTTGAGGAAGAGAATTCTTGATGAAGCTCACCTTTCTCCTTATTCTATTCATCCGGGTGGCGACAAAATGTATAAAGATTTGAGACCACAATTCTGGTGGCCTAGGATGAAGATTGAAGTGAAGGAGTATGTTAGTCGATGTCTTACTTGTCAGAAGGTGAAGATTGATCATCAAAGACCCGGAGGTTTGCTGCAACCTTTGGAAATTCCTCTGTGGAAGTGGGAGTCTATTTCTATGGACTTCGTGATGGCTTTACCTACTACCTCTAGTGGGAAGAATGCCATCTGGGTTATTGTGGACCGTCTGACGAAGTGTGCCAGATTCATACCTATCAAAGAAACTTCAAGGATAGAGGTCTTAGCTGGTGCTTATGTGAAAGAAATAGTACGCTATCATGGAGTTCCTAAAGATATAGTTTCAGATCGTGATCCGAGATTTGGTTCCCGATTCTGGACGGCTTTGCAAGAAGCCATGGGTAGTAAATTGTTGATGAGCACCGCTTTTCATGCCGCTACTGATGGTCAGACCGAAAGGACGATCCAGACTTTGGAAGATCTTCTTCGATCTTGTGCTTTAGACTTTCATACATCTTGGGAGAAGTGTTTGCCTTTGGTGGAATTTTCTTATAACAACAGTTATCATGCTTCTATCAAGATGTCACCATACGAGGCTTTATACGGTAGGAAATGTCCGTAGTCCGTTTGTTGGGATCAAGTGCAAGATGATCATATGTTGAGTCCCGACATTGTTACTGAAACGATCGATCAAGTTCAAGTCATTCGTGAACGAATGAAAGCCGCTCAAGATAGACAGAAATCCTATGCCGATGTTCGTCGACGACCGCTTGAATTTGATGTTGAAGACAGAGTATTCCTTAAAGTATCACCAATGAAGGGAGTGAAACGGTTTGGAGTGAAAGGGAAGTTGAGTCCTAAATATATTGGACCGTTTCGTGTGCTTCAAAGAGTTGGTCCTGTTGCTTATCGTCTGGAATTGCCTCCGAACTTGAGCAAAGTTCATGATGTGTTCCATGTTTCGCAATTGAAGAAGTATATCAGTGATCCGAGTCATATTATTCAAGAAGAAGTGTTGGACTTGGAACCTAATTTGGCTTTGGAAGAAAGGCCGATTCGTATACTTGAAAGGGCTAACAAACAACTCCGAAACAAGGTGGTGCCTTTAGTTCGTATCCTTTGGCGTTGTGGAAACGTCGAATCAGAAACTTGGGAACCCGAAGCTAAAATGTTAGCTAAATATCCCGAGCTCTTCGCTTGAGGTAAATTTCCTTCTTTCTTTCCTCTTTCTATTCGATTTAACCGTTCGATGATTTCGTACCTTCTATCGATATTCGTGATGCTGACGAGAACCTGCCGTTCCGTAGATAAGACCCCGTATTATTCCAAATATAATTTTAACAGTTTTGAAATAGACCTACATATATGTTACGTTTCTTCTTCTAAGTTTCGAGGACGAAACTTTTTAAAAGGAGGGGTGATTGTAACAACCCGAAAAGTACCCAATTTGCTTAAGCAATAGCTTATGGATACTTTTCAGTAGAACTTAAGTTTTTAAAATAGGAATTTTTGTTCGGAGTCGTATTTTGAAATTTCGCGTTCGTATTTGGAATTTTTGAGAGATTTCATGAAAAGACAGTTTTTGGTCATCTTTGACTTTTCTTGACTTTTAAACCGTCTTTGACTTTTCCTGGACTTTTTAAAGTCGTCATTGACTTTTTATTTATTTTTAAGTCGTCTTAAACTTTTCTGAACTTTTAAGCCATTTTGACTTTTTCCGACTTTTTAGTCGATTTTGACTTTCGTTGACTTTTCCCGACTCGTCTTGCGATTTTGAAGACCGAAATTTTATTTAAAAAAATTATATTTTTGATTTATTTTTATTAAGATTTATTAGGATTTATCATAATTTAATATAATTATTTTGAATTTATTCGGAATTTAAAGAATAACTTTTACGGTTTTTACTCGAGCGTCATTTAACTATTCCCGACGCATCGTAATGCGCGCAACAAAATCGAAACTCGACTTTGGCATGAGTCACACGTTGCTGTCATCGCTTTCCACTCACCATTAGATGTTTTATTTATTTTGATTAAAATAATCAAAATATCTAGATATTTACTTACTTTATCGATCCGTCAACGAAGATTACGCAAATCGAGCAAAAACAGACCGAATCCTCACCATGCCACACGGTCCATTTAGTCCTCTAATCGGGCTTGATATTTCATTACTTTTGATTATAATATTATAATATCTAGATATTATTTCACTTTATCGATCAATTAACGAAAATTACGCAAAACGCTCGAAATCAGACCGATTCTTCACCATACCACACGGCTCAAAAAGTCCTCTAATAGCCTTGATAGTTTCATTACTTTTGAGTAATATATCATAATATCTTGATATTAACTTTATCGTAAATTATATTTAATCATTTACCGTAAAATAATTATTAAACGCGAGTCAATTACGGAACAACCATTTTAAAACTCAACACCTTTATTTGTCTATAAACTCACGTCCAACTCCACTCCACTTTACTCACAAACACCTTTTCACTTTTCAACAAATCAAATAAAGATCAAAATATCACTTTCTTTAATCGTTCTTCGTGTTCTTCATCGTTCATCAATTGTTCTTCATCGTTCTTGAGCAAAACCTCCATAAATCCTTCATTTCTTAATTAAATCCTTCCTAATTTATATTGCTAGGATCTCCTCTTCGCTCTCCATCTTCTAGTACGTTTTAAATTCAATTCCGTCAAGATCGTTTTCAACACTTTAATTATGAGAAATTTAGTTTAAGTTCTAATGATTGTTTTTCTTGTTATTTCTTATAGGGGAAGAGTTTGAAGACGAATTTGGGGACTCTTATATTTTGGGTGAAGACTAGTAGAAGGGTTTTCTTAATTATTACTTCTTATTATTTTTGTGCTAAGTGATTTTGGCTAGCTAAGGTAACCATTCCGATTTACTCGACGAATTAATGTCACATAGCCTTTAGCTTTTAGTTTATGATTCATGTTATGGTTATTTAGGATTTGAGTTAGTAACATAGCCTTTAGTTTTATTTATTTTGATTTTGGTTCATCTTTATTTTTGGTTCATGTTTTATGATTTATGGATTTTTAGTTAGTAATATGTTAAGTAGTGATTTTTTATGTTGTTTTATGATTTTTGATGATTTTTATGTTGTATGGAATTTTTATGTTGTTTTATGATTTTTGATGATTTTTATGTTGTATGGAATTTTTATGTTGTATTATTGTTCTTGATGATTTTTAAGTTGTAGTGAATTTTTATGTTGAATTATTGTTCTTGATGAATTTTTATGGTTTTTCATAAGTTATGATTTTTTTTATGTTGTTTATGAAATTTTAACAAATTTAGTGTTCTTGAAGAATTTTAATGATTTTTACTAAGTTATAATTTTTATGTTGCTTATAGAATTTTAACAAATTTAGTGTTCTTGAAGAATTTTAATGATTTTTACTAAGTTATGATTTTTATGTTGTTTAGGAAATTTTAACAAGTTTGTTGTTCTTGATGAATTTTGATGATTTTTAACAAGTTATGATTTTTATGTTGTTTATGAAATTTTAACAAGTGTAGTGTTCTTGACAAATTTTGATGATTTTAATAACTTATGATTTTGTATGGATGTTTGTTAAAATGGTTGTTTGATGGTTAAAACATGTTAGAAATTAATTTGGTGTTGGTTTGATGGTGAACCGTGGGGAAGGGGCTGAACCGGGTCCAAACCAGACCGGTCCAGGCCGGTTCAGACCCTGTCTGGGTTGGTCAAGGTGGGTCCGGGTTTTGGTCTTTGGGTTGTGTCGATGTTTGGTTGTTTAATTGTTGTTTTGACGGGTTTTAATTATGTTAAAGCATGCGGGAAATATTAGAAAACGGTTTTAGTACAAGTTAGAAAAATCAGCCACTTTAGCCCATTTAGGCCGTGGGGCCCAAATCAGGCCCATGTGGGTCCGGCCCAACTCAGCCCGTGGGTCCCACTTTGGGACTTGTGACGGTTTTTGAGTTATCGTCATTTTTTATCGTGTTTTGTAATATTTAGCAAGTGGGAAATGTTAATAAGTAAAATATTTAAATTAAAAAGGTTTTTCATAAAATTACTATTTCTCACATGTTAGAAATTATAAGACGAGATCGTAATTTAATTTGATATCCTTTAAGTCAAGCGGGGTTACGTAATATTTATTTATTCACATGTTAGAAGTTTTAATACATAACATGTAATGAATATGTTGATTTTTATGTCTATGTCTATGTGATAAAGACTCTGCTTCTAGCCGGTTTGATCCAACGGGTTTGGTCAAACTAAGATCTAGTCAGCCCCGATTTGACTGATGACCCGTCGCGGGACTCGGGTCGGGGATTTGTCTTCAAGTAAGGTTGTATTTATTTAATGAATTAGCCTTAGTAGATATGAGGCGATATGATATTTGATTATTATTGATATGCAATTAGTCACCTGATAGGATGTTTTCCCGTGACTGTTTGATTATATGGTTGGTGTCGTGTTGACTAAGTACCCATAGAGAATTATGAGTATATGGCGTCTTGACCATTCTAATTCTAAATGAGTAGCTTGGACCATGACATTGATAGGCCGTACTATCTTTAACGAGCATATGGAGTTCACTGCTTGATAGCTTTTGTGTCTCGGCTTGGTGGGTTTATATCCAAGTCGGGGCATGGCTGCCTGATCCGTTTTTGGACTGGAGCCAGCTTAAGTACTAGCCATCTCTGCTTAGGGGGTCGCCTAGTAGAGTTTCTCATAGACGGTTATGTCATGGGACGGGGAACGGAATAGCTGTTGTCGCTAGGTCTGATCAGTCTAGGACTAGGATGTTTTCCTACCTTGTGGTATAGCCTCGATTTACAGATGACTATTGACGGTTCTAAGAACTTATGCCTGTTTGTAGAAGTATTGGTCTTTCATGTTTGTATGATTCTATGAGTTTTAGAAGGTGAGATGCAAGCCGGCTAAGATTGATAGAGTTTGGATTACTGGTTGTTAACTGATTCACATGATTACGTGTTGATAGGGTTTGAGTGTATCATGGCCATGTTACAGGGTAACCTCTGAGCTAGCATACCAGCTTCCCTACCTCTTGTTATAGTTTATTATCAGATTCACATGATAGCTTTCACATGATAGGTTATATGTTAGTTAATTGTTTCATAACATGAAAAGCATATCATATATGTTAAGGTTTTGTATTTTTCCATATACATTGCTTTTATGTTATTCATGTTTCATTAAACTCGACATTTCGTGGCTGGAGAACTCGGAGTTACTCCCCACTGACTGTGGCTTCCGTGTTTATATTTAATGCGGTCGAACAGGTGGTGTTGCATATTTGGGGTACATGGACGAGCTAGCGAGTGAAGTTTTACCTTGGACCTATATTCGGTTCATAGTTTGTATATTATTATACACTAGTTTATTTCCGTATTTATACGGGAGATATGTCTCCCGTCTTGTATATTTATTTTGTAGAATATTATTTCGTTTTGTAACGAACCTTTTTATTATGTAATGACACCTTCGTTATATATTCGTATCTTTTATGTATTTAAATAATTTTTTTCTTTCCGCAAATTTGAGGGTGTCACATCTTTGCCCTTGTACATGTCCTTGGCATGCACCTCGATCCTTATTTCTTCCTACGTCCTTGTGGCGTAAGTTTATCTCGTGCTTGGCTTCTTGGCCTTCATGAAATTGGTCCCTTGAATGTTCGTGAAATGATAGTGATCGACGAAGATGGAGGGGCGTATCAAGCTTATGGCTTCGACTCTATTTCAGCTCTCACTTGACTATGTAGTAGTTTATTCAGTTTAGATTGCATAGGACCTAATACTCTTGATGTAATTAGTCACGAGTATCTTATGTAATTGACTTCTTTTACCGTTGCCAAAAAAAAAAAAAAAAAAAAAAAAGAAGAAGAAATTCGTGGCAAAAAAACGAATTCGGAGAAAAAAGGTACCTAAATCGCGCTGCGAAACATAGACAAAAAAACACTAAAATTTGCTCGTGCAACATTACGATATCTATTTAATCTCACGAAAATGTTATATGAAGGAGGTCAATTATTACTCATGTGAGCATTGGCCAATGAAAGAAGTGATTTGAAGTTAGTTTTCAATTTTTCATTGAGCCATAGGTTAATGTTACCGTGGAATTAACTTGTAAGTTTTCAATTATCAAGTTAGTTTTCATTATCAATGTTAACAGCTAGGGAGTATAACTTAATGTTACCGAGTTGTTGTTTTTTTTTTTTTTTTTTTTTTTTTTTGGTTCAAATGAGCGCACAATATCGCGGGTGAGAATCGAACCCCCAACTTCAAGGTTGGAGTAAGAGTGCTCTTACCACTTGAGCTACCTGCTCTTACCACTTGAGCGCACAATGTTACCGAGTTGTTAACATGTATTTTAAGGACATGTTATGAAAATAAATGACCAAATACTTTCAAAGATTGTTTCTTTTATGTAGATCTTTAATGTACTTTTTTAGAATATATGTCATAGAGCCCAATAAAACAAAATAGAAAATATTTGTACATTTTAAAAATGGAAGTAAAGATATCAATGTAGTTTCCACGAAACATAAGCATCGTATCATATTACCCATCCTCCAAAAGAAGTCTTAAAATAAATCACTTTTCAACCAAAAAGAATATAACCCCATAACATACTACAATAAATTTTTAAGTCTTGCTCAAAACGGTCATATTCATCTTAAGTATAAAATTGGTTAAGTACTAACGCACACAGATGGCCGAGACAAGTTTATTTTAATTTTCTAAACATTTTACTTTTTGACTCCCATAACTATTTGGCCCGTTCCATATTTAATTAAGACATATTACCGTTTAAATAAAATTTTTGTGTAAATCAAAAGAAGGAAGACAATAGTTGACCCAGATCCGCTAAACAGTCAATCAGGTTGGGTTCAGGTCAGGTCAGTTTGGCCGGGTAAATTTCGGGTTGGCAAGAGCTCAAACATGGTCAGGTCAGGTCAGACTGCGCGTTCAGGTCAACTGTTATCAAGTTATTTATGGATAATAATCTGTATGCATGCAACAATAAACATCAAGAATGGATTATATTGATCAGTTGGGTTACTTCAATTTTGCTCAATAAGCTCGAGCCTTAAGTTCGGGTGTCGGATCGGTACATACCCGATCATCCGGATATGACCATTATATTCAAGCCTGGTCAATTTTATCCGGTCTAGTTGACCCCGTCACTCAATGCTTTAGATCTCCTAATCCAACGACTAAAATGTACCAAACCCGGACCCTCACAAACAAGTGTAAGACATCCAACGGATAAATCCAACCTAAACTTCTCCAACTCCATATAGTAAAAGGTATACACGGTTCCACTATAATTTCAGCACCTTCTATTCCTAGTATATATACCATGCACACATCACTTTAATTAGATCTACTCATAAACATAAAACACTCCTCAGATCACTTAACTTGACAACACAAAAGTATCGTAATAAATCTCAAAGAGGGGCAACCTGAGAAAACACAAACACTAAGAACAACAAACATGGCAGGGAACAAGAGAGTTACACCTATGTTACTGTTGTTGGTAACACTAGTTTTGAGTTGTGTTATTGGGATTTGTTCTGCAAAAAGTTATGTTGTTGGTGGTAATAGTGGTTGGACTATTCCTACTAATCCTTCCTTATACTCAGATTGGGCTTCCAACCAAAAACTTCAAGTTGGTGATGTCCTTGGTAATTTTCTTAATTATCTCCACTCCACATTTTACGTTTGATAAATTTGTCTGATTTGAAAATTTTATACATTACATTTGTATTAAAGCGTTAGGCTCTAACCATTCTGGTTACGCCACTAGTTTTGTCTCGAAATTACGTAGATTAATTAATATTCTACTTTTGTCGTATAATATTGCACTCTAAACTATAAATCATAGTTTCGTTGTATGTTTATTTTCTTTATTTTCAGATAGGCGGTAGTTTTTGAGACACTTCAAACATATAAATTTAGGTAAGGTAAATGACAGGATTTAGAGGATGGTAAGTAGTAATTACACTGTTTAGAAAGTAGTCTCTTTTTAGTGTAACAAACATTGGTTAGGTTGAAAATATTTTTTTTTTTTTTTTTTCGGCAGCAGTAAAAGTTCATTTCATCAGTTAATCGCCCCTTTCGCTAGCACATGCGCTAACTTATTAAGGTTGAAAATAGGTTTACAATAGTGGAAAAATGAGCTGTACTACATTACGTGGTAGATTTTGAAAAAAGATTATTTAATTAGAACTTAATTTTGGGGTTTAACTTAATTGATTTAAGTTTACATTATTAATTTATTATTATTGGCTACCAAGATTACATCTAATATGAGCACTATCTATCATGATACTGAGTATATTTAGAGTATAATTAAATAATGGAAAGTTCTGATATTTTTATTAATTTATTACTGGTAGTATACATAATTTTGATCTTTAAGAATGTTATATAATCTTACTAATGAATCGCATAATTAAAAACAGCCACTTTTTAGGGGAAATTGTCGTAGTGTGGACGTGGTACCATCACTAGTGATGTTTAAATAAATAAACAAAGGTAAGGACACGTGAAAAGGGAAATTAAAAATACAAAATTAGCATGGATTAAATTAAGAACAACTTCGATATAGTCTGAATTTTTTTTTCTCATCTCGGAACATTATTAAGTTAATTTAAGCGATTAGTTTCTCATACAATGCGAAACATATCATCATTTATAATAAAAAATATCATCAAATAATAAAAGTTATAACTAATATTCACATGGAACAATAAACTGATGGGAACAGTTTTATTAAGAAATGTTCACATTTTATCGTAAAATGTTCATATTTTATCCGTCTTCATTTCAGACGGGTACCACTCATCTATAAACAGTTAGTTTTTCTTAAGATGGAAAAATTTTATTATTTTATAATAATAATAAAAGTTAATACTCCACTAATATTGTCACATGCATGTACCAATAAATTGATGATAACTATTTAATTAGAAAATATACGCATTTTATCGTTAACTAGTCACATTTCTATCCGCCTTTATATTTCAGAGGGATACTACCCGTCAAAAACGAGAATTTGCAGAATTCAAAACCTCTGTAAATAATCAGGCTTTCATTTGAGTGAATAAGCCATTATGTTATTTGCCTATTGTCCTGTTTTTATAATAGTCATAATCTGTATAGACAATGTGATGGAATAGAAATGATCAGTTTGACATTGTGTTACTCACTTTGCATTGATTTATGGTATTTTATACAACGATCTTACACAATACCATGATATTGAAAAATGGCAGTGTTTACATTCCCGGCTCAAGTCCACACTGTAACAGAAGTCTCAAAGTCGAACTACGACGCATGTACCTCTGCAGCCACTCTTGGACCGGTCATGACCACCGCGCCAGCTAACATCACCCTCACCAGACCCGGTACCCATTATTTCATCTGCACCATTACCGGCCACTGCAGCGCCAACCAAAAGCTCACTGTCACCGTCGCTGCCTCCACCCCAGCCCCTTTAGTCAGCCCAACCCCGTCCCCTAAATCCAGCTTAGCCCCATCCCCAACCCCGTCTCCTAAGTTCAGCCCAGCCCCGTCCCCTAGGTCCAGCCCTACTCCGTCTCCCTCCCCTACTACATCGCCTAGTCCCTCGCCCTCTCCCTCAGCTGCCTCGCCTATGCTTGCGCCTACTCCTGCAGCTTCTGCACCTGCGACCGATGCCCCGGCCATAGTCCCGTCTGCACCTGGCGGCCCACCAGGTGATTCTGGCACTGCCTCTCCACCAGCTGGCAACTCTGCTGCTGCTAATGCTGTTTCTGGTGTTAGCTTGTTGATGAGCTTGCTGTCTGTTGTTGCTTTGGCTCTACTATTTTAGATTAGATATATGATTATTATTATTGTGTGATTTTATTATGCGTTTGTTTTATTAGCAAGCTTATTTTATGTAGTTATACGATTGAGATTTTATTGAGGGCTTTTAAAGTATAGATTTTTCACTACATATTTTTACATAAGGCTTAATTTTCATCTAGCTTTTTCATATTTATTGGTTCTTTTTTCTTATTGATTTATTTCGGTAGTTTGATCCATGTTTTTCTTACTATTTCAATGTTATTTGAAGCTTCAATTTTAAATACTCCGTGGTTAATGTAACTCATGTTGAAAGTCTTGGTAAAGTGTTATCCTATTAGATTTTATATTGTCGTTTGTAAGAAGCTATGACACTGAAATTAAACTCCTTAAGTTCTTACAAATTATCCCGTTCACAAATTCTAAAAAAACGGTAGTTTTGATATTATTTTTTATCGGTATTTTTTTGTTATTTGTAAGAACTAACTAGTTACCAAATCATGTACCAACTTTTAACTAGCATGTGAGTTTTTGATCAACGAAGTAGCTCTACCAATTCACCTAATTTTTCAAACATAAATTAAACCGACCATTTGATATGACACAAACTCGCGTTAAATGGCACCAAATGCATTAATGCTTGATACTCGAAAATTTAATGCAACAAAATTTGTCAAAACGGCATGGACACCAGTCAACTTCACGTAACTAATATTGACTTATTCAGTATACTTTACCAACATATCAATATTTCATAGCGTACCAAAATCATCTACAACGTGTTTTCACGTGGGGCAACTTCATTTCACATCCTTGTTTCAAGTTCTGACGTCCTCTAAATAAAAACAATTGTGTAAACTATCAACAAGCACACTCTCTTATTTCAGACCGGCCCAAATTCATCTGAAATATTAACGGTAGATTTTATAATCATTTTATGCTAAAACGTAACCACAATAATCTAGCTAATCTTACAGCTTATGCTAACTTGTTTATTAAAAATGGTCACATTTTTGTAAAATGGCATAAATTCCCCATCTTTATTGCAGAACAAAATAGATCATTTAATTTGAAGAGAGACCAATTCATCAACGAAACACATGATTCCACTTTATCCTCCCTAAATATTCATAAACAAATATTTATAAGTGACAAAATAGATAATAAGTTATTGTAGCTCAGTTGGTAGAATCGTTGTGTTACATATAGTAGTTAATATATAGGTACAAATCCTTGCAAGCACATTGGGATTTATTATTTTGTTGTTTATTTTTGGGCCTTATAAATGAAAATTTTGACTATTATGGGATTCAAACGCTTAACCTTCAACAGATTTACCAATGTCTAAACCATTGAACCACTTTTATTTGTTGTTACATTAGATGCTAAAATACATTATATCTTGCACAAAAGATATTCTTTGTAAATATTTTGACAATTATACAAAATAAAGTATTACTTGTTGAAAAAAATATGTACATAATGTAAAGAATATAATATATCACGTAATTATATGGCAAATAATACATAGCATAGAATAGAATATTTTATGTATCTTTTAGTTATAACAATTATAGTATTGTAATTATCTCTTCCTTATTTATTTGGTTGTATTACGGCTACTAGGTTGCTCTAGGTTAAAACATTTACCCTATGTAATTAGTATAAAGATAGTATTGTACACTTTGTAATTTATGCAATTCTTAATGTAAAACCTTTCTCATAAATCTAATACATAATCAATCATTTTACTTAAATATAATTATTAATTTATGAAAAAAATACCAAAATATGAAAATGTGATATCAAAGAGGAGGAATGTATATATTACGAGAGTAAATACTCATCTAATTATTTTAAGAATATGAATGAGTGAATAAAATTTTGAATTTTGGAACAATTTTATCATGTACTATGAGACTATGAACATGTTTTTCATCGTTTCTTAGTGGATGGTTTGTACCTGCTTCTTAACGTACAATTAATTAAGTGAGCTAATAATTAATGAAGACAAATATAAAAAACCTAGACTTAAGACTTTAGACTTTAGACTGACTGTGAAGGACTTTACAACTACTCCCCGTACCCTTTTTGTCATTTCGTTGGTAAAATTGTTCATCTAATACTAATAATCATCCAAATTCTAAAGCATTCTGAGACATTTTCCTACTGTTTTTAAGTTGTTTTTGGCATGGACGCACTTGGGTTCGAATTTGGATGCTGATGTAGTGAATACAGATGGGTGACATCACCTCTTCTAAAGGTTTCTAGTCCGTATCGGTCCTAGAACTTGAACTTAGTAGCGAAAAATTACAAATAGATTCAGGATCACTATTTTTCCAGCTTATTCATTTGTTCAGGCATAAAATTGTCTAGGAAAAGGACGCGTAAATAATTATTTGCAATATAAGAATCGATTAGTTCAAAGGCTTGTCATTAGACAGAAATGTTAATGGGTTAACAACTTGCCCGACCCAATAAAATGTCAAGCTAACCATAATCGATACTACCTTAATGTTCTAGACCGGATTTGAAACGAAATTGATTCGTTATGACTTATGACTCGTGCTATAATGACTAAATTGATGACTAGCGTAATGAATATCCATAATGATCTCAATTCTCACCCGTGACTATGGTCGAAATTGAAACAAACTAGTTGAGTTGTTGCATAAATGCATAGCTAGTTAGGGAATTGCGTAGTATGATGATGTAGTGTATATAAGTAACTAAGTAACTATCATGTGCATCTATATATCTAATTAGGGAATTATATAAGCATCAGAATCTCTCTAAATTTGGGTGAGAATTAAACATCTAAACATATTCATGTTTATTTCAAAGGATTCATTCACATGGGAAACAATAGATGCACCACTAATAATAACTTTTAATATGTTGATCTTATACTAAATTTAAATATACAACCAATTCAAATGTATTGGCCACTATAGCACTGTCCACACACCAAAATAGCATGTCTTCATCCATTTTCTATTTGTTTTGTCACCCATGTGACTTCGTGCGCGTACAAAAATAAGGACAAACTTTTAACACGGAAGTGATCGTATTGTTGTGCTTGTTAACTGTCCATTGTTCATATATTGTACCTCCGACGATTATTAGAGTTCCGAAATATATCAACGTCCTAAATCTCAAGTCTCATATCGATGGTGAACTGCACAAATGTGTAGTATGTAAAATGTGCATATTGGTTACCATTGAACCGCTAATATTGTCTTAGAGAAAGATGTTACACGGGATTGAATGCCACTTAATGACCCATCAATATGGGATTAAAGGTATATATATATATATAATGACTTAATATATCATGAACATGACGAGGGTTAAATTACTTTGTTTTTTTCTTAATCATACATCAAGCCTTTACTTAAAACTTGCAACATAATTATCTCCCAAATACACTGGTCAGGCTTAATAGGTTGTCTCAACATTATGTCTGCGCCTAATTATCGTCAAAACCAATTAGAAAAAAGGGATAATTTCGTATTTTCATTGCGAATATTAAAGGTAGTGAAAAATTGAGTGATCGACATAGATGGAGGTTGAGGTTGATACATAATTGGCTGTCATACGAATTTTGTCAGTGTAGTGAAATGGGTTATCCACCCCCCTGAGTCCTTGTGTGCTAAAATATACACGTTTTCACAAGACTTAGCTTGTGGGCTCATTCTTGACCCTTGACCTTTTATGGATCGGCGCATTTAGATACTCATGCTTGGTTGTCAACTTTATTGGAGGATCATAATTTGTAACACAAATTCTCATTTGTGACGGTTACTATCGGGTCGGTCCCTCTCACAAACTTGCAAGTGGGGGGCAAGTGAGAAACCATTGATTTCCCACTTACCCTCCTCCTACTTGCAAACTTGTGAGAGGGATCCGACCCGTCACAAGCTTGTGATGGATAACTCCGTCACAAACAAGACTAATTGAATTTGGAATTATATCTAATAAATTCCAAATACAGTTAAAACTAATAACTCTGCCCGAATAACCCAATCTGCAACCAAATTCATCAAATATTGATTGTTAATTATCAAATAACTTGATAATAAGCGGCTTGAAAATGATCCAAACCGACTTGGCCGGCCCGAATTCTCGCAAACACGAACATCCTGAATCTGAATTGACCCGACTCGAACCCAACCCAATTGACCCATTTGTCAGGTTTAGTTAAAACTTAATCCCTCCACCCTATAATTATTGTCCATCTTTCTATTTTAGAGGATTTAAAGAAAATGAATGAAATAACTATTATACCCTTAAAATTATATAAAGTTGAGATAATAATATTGTGGTGGGGAGAGGAGGGGGTAGTTAATAATCAGGGGTAAATAGTGAATGTTTAAACTTTTTCATTACTAAATTTAGAGAGGGAACAATTACATTGGAATAAAATTTGGGAGAAAGGGGACAACAAAATTGGATTGGAGTGAGCACTATGGAATAACGGGTCGTTTTGCTAAGAGTATTGGAATGGAATATAACTGAATAGTGTGATACTATAGAGTTATGAAGTTAGAATCCCATATTGCTCATAATTGTTTAGCCTGATTTTGGAATGGATATAGTAATATTAATTGGACGGAATGAAGTTAAAAACTTGGGGGATATGAGTATGGAATTTTAAGGGGTTTAAATGAAATTAGAGTGCGTCAACGCCATCAAGCATCCCAAAAAGGTCCAACAAAACACCATAATGAATTGAGTTCATTCCAATCTATTCCGAAATTTCCAAACAAATGCCTCATAAAGCCTTCCTATTTGTAACTTTATGGAATCAACCATGGTTATCCTGTCTTTCAACATAGTCCCTCCCATAAATAATAATGAGACTAGACAGCTCGTGATCAATAACTTGAGCTCAACTCGATCAAAGCTCAAACCGGGCTCAGCTCGAGAGTTTGACGAGTCAATCCGAATTAACACCAGCTTGGCTAAAAAAGCTCACAAACAGCTTAAACTTGTGCTATTAGATAAAATATTACTCATATTTTATAAAAAAAAATTATCATGCTTATATATTTATATCACACATCAATTGCTCTCATTGATTTGACAAATATTTTTATATATAACCTTAAGGCCTTGTTATTGATAATATCGAAAGGGAAAAAAAAATACATTTATATATAGGCTCGAATTGAACTCAAGTTTGGCTTAAAGCTCACAAGCTTGATAACGAGCGCAAATTTTTCAAGCTCAGGTAAGGCCGAGATCAGCTCGAGATTTACTTTTTGAGCACAAGTCGAGCAAAGCCAAGTTTAGGCTCGATACGACTTGTTATTTCCCCTAGTCTCTCCTGTCCTAATCATTCACAAAGAATATAATACTTATGTAAAACAATTTTACCCAAGGGAACACCATGTCTTGATTCTTAAATAGCCCTATAAAAAAGGTCTTTTGTGACAACCTTTTGTGGTAGCCAACTAGCCACAAGTTATGAAAGGGGTATAAGAGTCTTTACGTTATGATTTTATAGATATAAAACAATTTCATATCCTCCCTCCATTGTCATCACTTCTTTACCTTTTATATTTTTTGTGCGAAATATTTTAATTAACGGTAAGGAAATGATTGGAACATAGGGATAACGAGTCATTGGAGGTAGCTTGATGCACTTTTGGTTATTTGACCAGCCCATTTTTATTAGAAAACGAAAGGTCAGAACTCAGAAGACTGAGAAGTAATGAATGTGCACAGAACCAGGAGTAAAAAAAACAACAGGTGGTCATCAAGAGATGAAGTAAACCAATTTATATTTGTGGCCCATTATAAGAGAGGCATGAGGCCTGTTGCAGAGCCCAACAGGCCCACATGGCTACATGTACTTGTCTTCCTAAAAAAGCTCCATTTGAAACTCCAAAGGGAAAACAGGTCCATTTCCTTATTGTATATTTGCATGTCTAAAAAATGTCCTATATGAGATTGCAGCATTCAGATAAGGCTTTAATAATTAATACATGAAAGTCAGGTAGCTATCTTAGAGTACCTATGGAGCCTCAAGATTTTAACTTATTATAATATTAGTACATGAGAGTCAGGTACCTTTCTTAAGGCACCATCACATGTAAAACAAGAATACTGCAACATTCAAGTGTTCGATTACAACAATTTGGGATCGGCCAACATGAACCGCTATTAACAAAATTCAAGGTCGATAAGAATTAGATATCAACATAGACACTCTGCTAAGCAAGACTCGAATGTTAGAGTACATTCCCAAAAATCACAAAACGTACATGAGAATTTAGACCTGGCAAATTGGTCAATCGGGTCAGATGCGAGTAGGGTCATGTCGGATTTGCAAGTATTCAGGTCGGGTACAGCCATTTTTAGGTGTGATATTATCAAGTTATGTACAGATAGTGGTCATTATGTGACAATGAACACTCGGGTTGGATTGGATAAGGTCGGATTAACTCGGATTACGGGTAAGATTCGGGTCTTCTAATTTGGTGCGGGTCAAGTGCAAGTCGGGTAAGTTTTGCCAGGTCTACATGAGATGACTTATATGTGAGACCAGTCCATTAAGTCATTAACCTCAGAATCAAACAGCAATTACCATTGGCTATAGAAGCAGCACAGAAAGGATATGTGGGAAATCTCATGACAACAGACTACAGCAACTCACTCACTCCTGTCTGTTATGTGTGAAATCTTACTTACATAAAGGATTCACTCATAGAGACTACAGTGATAAAAATTTCAAGCACAGATTGCCAACTACTGAATGCAATGCATACAGAGATTTACAAACCTAATTTACACATATCAATGAATGCCTAATTTTTATACTCCTCCGTACCATCTTAGACATCTTTAATCTAAGACCACGTCCAATTTGTTTTTGTTAACAAATCGGTTTGTGGCTAGGACGACAAATAAATGCTGGACTCAATACTCAATAGTGAGAAGCTCTAGGTTTCCGCCTTCTCAACAATTTTCCTAGTCTAATGCCTAATTTTTTTCATGATAATGCAATTATTTTAAGTTGGGTGTTACAGCAGATATAAGAGATCAAGACTCATTGCATTTCACCATTTAAAGAATATGTTACAATAGGAGAGCGTTTGTCTACCAACCTGGCCATTTACTTTGACCATCAAATTGGTTAGGTTGAAGCTTTGGCAGCCGTTGAGCCTCATCATTCCCTAATTCAGGATAATCTCCGGCTTTACGCTTTCTTAGAGTTGTATTCTCATCAAAAATTTCTGGTTCCAGTCTGTTGTCACAAGGTTCAGAGGGACCACTAGTCTTGTGCCTAGGGAAAAGAGAGAGCTCACGATTCTTAGCCAATGGTTCGGCATACTTGGTAGCATCTTGATGACTGCTTGAACCACCGCCATTGTTCATGTGACCAAATTGCCTCTCCACGCTTGTACAATGGTCTGAAGGACCCAACCGCAAAGACAAATCACAATCCAGTTCAAGCGGATCTCCATGGCTATTAAATGGCCTTATTTGTTTATTCTTTTCAGAATTAATTCCTGCACTTGTGCTAGGCAATGGGCAGTGATTCGTGCTGGAAAAGGAAGTAGGATGGGCCCTAGGCCAACCAACTGGTCTTCCGATGATTATATTGTCGGAAAATGAGTTTTGGGATGTGTGGAAGCTAAACTGGGACTCTACATTTGGGAAATGACTACTATAATACAATGGATAAACAGAAGCTAAGTTCAAAGAAGGCTTAGATTCGGTAGCAACAGAAGGCATCGGTCGAGGGAAGGACTGTTGGTATTGGGGGACAGTTTGGCTACTAGAGTGCGAAAATGTATTAGCTTGGTTTGCAAGTCCGGATCTTGGTGTACTAAATTGATTGCTGGAGGGGTTTGGTGGTTGTGAGAAAGGTCCGTGATTGTTGGTTTTGTCAGGAACCATGGGTGGTGCTTGAGTAGTCTTTTGGAATTTCGGGTTGAGATAATTCCTTGGATTATTATGCCGTTCGCTACGTGATGCCCTAACAGGAACACACCCCAAATGAAGGGCAGCTGAGAACAGAATTAGCAGGGAAAGGATTATTCTTTACTCACTGCAATTGTTATACAACTCATACAAAGAATTTCGGAAAAACGACAAGGTATTAGGGATGACATTAAATGAATGAACTTGATATAGCCCATCAACAACATTAGGTTCGTGCCTCAAAGGACTCCCGCAAATGGCAGCGCAAATAGGAATGTTGTTTCTCAATAACCCATGATGAAAATAGCGTCAAAAATTACATTTAATGACGGCGACTTTACAATGAAAAGGACGACCAGTTAGTGACCAGGCACAGTAATGTATACATGTGAAACTGAGTGGGGGAAATAAAGTGATGGAAGATGTAGCCCTTGCACTAAGACACAAACCCGATTTCACATATGGACTGACAACTGGACTGCATTTGAAACGAAAATAACTAAATTTCTTTCAAAAACAGTGTAGAACTCCAAGAATTGTAGAAATTTTAATTAAAGGACGACTACTTTATCACGAAAAGAAGCACAGCTAGTTAAATATTCAAGCATAGTAATGTATGCTTGTGACCCAAGGGGGGAATAAAGTGATGGAACATGCAGCCCTTGCAGTCTTGCACTAAGACATTAACCTAATATTACATATGGACCGACAACTGGACTGCACTCTCGAAACGTAATTACCCCAAATTTCTTTCAATATCATCAAACTTTCACATCGCCAAAAACAGTGTTGAACTCCAACAAGAGTTGAAGTGCACGCCCTAACACTTTGCTATAACGCTCACCTACATTATCCCGTATGCGATAGAGTGATAGATTTAAGTGAACAGCAAGCAGCATCAAAACACAGTCAAATACAGAGAGAAGCTTACCTTCAATACAAGGCTGAAGAAATTGACCCGTTTCAGTACTCTCATCTCGTCTAATTATGGTGTTTATAGCATCATTCAGGCGGTCCCAAAGCGTTTCAGTATCCACATACTCAGCCTAATCAAACAATGTAACCCCCAAATTTAGCTAAAAACAGCTAAACCCCATCACAAATCACTGCAATACTAACATCTAAAACACGAATGCTAAAACAAACAATTAAAGGCAAAAAATACCTCCGAATTAGCTTTGGAATACATAATCTCCTCGGCTTTGAGCACAACTCTAGGGAGCTTCTCCTGCCATTCTCTATTCTTTCTAGTGACAGAACCATGAGCTTCAGTGACAACTCTGAACAAAACACAAACACATGGTGGGCAACTTTTTACACACCAAACTTTCCATAAAATGCAAATAAAATCAAACTTCATAACCAATAAGACTAACTATCAATCAATCTATCATGATGGGCACTTGAAACAAATAACACCCAAAAGATTTAATGAACAAAGATTGAAACTTTACATCAAAACAGGTGAAATTACATAATGGGCAATCATTTACTGTAAGCAAAACCAAATTAAAAGCAGAAAAAAATCAAAACTTGATAACAAATGAAGCTAATCATCATGCTAAGCACTTCAAACAAGTAACAACCAATCAAAGATTGAAACTTTCACATCAAAAAGAGGAAATTACAAAATGGGCAATCAGCTAGAGTACAGAAAACTAAATTAAAAGCAGAAAAATCAAAACTTGGTAACGAAAGATTGAAACTTTACATAAAAAAAAGAAATAAAAAGCAGAAAGATTGAATCTTGAAACCTGAAAATCTGTTGAATGATGGAACCTCGAATGGGTTGATGTCTATCACTATGCCAAGCTCTACGAACACACTCATAAGGTCTAGGACCAGGTCTAGGCATGGTCAACTCAACTCAACTCAACTCAACTGATGTTGTTGTTGTTATTGTTAGTATTGTAGTAGTGTTGTGTTGTTTAGAGTGTTGAATAAGTGAAGAAGGTTTGACAGACTAATAACCCTGTGCCGCAGCAAGAAGTTGTTCAATAGTTGCTTTCAGGGCTTTTTTTTAGGCTGAACAACCAAGAGATGTTGCTTTCTGACTTTTTAGGCTCAGCAGACAGTAATGTTATGAGGGTGGAAGTGTGTGTGGGGGTATGTGAGAGACTGAGAGACAACTTCGCCTTCTTTTTTTTTGGTTTCGCGACTTGCCTCCTCTCTCTCTTCGATTACTGTTGTCCGGTGTCTACTCCCGTCTTTAATTACTTGTGTCCAAAACACTAAATATCAACCTCATCCGTCTCTTATCGATGGAAATCGGATCATTCGAGTCGGTTTTATGTATTTTGATCTAATAAAACGTACATTTACTTGTATTACAACTAGTTGTAAACCCGTGCAAATTGCACGGATATGTTGTTTCAATTTTGTTAATATAAAGTTTTAGAGTTATGAAATTATATTTAAGATTTTAAATTTGAATTATAAATTTCAATAGTAATTAGCGTAAATGATGCTCTAGTTACATGGGTTACTTCATTATTACGTGGGTTACTTCATTAAAACCCCCGGTTGAATAGTTGTTGACCCGTGCAAATTATTTATATTAGCAAGTTTTATTTAGTTAAACTTGTCTATGTTTTTAGGACCTTTGCATGGGAGAAAATGAAAGTTTTAATACGTGCGTAAATAAAATGAAAATATTGGCCCGATTTGAATAGTTGTAGACCTCCACAAATGGTTACACCCGATTTTCATTTTATAAAATCCGTGCAAGTTGTTTAAAGGTCTTCAATAAATAATTACAATAATTAACAAACAAACTAACAAATTATTTATAAAGTGCGTGGGGGTATAAGTTACTCCGAGGAACGGGTATACACTAAGTCACGGCTCAAATTACCCCTAAACAAACCTTATAAACCAAATTCTCATATAAGACAGGCATTATCCGTCTTAAACTTAAGACCGTTTAAATATATACAAATCACCCCACTTGTTGTTTAGAAAATACCAAAAAAACTTATCTTTATTACCATTATATATTAGTATTTGACCTATCTTAAACTTAATACAGATAGTACCCGTGTTCGTGTTCGTGTCCATGCTCGTCTTAAGTAAGACTTAAGAACCTTAATTGTCTTCATCTAAAAACTTGAAAACCCTCTAACTCCTCGTTTATAACCATTACACCATATCACCTCTCATGTCTATATCTTTCCATAAACTTATCGCCTTATGTACATGATTTATAAATATATAGTTACGATTATATCAAATATACTTTTCATGGGCTCAAAGATGTTGTTAAGGTTTCTATTTGCAGCCGATTCACAATTACTGTATATTTTTTATTATTCATACTGTATATGTTATGCATGTACCCAATATAATTGTCAGACAAATATATTCTAAATTTTTTTATTTTTTTGCAAATTCTATTTTTTCTAATTATCAAGTTCAATATAAGACTAAAAATTATAAAAATTATCTAATCATATAGTTTTTCTAATTTATAAATTTATGTAAATAGTTTATAAATCGTTACGAAGTAAAATGTAAAATTTAAATGTAATTTGCCTTTATTGTGTACATAAATAGTCGGTTCTTTTATTTACGGGTTGCCCTTATTTATGTAAAGTTAGTTTCCAAGTAAATAATTTACAAAGAAAATGTTGACTTTTCAACTTCCTACTTTTATGCTATGCTTGACACATAGGATTTTGGGTTGTTGCTTTCATAAAGAAAGATAGAGGAGAGGGAGGTCTGAACCTGGACTTATTATCCACAATATCCCTAGGACTTTATCAGAACTTTTAGATTGAGTCGTGTTATGTAGACCGGGCAAAATCGACCTTACCTGAATGACCTGGCCCGACACCCGAATTCAAGACCCGAGCGTGACCCGAAATCCGAATTGACCATGCAAAATCAACACTACCACAATGCTTATTGTTGCAAACTAATTATTATCCATGAAAAATTTGATAATACCTTACCCGAAAATGACTTGAGCCTGAAGCCAGCAAGCTTGAAATTGATCTGACCCGCAATTGGCCCGACCAAACCCGACCCGATTGATTTGTTTGTCAGGTATAATCTTATGCTCGTTAACCCTCATTATTATTTTTGGTTATCAGAATTATTTTTAATATTTTGGTGTCAAATGAGGCCTTGCAATAAGAGGGGGGATTCAAACCCGTGAGCCCATCACTTATTATCACAATATAATAATACATGAGTCTTAGCCACTATGGTATGACCTCTTCAGCTGGTTATCAGATCAATGCGGGTGGACACAGACCATAGGTTATATATTTTATAAAAATTAAAAATTAGTAAGTAAAATGTCAAATTCTTATTTGGATCGTTATTAACTCTATTTATTGTCGAGGTGTAAATTAAATTAGTACATTATCGAGTCATGTAAAATGTCATATCAGTTTCATCAGGTTATAAGCAATCAAGTTGTGTCGATTTGATCTAGAGTATGATCAAATAGTGGCGAGTCTAATTCAACAAAATTTCAATAACCACGTAAATATGTCCGAGTTTCTCGAGCCGACCTTATGCGAGTTATAAACTCAATCTCGTTTTCAAGGTTCATAAACATAGAAATTAGAAACTATATCATGTATTTAGGCCTCAAGAAAGCGAGGCTATAATAAAATGATACTCCTAGAACTTAGTTAAAGTTGTAATGTTATATTAATCATGGTAATATGAATAATGTTTATCGTTAATTTATTTTTGCATAACTGTTCATTTTTCTATCTAATCTAGAAAATACAATACTATCAAATATTTTATTATATATTCTAGTAATAAGAGTCCTTTTTTAATACTTCGCATGTTTTAACATTTTCTAATGTTTCACTGTTATAAGATTTACTATTTGTATTGAAACTTATTTGATTTTCTAAGTTGTATTCACCTATTTATAAAACTAAAGGTATAACTTATAAAATGAAAAAGGGTGGCCATGCAAACAAGAAATTAAACAAGAAAATCTATTATTATTTATATAGAGGAATATATACTTACACCATATTATGTTGTACATAAGATATACGAAGTATCATACCCTTAACAACTAACTTTGAGCATGTAATACAAATATTAAAAACATGGCATAACTACATTGTTAACAAGGACGAAGTTAGAAACAAAATTTTAAATAGCAAACTTTATATTTATAATTTACAAATATGGAGTAATATATATACTCCGTATTTGCTAAGGAGTTGTGCTCAAAGATTTCCGAATAACAAAAATTGGTAATCTTAAATATTCTTTTTAGGATTTGGCGTAGCAAGTACTAGTAGTGCTACCCTTGCTATTATACGTAGATTCCAATTCCAACTTATTGTTATCTCTTATTTATCAGTTCGTAAAATTATTTAGAATATTAGTACTACTTATTTATCATGCCTTATCATGTCATTGTTTGCTTGTAGGAATCACAAAGCCTTCATCTCATAATGAAACTTCACTACGTTGCACTTTGTTGTTATCAATCTCATGGATCATTTGAGTAGACCCTTGTAGATGGGATTTAAAAAGTTTATATCATTGTTGGTTCATATTTGGGATGGCATCGTTTTGTTAACACTTTAACATATGAGACAAGTCACAACAAAACAAATTTATGAAATCACTTTAATAATTCCTTTACTCGATCATTCATTCATTCATTCATTTTACACAAATTCTCGTTACAGACAGGCCGATTCCGTCTTCAGCTGAACACGGGCCAAATGTGGTCAGTTTAATAATAAATGTAACCATGTGACAAACAACCAGTTACAACTTAGGAAAAGTTATTGATTACATTTGTTGTTAAAGTGGTTACATTTGGCGCGTCTTCAAGTGAAGATTAACGAAAACGGCTCGTCTTTAATGAAACTTACTGTTCATGTTGTACCGTTCTGATCATTTACCTATCGTTCTAATCATTTACCTACCTTTCTTTTTTTTATATGGATATTTTAATCAAAAGGCAAATAAATAATTAACTCACAAGAATTATATATAATCATCTAATATTTAGAATAATACTTTAATTATAGGTGACCAACGTGGCAAGCCAGCTTGACCCGACTCGGTACAACCCATCGCGTCTGTTTTTAGTGGCCAGCTTAGTACGCCTCAACACTTCCCCCTGCCCAACCCGAGTCGATCCCGTTGACCTAGTCCAAATATCAATACATGGTTCTGCCCCGCCGATCGACCTCAACAATAACATTAAATGGGCCGTGCTTGAGCCAGTTTTTCCAGCCTAGCTGGGAACAACAGTTCTCCCACTTAGTGTCGTGCTCGAGCCCATGCCATGAGCCCAGTCCGGTGGTGGCTCAGCCTGCATCGAGCCTCGTCCATGGCCGACTCCAATTAAGTTTAATTAGTGATCAATTCTATATTACTAATAATAATAACCAGTTGAACACTAGGGTTAGTGAGTAGACATTGTAGAGAATATAAAGTTTATAAAGGGGTCATTCGAGGCAACAAAGGATAAGAGGGGTGAAACAAGGGTGCCAAAGTTTAAAAGAGGTGGCAACAAGGGAAACATTTTTTTATAAGGGATGGTCTACAAGGATGCATGTTAGAACCATGTTTGATTGATGATACAAGTTTCCTTTGCTATTTAATCGTGGGTGTGCTTTTTCTAAGTTTTTGAATGTATCTTGCACTCTTGAAGCTTTCAACTCATGTCACATGATCATTTCAAGTTTGCCCAAAGTTGATCAAGATGAAGATAATTGCTGCTTAGTCTAGTTGTTGTAATTAAGGTGCACTACAAGGTGGAAGCTAATTAGCTACCAATATTTCAGTAGCAAATCACTAGCTTTCGGTAGCTAATTACAAATAGAGACGGAATTTGCGACGGTAGATGGTTCGTAGCTAAAAGCCTTGTCGCTAATTTTGCTACGGAATTGGCTACCAAAAAATAGCTAGGCCTCCGCACTCATTGCGTGACATGTCACGTAGGACCACCGCCCACCGCCTAGCTCATCGAGCATGCATGCATCTCCATGCACCACCTCTTGTAGAAAAGTTAACAATTTATGTTGTTAAGAGGAATCGATCCCGTGACCTTCAACATCATAACTGACATTCTAACCATTGAGCCAAATGAAGATTAATGAGTATTTGGGTAATGAATATCTACTTAAGCTAAAAATCATTGTTACGTATGGGCATTATAAGGTACTTTTAAATGATAATTATAATAATATAAGTAGACTATGATAATAATTCAAAAGTATATTTCACATTGATAATTATTTTGTATTAAATGTACAATATATATGATAGTAAAAATTAACTTTAGCTACCAATGTATTTCCGTAGCAAAAAACTAAAATTAGATACTAAATTTACTACCCATTTTGTGTTGTCTCTATAATAACTACGTACTTCTATACTAATTTTTTTTGGTCTCATAGGTAGCGACTAAATAGATTGTTCTGTTATATTGTGTCGACATATATAGAGACAACTCTAGCTATCGACAAACTTTCGTATCTAAAAACTTAAATTGGATACTAAATTTGCTACCGCCTTTATTTAGTCTCTAAAATAAAGACGTAATTAGCTACCATTATAGTTTGGTCTCCTATGTAGAGACTAAATATATTTTTTGTCTCAATATTAGTCGCTAAGTTATATATTTAGCTACTGAGTTTCACTCAGTTGTTAATTCAGTAGTTAAAGCATCATTCTCTTGTAGTGGTGGTTTAACTCGCTTATTAAATCAATTGTTTACAAAACCACAACGTTGGTCACTGTATATTTATTTAAAGAAGATTTTAAATTCACAAACCTGTTACCAACTTTCAAATCTCTTTAAAAGTGTTGATTCTTTAAAATTTGAAAATAAGAGTTGAGAGAAGGAAATTCACTCTGAGAAAAGCTTGGCTCACTTTATCAAAAGTCAAAAAGAAAGTTTAACTCTTTCCGAAAATGGATAAAGGTGAAAAAGTAACTTGTTTACTTGTGAAAGCCAAATTTACCCTTTGCCATTTTGGTGAAATTTCTTATTAAGCCAGCAAACACAATAGCTATATATTGTGTCTTGAGAAAAATGTTTTATATTTTCACTCTCACCTACTCACTTTATTTTCTTATAAATAACACTGTACTCTCATTATTTTCAAAGCTAAGACTTTTCTTAGCTATTCAAGAGAAAATCATTTGCAAATCATTTATACTTTCAAGTTCTTGTTCTTCCAAGTGTTTTGCAAAATCAGTTTCGTGTTTTCAAAAGTCTTCACTTGTTTTCTAAAATTCTCCCGTGGATCAGTTTGTTGCACTCTGATATTGTAAGCTTGTTTGATTATCTTGTGTTTAAGTCTAATCATTGATCTCCTCGTTCATCAAGTGAACAATTGAGATCTCTGACTTGTAAACCAAATTAAAAGATAAGAACCCAAAACTCTTAGAGCGGAGTAGCTTTAAGTATGAGTGCAATCATAATTGGTTGAAGAAGTTGTTTTATTGTAAGGGGTTTAGTTATTAATGTTAATTTCTAAACATCAATAAAACAGCGTTGGACGTAGGTTTCAGAGTAGAAACTGAACCAGTTTTTACTTTACTTTCGTTGTTTCTTTCTTCTTGATCTACTTTGCAACATACAGAATGACCGCAGTCATCAACACTGTGACATAATCTCGCTGTCTTATCTTGTGAACTTAAACAATCAATTAAGTTTCTCAAGAATTCGACTCTTTGCCTCCATTATCGTTAAAGTCAAACAGAAAATTTAAAAAGGACCCCCTAATAATTCACCCCTCCCCCCTCTTAGGTGCTTGGATCCATACTTTACATTGCATGCCAAAGTTTGAGAGCGGTGGCCACAAGGATGACAAAGTTTAATAGGGTGGCCATATATAGTGGCATAAAATTTAAGCGGGTTGGTCGCAACGGCACAAGTTTAAGAGGGGTGACCACAAGGGAACAAAGTATAAGGAAGTTGGCCACAAACTTTAAGAGAGATGGCCTCAAGACCACAAATTTTAAGAAGGGTGGCCATAAAAGGTTCAAAGTATAAAGAAGGTTGGATTGGATGATGAGCCTCGTACCATGACATGAAAAGAGTCGATAATGAAGAGTATGGATCCAAACACCTAAGAGGAGAAATAGGTGAATTAGGTGACTTTTTTTAAAAATTTCTTTCAACTTTTAAATATCCAAGTCTGATATGAAAGATATTTAAGTTGAGCTCCTGAGATACTTAATTGTTTTAAGTTTACAAGAATTCACAGTAGGTCTATGCATGTCACAATATTGATGACTGTGAACATTCTGAATTGCGAGTAGAACAATAATTAAATGAGGCAGCGGAAAATAAAGTACTTAAGGATGTTTTTTCAACTGGTTCAGCTCTTACTCCAAAGCCTACGTCCATCGTTATTTTATTGATGTTTAGAAATTAACTCTAATTACATACTAAACCCCTTACAATAAATCAACTTCCCCAACCAATTATGGTTGCACTCAAACTTATAGTTACTCCGCTTCAAGAGTTTGTGTTCTTATCTTTTGGTTTACGTATAGAGTTAAGGATCTCAATTTTTTACTCAATGAACGAGGAGATTAACAATTACACTTAGATACAAGATAATCGAACAAGCTTAGAATGTCACAGTGCAGCGAACTCATTCAATGGAGCGGAAAACGAGTGAAGACTTTTAAAAACAAAAATTTGATTTTGCAAAAACACTTAAATGAACAAGGACTTGAAAACATAAATGATTTGCAAATGGTTTTCTCTTAAATAGCTCAGAAAAGTCGTAGAAAATAGTGAGAGGAAAGTGTCTTATTTATAAGAAAACAAAGTGGTTAGGTGAGAGTGAAAATATAAAATATTTTTCTCACAAGACACAATAGAGATACAACAAACACTTTGCACCTGCAATCTGAGTTTTGTTTGCTAGCTCAGTGAGAAGTTTCACCAAAATGGCAAAGGGTGAATTTGACTTTCACAAGTTACTTTTTCAACTTTATCCATTTTGAGAAAGAGTTATACTTTCTTTCTTACTTTGTATAAAGTGAGCCAAGCTTTTCTCATAGTGAATTTCCTCCTCTCAAATCTTATCTTCTTCTTTTTAACGAATCAAAACTTTTAAAGAGATTTGAAAGTTTGTAACAGATTTGTGAAGTTGGAATCTTCTTTGAATAAATATCTCTGGTATGCTGAATTAGAAACCACATTGACCAGCATTGTGGCTTTGTAAACATTTGAATTAATATGTGAGTTAAACTACATTGATTACAACAACTAGACTATACAGCAATTATCTTCATCTTGATCAACATTGGGTAGACTTGAAATGATCATGGGGCATGAGTTGAAAGCTTCAAGAGTGCAAGCTACATTCAAACACTTAGACAAAGCACACACACGATTAAATAGCAAAGGAATTTGTCGTCATCAATCAAACATGGTTCTAACTTATAAGTCCAATATAAAAGCTCTGTGAGGAAGAATAATATTTTGGAAACGAATGATTGAGGGTGTTAAAGGAACAAAAGTTGTGGCACTTAATTGTACCTATATATGAATGTAGATGAAGATGTTGGTATTGTCGCCTTCACCACACTGACCGCGAGTTGGTCTTTAATTTCACTTTCTGAGATACTGGAGATTGCGAGGATTTGAACACGAGACTTTTGTTCGTCGTTGGCTCTGATACCATGTTAGATGAGCGATGTTAACCAAAATCTTAAGGTGATGGTTAAGACACAACAATTATATTTATATCCTATTATATTTGTGTTACTTTCCATGACTTTTGCAATTAAACATCAATAAAAGATAACTAATGCACATATTGATTGGCAATCCCATGAATCTTAGTTGAGTTTAAGATTATATCACGTTTTCATCTTCCTGGTTAGATTATTTAATAGGTTTCAAATTCTTCTCATATATTTTAAAAAGAGTATAGATCTTACTATCTTAGCGAAGCAACTATATAGTATTTATGACTACGCTTTGTGCAATTATACTTTGTTTGCTCGAGGGGAAGTCATGCAACAACTCGATTGTGAACAGTATGATCAATGTAAGAAAAGAGATTACGAGAAAATAAAATAATACGATGGAAATGAAAAGAATAGGAAAATATATGATCAAAGAAAAAAAAAATTAAAATTGCAACTATGCTATGTGAAAATTGACAATTGTTCTTTCGGCCCTCTAGAAATTAAAGTAAAATCATGGAACGGGATACGACTTATTTTTACACATGCATTTATAAGCCATAGGACAAGTCTCAGCTTCCTCAAGTGAGGCACACACAAAGCTAACCATAACTAGCCTACATGGTGAGCATGATCCACACGCGTGTGAGCAGTCGGGCAAGCTTGAACCCGCTATTTCAACCGTGTTTGGTCCAGATCCCTTGGGTTTTAATGCAGGTCTACTTCTTGGGCTTCCCATTGTGTTGCCTCTTATTCTTGCTTGTGCTCCTCTATGGGGGTTGTGAACTGAAAACACGACATTAATCAATTAACATTAAAACGCGACACAGGTAAGAATAATAATATTAATCCAAATAATTATTGTACGTATCTCCAACCGTGAGACGGTCCCTCTATTGAATTAGGGTTTTTTATAACCAAAAAAACATCCTAATCTACATTTTGTACGTCGTAATAATAATTCTCTGAAAATATGCTGGTTGGTAAATAATAAGGTCCATCATTTTCCTAATAAATTGCATTCGAGAACGTTAATTGTGTACTATGGTGCTCTGCAGTCTACACTTATTCATTTTACTACGTGTTGTGTAGATATAACTTATAACTTATAAGTACTACTTCATGTTATTATTATGGCATTAATATTATGCATACATGACAGTAGTGTTTGTTTAAGAGGAAGATTTGCAAGTACTATAAATCATGAGAAATTGAAATATGAACTCGTAATAACCCTACATACTTCCCTAATTATATATAACCCACCACAAGCACTTCGTGTTTAATATTTTTTATACTCGTAAACTATATATATTAGATACAAAAAAAGTTATTAGTACTCGATCGGTATATCATTTAAGCGAAATAATAAGAGTATGATATAAATATATAATCATACGAGTATAATTTAACTTGAGTAACGAATTGATATGTACTATAAATTAGCGAAAATACTTACAAAAACGGGGTCTAGTTAGGTGTCTCGAAGAAGTAATATTAGGCAAGATAACGAGGACGATGAAGAGAACAACCATTAGGGAAACGGAACTCTTAACCTTCATTTTTATCTTGTTGTTTTTGTGTTATTGCTTGAAAAATTGTATTTCACACTAATTTTGTTCACTTTGCTCACTTGAGGTAAACTTGTTTGATAGCTTACTTGACGAGAGAAAGTAAAAAGAAGTGTGATATAGTCTGTATATTTAAAGGGGGTGTTAAAAGAGGTGTGTATTTAAGCAAATCACACACAAAACTAACATTTTGCAAATAAAGTTATCACATGAAAACGGTTGTAAAAGAGAAAAAAAAAAGGTTAAAAGTAGTGATTCAATTATGAATAAAATGGTGAGCTCTTTTTTTACGTGATTTTCTGACTCATCATGCAATAAATCATGCATTTCTGTGTCATTTTATAAATTTGAAAATTTAAAAATGGAGGTAAAAATTAAATTTGAATGGAATTGTGTAAAAATTAAGGTATGAATTTGGAGGATGTAATAAATAATGTGGCAGAAGGGAGTTTCCATAAATATTGTGACTACAATTAATGTTGTTCTGCCTTAGTCTCGCAAATCAGATTCATGCTGCAACCAGGGCTATCATTTAATACTCTCTATAATCAACTTCAGATTCTTGTTTTTTACATTGTTTGATCCAAAATTTCATATTTATCGGCAAACTTTTAACCGTCTTAAAATTAAATGATGGTACACGGCCCTAAAGGAGTACTATAATTCTGTTGAGTATACAATAATTTACAATATTTTTATTACCGTATAGATTATGAACCATATCGAGTTACCAGTTGTCTTGGTTAAGTCGGACATTATTTGTGTTAAGCTTAAAATGGGGTCAAATACTACCACCATGTTACCAGTAATCTTGCTTAAGCCGGACACTTTCCGTCTAAGTTTAACACGGGTCAAATAGTATCACATGACAACGAATGAGGTAATTTAGTACGTATTTGTCCCGTATTAAGCTTAGAACGGATAATATCTGCCTTAAATAAGAATTTGTGATTGACAATGTGACAGTTATAAAATAAGAAAATGTCTTACACACTCTTTTAATTTGTTAGTTACACACTACTTTTACTTCGCGTAAATGAGGTATTTAGCATAAACAAAAACAATTATTGGACGATTTATGTGGATTAAGAATAAGATGGTTTGAATTTAGTTTTTGTTCAAAGTTTTACCGAGCCAATACCTTCTTAATTTTTCGTTGAATTTGGGATTTTATAGTTAACTATCTTAAAATTAAATGTTATTATACGGCCTAAAATAAGTACACACTACTAGGTTTTTTAAAGTCTTTTTTGTAACACCTTAATTTATCCGAAAGCATTTAGCAAGACCTTCTCAAGTAAACAGTGATGCTACCATCCTGATTTCCCCATATAGCGAATATCAAACTACAATCCAAAACAAAATAATGATAAAGTAAAGCTTTAGTGAAATAAAACTGATAATCCAAATTAAAGTGACAGCGGAAATAAATATCTAATCTACAAAAAATGACAAAAATAAAGCTAATCTTTAGCCCGACCCCATTCGCCGTCCCAATTGCCCACGTCAGCATCCAAATGCAAGGTCATCAAGTATCTGAAAGACTAATTGTCCCCTAGTTGACCATAAATGTAAAAAGGATCACCACATATAATTTTAAAAAGATTTGACACATACACAAACACACAATCAACCAACATGTCGAGCGAGTAAGGATAACAAATACGCATGTAAACCTCTAAGAGAGACAATGTCAAGGATATCAACAGTACACCAACATCTCAACACAATCAATGTCTCAATCAAACATTCAGGGCAATGCAACGCAATGGACTATGAGGAACTCAAATCACAAAACGAACGTGCTTACCCTCAAACAATGAGGGCTACAAATCACATGGCGCAAATCATGTGTGTTATAAATCACACGACAAAAATAGTGGTACTCAAATCACACGACGAACGTACACTACAAGAATCAGGTCCAGTACCGACGGTCTCAAACGGTCGCTAAAATTATAAATCGGTCGGTAAGAGCAGATACCGACCGTTTTTTCTTCCGTGGCGTCCGCAAAACATCGGTCGGTAACTGTGGTCGGTAAATTTTACATACCGACCGATTGCAAGACGGTCGGAGACATACCGACCGATAAATCCGTCGGAAGAGAATAAATCCGTCGGTGCCAAAACATATTGACTTGGTCAATATCAAGAGCCAATCGGTCGGTATTATCAAATTCGGTCGGTAATTACCGACCGACTGTCGGTCGGTATGAGTCTTTAGTCAGTCGGTGCCAGTTTGTGTCAATTAATTGGCAGAATGTTTTTGGACGGCAGTCGGTCGGTATTTTATTTCAGTCGGTCGGTAAAGTATATTGGTCGGTCGCTAATGGCTTTTGTCGGTCGGTATCTAATGTGCACGATATGGGTGATTTTTGCTTCTTATTCTCCCCCATTTGCTATATTTCCTGCAATGTTTCAAAATATATACAAATGCATTCGGACACAATTTTTTGGAACCAGAAACCGTCTTTCAAATTAGAAAATTTTCAACGTAATCTTACAACCAAGATAGCCATAACGCTACATGTCTTACATCTACCGTAACCATAATCAACTACTAAAGTTTACATTATAAGTAACCATGTCTTATATATACAACCAACTACCTTACACTTGAAAACCATTTCCGCCTCCACCAGAGTTATCGTTATTTGGGTTATAAGGGAAATCAAATGTGTTATTGTTGCATCGGTATTGGGTTTGGGATTCAAATAGTTTGGCTAAGGCCTCAGTTTGGCGCCTTGTTTCTTCTCGTTCACGCGTACTAGCGGCTTGACTTGCCGTGATTTTTTGCCTTAGTTCTTCTTGATTTTTCAAGTAAAGTTCTTCCCTCTTCCGAGCTTCTTCTTCCCTTTGTTGCACCTCCTCTCTATACTTCCTAAACTCTTCGGCTTCCCTCTCACGTGCTTCAATTGATTGACTTAGAACACCCGGGATATATTGTTGGGAGGCGGAAGAATTACCTGTCGACGATGATGACGCCGGGGGAGTGTAATATAGTGAGGCGGCGGTCCCTAAACCAAAGACTTGGCCCTTCTTGTATCCATCCACCGAATCGTACCAAACCTTGTTAACGTCAATCGGAATTCCTTGCTCCGTAAGCTCGGCTATCATCCTTTGAAAATTTTGCTACATTGTCAAAAAGAAAGTTGTAAATAACTCATCTATCGTCCTTAGAAAATAAAAAAGCGTCTATCGGAAGTCCTAACACAAATGTAAAAATGAAATTTCGAATGTAATAATACTTACATATCTAGCTCGGGCAGTTGGATGACTCCATTGCTCCTCACCATCAACCATTCTCATATGGCTATCAAGAAATAGCTCCACTGCATTAGGGGCTACACCCCCCTTATCTTGCGCCTTTAATAAAACCAAATCAAACATTAACTTCAAATTACAAATACTAACTTTATACTAACATTACACTAACAAAGTAAATAATCAATTTCAAATACTTAAATAAGTTCAAATTATTTACCATCTTAGCAGCATGTTTAACAGCTTTGATTGACCCGTAGTGATGTGTAGTAGGGCCATCTTCGCCGCCTTTCTTGTTGATGGAAGCTTGTTTCGATCTCTTGATAAACGCCTTATTCTTCCGCTTCTCGATTAATTCTTTGAAAACATTAGGAAGCATCCAACCCGGGCCAACCGGATTCTTACCTCTTATCATCTGGCCGGCATCATACATGGCGTCTTTTAAACGCTTTCTACACGTCTCATTGTATTGCTTCCTACACTCATCCTCATACTTAGGATCCCAATTGCACAATGTCTACACATAAAAACAACAACACTGTAAAAACAACAACACTTATAAATTAATAAAGTAAAAGTTAATATATATAAATACCCGAAAATTATCAAACCACGCATCCCTTATACTTTTTGGAGTCTCTTTCCAGCTCAAGTAAGGGACATCGTAGTTGTTTTTGAAAGACCGGCTAACTCTTCGGACCACTTGGCTATCGTCAAACCTATATCAATCTTTATATTAGAAAATGATATGTAACATGTTTTAAGTTAAATTTATTAGAAAAGAGATTATAAATAAGAAATTGTACCATAATAATCCCGACTCTATATCCAATGTGCACTCTTTTGTTGTCGTAGGGGTTGTACTTTGGTTTGTCATCTCCCCCTCATTGTTGTTATCTTCGTCGCTCGTCTCCCCCTCTTCTATCACCGGGTCCCTAAATACTATTCCTTGTTCTCGTCCTCGTTCTCGTCCTCGTCCCCGTCCACGTTCTCCTGACATCTTAAACAAAACTAAATATACACAAGTTAATGTTAGCAATAAACTTTCTAATTAAACATTGTTGTCAAATAAACAAACACTTTGATAATTGATGATACTTAATACTACCTCCATTCAACTCCACATGATATGTATCTTTTTGTACACTATTCACAAGTGAGCATTCAACTCCAATTTTCTCTCGATATATAAGTGAAAATATATTCAAGTGGGATCTTGTTTGATTCGTCTTTAGGAGTACATTATAAATATCTAACTTTTATAATTTTTTCAAATACGTAGCTAAAGTTATTTACGATGCAAAACATGCGTTGACAAATGTGATAAAGCAATAGTGTAGTGTGGAGTTGAATGGAGGGAGTACATTACTAATTATATTGTACTTATTACATAACATATACTTAATATTACACAACTAGTCTTTTACTCATCTTCATCTTCATCTTCCTCCTCCTCCTCCTCCTCCTCCTCCTCCTCCTCATCATCATCATCATCATCTTCATCTTCATCATTTATAAAATCAACTTCATATAAGTCATTGTTTCCACTTCCAAATCTATGAACCTCCACCACCTCATCTTCTTCCTCATCATCTCCTTCACTAAAACCTTGTAAGACTTCATCTTAAACAATCGAAGATCTATTAAGAGGTGTCGTCATTTCTTCTTGAAATACGGTTGTGTCAACCGGAGCATCAAATTGTGATCTCGCTTTACTTTTAAACACCGCCCACCAATTATCTCTATCTTTCTTTGTGCTTGGATAAGAAGTGTAATAAACTTGATTAACTTGATGTGCAAGCACAAAAGGGTCGTATTTTAAATACTTTCTCTTATGGTTTACTTCAACAAGTTTATACGTGTCATGTACAATTGTGCCGATTGAAGAATTATCCATCCAACAACATTTAAACAAGATTGCATTATACGCCATTTGTTCACCACAATACCTCAACTCAATAATCTCTTCTAGGGTACCATAATAGTCATCTCCACCAACACCGTTAACACAAACACCATAATTCATACTTGCTTTATTTTTCCCATATTTCATTGTGTGAAAATTAAAGCCATTTATCGAATATTTCTGCCAGGTTTGTACTTCTTTACAAGGACCCCTTGACATGGCCACCAACAAATCATCCTTGATATATTCTTGAAGTACCTAGTTTAAAATTAGTCTTATTAAGTACCCATATATATTGACTTAAGGTTAGTTTGTATATATTTGTTTAATGTTTGTAAATGAAACTTACATGTTCTTTAAACCAATTTGGGTATAGCTTTTCGTATGAAGTCCAAACCTCATCTATATCAATATTTGGATGTTGCTCACGGATGAAAGCTTCGAATAACCTATCATTTAACAATTTTTATTATAATATGAATAATCTACCACTTTAATTATTTTATTGCCAAAGTGTAAAAAACTCACATACCTCTCATATTTTTCTAATCGTTCACAATTCGATAAGGCGTAAAGATGAGCACGTTCATATTCATCTCCATCCAAATATCTTATTTTTCCTTTTGTCAATGGTTGAGCTCCATGTTTTTGGAATAGCTCAGGTAAGGAAGACTCCGTTTCATCTTTTGTTCCAAAATCTAAATCTTTACCCTTTGTGTCGATATGGTCTTCAAAATATTGGGAACAAAAATTTGATATTTCTTCCACTAAGAAAGCGTTGCAGATAGACCCTTCGACTCTTGCTTTATTACCAACTTTTTGTTTCAAGTGATTTAAAAACCTACATTGTATAATAATGTTAGTTGAATATTCAAAATATTTTATTTAATTTTTTATTACATTTGAATAAGTACGTATGTAATTTACCTCTCAAAAGGATACATCCACCTATATTGTACTGGCCCTCCAACCCTTGCTTCATAAGGCAAATGTATAGGTAAGTGTTCCATTGAGTTGAAAAATGATGGCGGAAATACTTTCTCCAACTTGCAAAGTATTTCGGCAATGTTGCTCTCTAGATTTTCAATGTTTTCAAGTTTGAGGGTCGGGGCACACAAATCACGAAAGAATAGACTTATTTCAGTTATTGCACTCCACACATCTTTCGGCAATAAGTGCTTCAAAGCCACAGGTAGTAATCTTTCCATGAAAACGTGACAATCATGACTCTTCAACCCATGAAGGATATGATCATGTCGATCAACACACCTACTCAAGTCGGATGCATACCCATCTGGAAACCTCAAGTTACAAATCCACTCACATAACACTTTTTTTTTAGCCTTATCAAGTGCAAATGGGGCTTTTGGCTTAACTCCATTTTCCTTAATGTGTAAGTGTGGTCTTTTGCATAATAGTTTAACGTCTTCCCTTGATTTTTCATTGTCGCAAGTTTTATTCTTATTATTCATGACCGTATGAATCAATTGCTCAAAGAAGTTCTTTTCAATATGCATAACATCCAAATTGTGTCGTATTAACAAATGTTTCCAATAAGGCAAATCCCAGAATATACTTCTCTTAGACCAACCTAATTTATTGGCTTTAAACTTGTTCAATTCACTCTTTGTGAGCTCAATACTTGTAGGATAATCACGAATCTTCTCCCAAATTTCAAAACCGTCTAGGAATAGAGGAGGGGTGTCATTTTTTTGTAATATATTCTTGAGAAATGAGGTTTTGTTATACCGAAATCCGTGGTTAGGCGATAAGAATTGTCGGTGACAATCAAACCAAGACACCTTAT
Organism: Heliosperma pusillum; assembly: GCA_022085475.1. NCBI lineage: Eukaryota > Viridiplantae > Streptophyta > Magnoliopsida > Caryophyllales > Caryophyllaceae > Heliosperma > Heliosperma pusillum. The sequence goes on from JAIUZE010066106.1 coordinate 84,581, forward strand.
GACCCATAGGAAGATAAAATGCCTTTGATTCTTCCATACAATAAGGACATGCAAGGAAGCCGGCCGTGGCCCAACCGGAAAGCATGCCGTAAGCTGGAAAGTCATTGATTGTCCATAAAAGAGCGGCTTTGAGTTGAAAATTTTGTTTCTTGGACACATCGAAAGCGGGTACACCAACCTCCCACAACTCTTTCAACTCTTCGATAAGAGGTTGTAAGAAGACATCTATGTGACTTTTAGGATTATCCGGCCCCGGAACAATCAATGAAAGGAACATGAATGGTTTTTTCATGCACAACCATGGTGGTAGATTGTAAGGAGTGAGAATTACAGGCCAACATGAATACTTTTTCCCAAATTGGCCGTACGGTGTAAAACCATCTGTGCACAACCCAAGTCTGACATTTCGAGGCTCACTAGCAAATTCCGGGAACATTTTGTCCAAATGCTTCCAAGCCTCACTATCGCTTGGGTGGGCAAATGTCCCTTGTACACGAGGGTTTTCTTCATGCCATCTCATAGCCTCCGCAATATTTCTAGTAGCATAAAGCCGTTGTAATCTTGGACCTATAGGAAGGTAGAATAGGACTTTTTCAGGTATTTTCCTCCCACTTGATGGTGTTGGCTTGTACCTATCTTTGCCACATTTCTTACATTTATCAAGCGACACATCTTCTTTCCAAAAGAGCATACACCCGTCCTTACAACAATGAATTTTTTGATAGGGTAGTTGAAGAGCTTTGAGCAATTTTTTGGTGTTATAATAGGTGCGGGTCATCACATTTCCCCGAGGTATAACATCCTCAATCAAGGAAGCAATCTTATCTACACATTTGTGCGATAAGTTGTGCTCACATTTTATGTTAACAACCCTTGCAGCTGCTTGTAACACCGACACATCGCTCCCCTCATATAAAGGTCTCTCCGCCGCATCTAACATATCAAAAAAACTCTTCAACTGAGGGTGTGGAGTTTCCTCTTCACCAATAGGGGGTTCCTCCATATGTTCTAATGCACGGTCACCTAAGGCATCTATTACCATCTCTCGATATGGTCCTCTTATGGGAGATTGAGTAGTGTTTGGTACATTGTTTGGTATTTTCAAGGAGTAAGGCTCACCATGACACACCCAATCATAATAATTTCCCGTAAAACCTTTACTAATAAGGTGTTCTTGTACCACGAATTCACTCAAGTATTTCAAATTTTTGCACTTTACACATGGACATCTAATTAGTTGTGAATTCCTAAATTCATCTCGACTTTTAACATATTCAAGAAAACTATTCACCCCACATACAAACTCATACTTAACCATCTTCCTAGCATCAACCCTTTCATACATCCATTCTCGTTCAACCCTCTTCATTACAAATCTATATAAATACATAAATATAACATAATTAGGCAATCCAACAACTAATTGAGACAATCTACATTCTTACTAAATAGGCAATCTAAATACTAATTCGTATTACCAATTTTAACCAACTAACTACCAAATTTAACCAACATTCAATTATATATTCTACTACTACTAACAACATATATCTACTACTAACCTCTTGAACATACTAACAATTATATATTCTAACATAATCAAATTTCAATCATAGAATTTACTACCAAATTAATCAAATTAATCATATATTCTAACATATTCTAGCATCAAATTAATCAATACCAAAATATAATTGCAAATTTACTACCCAAACATACACATACATCATATACCCAACTTCAATCAAATCAAATTAAAAAACCCCCAATTTAACTTAACCTTAACCCTAACTTATACAACTCTAAATTTCATTCTAATAACAACAAATAATCAAATCCTAACATAAAATTAAGGGTAAAAACAAACATAAACACAATTAAAACAACTATAAACACAAGAATTAAGAGAAAATCATACCTTTATCAAATTATTAGAAGAGAGAAGGTGGTTGTTGAAAAAGGGGGGGCGGTGGTCGGCGGTGGTCGGCAGGTGAGAAGGGCAGGTGAGTGGTGGCGTCGACGGTGGGTGAGTGGCGGTGGTCGTCGGGATTGGGGAAAGGGTTAGAGTGAGTGTGAGTGAGTAATAATAGAATGAGGGATAGTCGTTCGTATTTTCTCATATAAGAATATATACCGACCGATTGGGCAGTCGGTCGGTAAGTTTGCCTAATCGGTCGGTATTTCAAATGCTTGCCGACCGAATGCTCCCTTTAGCGACCGATTTGAAATCGGTCGGTAATTTTACCGACTGATATTTTGATTACCGACTTTTTTCGGTCGCTAAGTTATATTACCGACCGTTTTAAATAGCGGTCGGAATTTGCGGTCGGTATAAGGACTGATTCTTGTAGTGAATATAAAGGTAAACAAATGACGACCCTAACCAAGGGAATATGAAAATTGAGCTATTTCAGCCAACATTTGCATTTAAATTTAGCTCATCGTGTCGAACAGATTCGAGATGGAAGTTACATTTTAATGTATGGAGGCAATGACATAGATTGGATACGGAAATTCATAAGGCAGGCACAATCAGTATCATGTAATCTGCTTGTCAATATAGAGATAGTCTATGTGGGAAATAGCCACAATAAAGACCGCGGTTGCAAGATGCAGGATGTGATCATGACGGAAAACTTGAGCCATTGTTTACCTGAATCAAATATAGCATATTTCTGGTCACGGATTAATAACATGATAGGATCCAAAGATAAACTCGGAAAAATGAATGATCCTAATGATAAACTATTACAAGAGATTTTAAGACTTAAAAGCCATGAAGAATGGGCATTGCTTGCAAAAGGGTCGACAATCATAGGCCAAGGGCCGGGCCGAATTGCTATGACTGCCCTTGAAGAGATAGAGAAATGGAGGACAATGTCTTTAAAATAGTAAGTCTACTTTAATTTGGATCGACTTTGTAAAAATGGATTATGTAAATATGTAATTATGATAATATGCTGAAGATAAAAAATGAACGGAGGTAGTATACATTATAATTTCATTCTACGATATATGTATCTACTTTTCCTCTAAGATAATATTGATTGATACGCCAACGTCCTTCCATTCTCCGTGTTTATTTCCGCCTTTATAGAGACCTCGTATTCGCTAATAATACACTGTGTTGGTGCACTCGTTTGCTACTGCTGAGATGTTGTTGATCATGTAGTATGCCTTGATTGTCTGTATAACTTGAAGACCTGCTACTATCTAATCTGTTGCACATGACGTATATCGAAGCCTTCTGTTAAAGAATTGTTTTTGCTTATAAGACTCTTCAACAAACTATTTACCGTTTTAGCCCGTTTTGACAGGTGAGGCCGAAATTTTGATGGCCGCAGGATTGCGGCCTGTTACCTCCCCAAAATGGGTATCCAACATTTGTAATATATGTGAAATAGATCACCTAACGGGACTATTGCTCACTTCTCTTCCATCAAGGACAGAGGGAATATATGTGAAATAGATTACAATAGACTTGATTTTCTTTTCATTTTAATTTTTCATCTGATCTTTGAACCACTTATAAACAAAAATGTATGTAGACTTTAAGTGGAGATGAAGAAAGTATGAACTTACTAACTTTTTATTTTTTGACAAAGATGAATTTCATTGAAATTATAGAAAGTAAAACGGTACCATTTAGTACAAAAGAAAAGCTAAAGAAATAAGAATATGAAACTACGAATACTAAAGAACTCGAGAGACGATTCATCCAGCAAGACTAACTCACCAGTAAGGATGGATCTCGAGCAACCTGCGAATCTCAGAAATGGAAAACCGAGATTGGATTGGGACTGGCGCAGATAGTGCCAGAACCGTAGATAGTTTTTGGGAGACGGTCATGAAGACTGCCTAGTTGATATTCGCTGTGGACGATTACCACATAGCGAATAAGAGACAAAATACATGGGCCATAAAGGCTGATGAAGCGTTCGCGTTCTTAAGAGTTGTTACTCCGTAGCAGGATTCAGTTATACTTATAGAGAAACAATGAGTCAGACTCACAGGTATGGCGGTAATGTTAGAGTAAGTAGCCGATGAATCGGGTGTTAGAGTGGGAGAAAGTATAGTAGGCGGTAAACTGAATGAAGAAAATAGCTGACAAATCGTTCTGAAGTTACTGTAAATGAGTATACAAATGATCGGAGTAACTTACGAACTTTATAAATAAAAACATACCATCACCATTAATCTCAACTAATCTTAATCAAAATCTTAAGTTGATGATTGAAGTCTTATATTCGGTTTACACTTTAACAAATAGTTAATTTAAAAATTAAACAATATTTAATAAAACCGAATTTATAAAATAAATTTTTAAAAACCAAAATTCTTTTAACCATGAGTCCTTAGAACACGTAGTAAAGGATTGTTTCTGCATAACCAGATTTCTCGAATTCAAGTCTTGATAATATAACAGTGTTAAACCTCATGAATAAGAGTTTTACCGTCCTAGTGATCATACACTCCTATACTACTTGGCTCGAACTCAAAGTAAACCCGATGAAACTCACGCCAAAAAAAAGACTAGTGAATTGTGAGAATGGCTTGCATGCAATATGAGCGCCGTTTCATCCTTCCCCTTACTACTAAAAGATTAAGCGAAACTTCAATTTTCCCGCCTAAAACATAAAGTCTATAATTGGACTAAGCTTTATTTTTTTAGTTTATAGTATATTAGGTATAAACTGGGCCAAATCTTTTAGATTCAAATATTTATGAAAAAATTAATAGTAGTTTATAATCTACACAAAGTTACCTTAAGTTTTTTATGGTGATAAAAATATTCTTTTTATTTTTGTATAAAAATTTTATGATAAAATATTTTTTTATCTTTTTTTTTTATGAAGAGTTGTAACGGAAAAATACAATTAATTGCCAGTAATAAAATTTATACTCTAATATCATATGTTTTGAGGGAAAAGACAGACTTTTACTTTATATTACTCATTTTTTATGACTTTTTATGACTTTAATTTAGTTTCTCAAATCAAAAGAGTCGACAAAAAACCGTGAAAAATAAACGAGTTATCAATTTAAAATATTTTTTTCTATAAATAATAATATACTAAAAAAGTAAAAACTTATATATACCGTGCATTCATTGCACGGGCTCTATACTAGTCTTACTACTAAAAAAATAAAAACTTCTCTTAGATTTCCCTCACAAAAAGGATCTCACTCAATAAGGAAACAAGTAAACTTTCTTTCAATAAACCAGTATCTTTTCCTTATAATATACTCCTAAATAATTAAATTCAAAATTATCATTTTTTCATTTTAACAAAAAAAAAGTATTAATTAAACAATAGATTATAAGTTGCTAAATTTCTCATTGATGCAGTAATTATCACTTTAGAGAATAATTTGATACATACTTACTATTAGCTTTGCGGCAAAAAAAATCATTGAAAAAATTGGAGAAAATTTATAAAATGAAATATATAGTTTTATGGAAAAATATTATTTTTATACAAATACATGGTTCATAACTTAATTTATTTTGATTATTTTTCCATTTCAACTTTTTTTTTGTTACATATCAAAATACAATGAAGTGAAGTATTAAATATTAGTTTTATGGAAAAATTTTTTGTACAATAAATCTATAAAATACCGTGCGTTCGCACATGATTCACCCTAGTTAAAGAATAATTCGAACCTTTTGTCCTGAATACACGAATTGAACATCTCTCGATAATGAGTAGAAGGTATAAAGTGCCCTTAGATGAGAAATTGAGAAGGTAACGCATCAAAGTAAAGTATTGATTTTTTTATTCTTAACTTGTTGATTATTAAATGTAAATATGAAGTACCACACACATCAAAACGTGCCTCAAAGGGCTCAAACCCCCACAAGTCATACATGTCAAAAAATTTTTACCATTATATCATTATTTAACTTACACAACATTCACAAAACTGAAAAGTTCCTTACTAATTTACTCGCAAATTATCATCTGGGACAGACTTGCTTCGTCACAAGATTGCGACTCTCGATACAAGTGGGAGAGTAAGTGTGTTAGAGTGTCATGTACATTCCTCGAACGCAAATTCTTACTTCAGACAGATTATTTCTGTCTGAAAAATAAGACGGGATTACGTTGACACTTTTTAATAAAATGTAATCACAGCTTATATCAACATGTTTTCAATAGTGGTTACATCTAACGGTAAAGTGGTTACAAAATCCCGTCTTATTTTTTCAGAGCAAAATAGTCCGTCTAAAGCAAGACCAATTGCTCCTCGAATTGACTTACATTTGTTTATTTCTAATGCCCCTTTTGATCTTTAGACGGAAAAAAACATGGATAACATTCGAGAGCAAAGTCGACAAAGAGCTCCGATGTACTCGGATGATGAACTTATGACTCTACTTCAAGAATTGCATCTTCCTAGTGTTTACTCTTATTATACACGCTGGATATACACTCCTGTGTACATTATGTTTTCAAGAGGTAAGACCTTAATCGACCGTGCCACAGAAACCATAGGAGAACGTACAAAGGTATGTTTGCTTTTGTTGATTGTCTGCCCATGTTTATTTGATACCACAAATTCTCATTGAAAACGGGCACTATCCGTCACAAGTTGAATACGGTTAGCGCCTCTCTTACAATATGCAAGTGGGGAGGGCAACTGGAGGGTAAATTGAGCCCTACTTACCCTCCCACTTGCATATAGTGAGCATAGCACTATTCGTCTTCGGCTTTTAACTGATAGTGCCCGACTTTAGTGACACGAGTTGATTTGATAGACGTTTACTTCTTGCATCCTACTTTTATTGTCATTATTTTATTTTGGAAATGGTGAAGGAGAATGTGCGTCTTTGCCTTGTCTTCCCACTTGCATATAGTGAGCAAAGCACTATTTTATTGTCATTATTTTATTTTGATTGAAGTTGATTTGATAGAAGTTTACGCATTGTGACGGATAATGTGCGTCTAAATTCGTCTTAAGCTTAAGACGGATAATGTGTGTCTTAATCGTCTTAAACTTAAGATGGATAGTGTCCGTCTTTATATGTCTTAAACTTAAGACGGATAAACAATATTGTATTAAATAATACTCGTATTGTATTAATTTGAAACAAAAATAAAATGGGAAGGGCGAATACCTAGCAAACACAAATGAAGGATGAACAATGTACGAGTAGATTATTAATTAAAAATAGTAACCGAAACGAAGAATTTTGGGTTTGAAAACCCTAGTTTGGTAGATGATATTGGAGAAACAGAGGGTATAAGGTATGTGAAACGTTTTGCTGCATGATCGAAGTCAGGGAGTTTTATTTATTTACTTTTTTTGTTATAAATTTCCATGTCAATGCTTATTTATTAATTATTTAAACACTAGTTGCCATGTCAGCGTCCCATATCAGCAAACTAACAGCAAAGGTTGACGGAATGAGAGGTTAGTGTCACGCCAATGACTTACTGAGAAATACAGGGTTACCTTATTAGTGTGAGTTTCATTCAATAGAGGGTTACCTTATTATAGAAATTGAAAAACTTGAAGGTTATCTTATAGAAAAATCCAAAATAATATAGGTGTAGTAAATATACTATGTATATATAAAAGAATTGTCCCACATCGAGAAAAAATCATAAACTATGGTGATCATGTGATTATAAATAGGAATCGGCCTTAGAATTTAAATATCAACCTAATATCGTTTAAGTCTCTCAAATATTGTTTTAGAGAGCCTCATTTATTTGCACATACTTGGTTAATTCTTAATATGTTATTTATCCCACATTGAAAGAGTCATATTAGGACTTATATTATTATATATGTATCAACCAAAAATCTTTTAAATTTCTTAAGCATTGTCTTAAAGAGCTTAATTCTTAGTTATCTTTAGACATGACAAAAGCAACCCGACCCGAATGAACTGACCCGAAAAGGTTGACCCGAGACCCGAAACTAACCCGAGTTGCAAAACCTGAATTAACCCAACTCGACCCGAACTTGACCCGAAGTGCATCGACCCGAAACTGACCCGATGATCCGAAATGACCCGATCCGAAATCACTAACCCAAAGATGACCCAAAAATTATAACTTTAATTGAACAAAAAAAAACTTGAAATGACAATTTGCACGTTTTTTTTCTTAATTATTGACCTGAAAATGACCAGGATCCAAAATAAACCAACCCGTTGACCCGAAACCGACCCGATTAACTTACACGAAAATCACCCGAAACCCGAAATAACCCGAATTGGCCCGACCTAAACCCGATCCGATTGACCCGTTTTCCAGGTCCAGTTATCTTGGATCATTTAACATATGTAAACCTATTAAATGATTTGAACGGGAGGGTCATGTAAATATATTTCAGGTTATAATATAGATCAAACAAAACTTGAGTCATGGTAAGGTTGAAAAAATATGGTTAAAATAAAAGTCGAATTATAATATATAAAAATTATTGAGTCCGTGGATAAACAAATTCTTAAGGAAAAGGTGAACCGGCGCTAATTGAGTATAAGATGATGTAGAATCAACTAATATATGATGGTTTTGCTATGTGAGAATAATGAGACCTATGTATGCACTAGTGAGGTGGCTAGGGTTGGAGCAAACCAAAAAATACTTGGTTGAAAGTGATTGAATATGATTTGAGATTTCTTATATACTTCCTCCATTCAACTACACTCTACAAAAAAAAAATCACGTTTGCCGAGACGTGTTTTACGCGGTAAATATCGTTAGCTACGTGTTTGCAAAAATTATAAAAGTCGGATATTAATAATGTACTCGTAAAGACGAATCAAACAAGATCACACATGAATATATTTTCACTTATATATTGAGAGAAAATTGCAATTAGATGCCGACTCATGAATAGTGTGCAAAAATGAAAGTGGTAGAGTGGAGTTGAATGGAGGAAGTATTGAACTGTGTATGGGAACAAAGAGGGCCGGGTACAATGAGGGAAAATTATACATGTGGATTTTTAGTATCTCTTCGTATTTGAACTAGAGGTGATCATGGGCCGGGTCGGGTCGGGTTTGGGTCGGGTCGTGGCATAAAATTAAGCCCAACTGTGCGGGTCGGGTCAAGCCATGTGTGCGGGCCTATTTTATTGGCTCAAACCCGGCCCATGCGGGCTTCGAGCCAATTCGGGCCTATAATATTTACTCTTCAAATGACTTTAGAAATCTCATTATGTAACTAGATACTCTGTCATCGAAAAATTTCATACAAAATTATGTGATTTGATCGGTATTGTCAATGTAAGGAGTATGAATGTAGTTGAACAAATGAATTAGTGAAATGTGCATGTAGTCACGTACATAGTATTGTTACGATAATTTTTCAACAAATGAACGTAAGCTAACATGTTAAACTAGTGAAATATGCATGTATAATACTGTTTGAATATTACTAATTTTAACAAATGAAATTTTCTGCCTATCATCTCAAGAAATTATTAATTTGAAGTTAGAGATGAGAAGAAGACAAAGGGAGCGGCCAATGATTAATTAAATGCACAATTTTCAGTAGTACAATATTCCTAATGTACTTAAGTACTATGCTTGTTACGGTGTTGTACAATTTTATTATGAATTGAATATGTTCTTTGGCTAAAATATATAAGTTTGTCATATTAATACATGCAAACAAAGTACTACGGAGTACTAAATGACAATTGATTTGTTAAATCTAATAAAAATTTATTTATGTTTGGGTCGGGCCGGGCTAAAATTCGGGCCTTAGGGTCGGACTGAACCCGGCCCAATTATTTGATTCGGGCCATGGGCTTCGGGCCATGGGCTTTTTTGGGCCTAAAATCAAGGCCCATGCCCTAGTAAAAATTGGGCTTGGTCGGGTCGGGCTAGCGGGCCTGTGCCATTTGATCAGCTCTAATTTGAACTATTTCATGTTTTGATTTAACTATAAAACTATTTGTTTAGTTATCAAACGTTTCTCCCGACTTTTTATATAATCATACTTTGTTCACTTTTGAAATCTTTCGTAACATTAATTTTTTCTTCTAATTTCAAACTATTGTTTTTAATTTGTATTTATATCAAATTTTATGTTTTTTTCCAATGAAAACTGAGTTTGGATATTCAAACCTATAAATTACCTTGAATTTTGAATTATGTTTCACTTTTCATTTTCTTTTCACCTTTCTTTTTCTATCTTTTCGCATTATGAGATGTGTCATCGATCACCCATGAACGACTATTATTTATGCCTCCCGTCCCCAGATGATTTTGAGACGAAGACTCTAGTGCTATTTGTTGTTGTTGTTGTTGTTGTTGTTGTTGTTGTTGTTGTTCTGGTTGAGATAAATCAACTAACATCCATGCAAACTTCCTGATATAGGATGCCTTGTTTGAGAACCAAATAACAAAAGATCTGATACACAATGCTATATGGAAAATTGTTGGAAGCGTATCGTCCCAGGTCATCATCATGTACTCCGTTATAATTTGTTGTGAATTCGGGCTTAACAAATAAAAATAGTAAGTTTTATGTGAGACGGTCATTTTTATGAAAAATACTGTTTTACAAACAGCAATAAGGGTGTGTTTGGATATGATGATTTTGAGGGAAAGGAAGGGGAGAGAAATGAAGGGATCCGGTCCCTTCCCTCTTTTCCCTCCGGCCTCCCCTCCCTTTCTCTCCACTTTTGCTATGCAAACACACCTTAAATGAATGATTTTTTTCTAGAAAAGGATCGTCTCAAGGGTGGATTGAGATCGTCTTATCTTATAACTTGTGTTATAAAAAAAGTAACCATCGACACCGTTTTTGTTGTGTTGATCTCACATCCTGAAATCGATGTACATTGTCCAACGGCCTATACTAACTTATGACCCTCATTAATGATTGCAGTTCACAAGTGAGATTTTGAAAGGTAACGATGCACACACTGTCACAGTTGAGTTGCTCAGCAAGTTTTTAAAAGACTACGGTTGGGAAGATACAGTGTTGCTCACATTAACATCATTTTGTGTCACCTATTGGGAGTTCTGGCTCCAAGTTCGGACTTACATCGACAATGCTGTTAAAGAACGCATGACAGCTGATCAAAGGGAACCGCCATCTGTGAACGAAAATGCTTACATACATCATATTGAAGCTAATAATGAATTCATCAAAAACCTGTTGAATACAAATCAGTGCCTTTTCAACATTATTAAAGGTCTAAGTTCTAATTATGCCAAAGAAATGTTCGGGGACGAAAGAGGACCAGATAAGCATACATCAGGAAAGTCGAATCGATTTCCCGTATATGTGTACTGGATAATGAGATGTGCAATTGTTGCTGCATCCCAGATCATTATTTTATCTACCAGAGGACTTGATCAGTAAGCCTGTTTAAAATTTTAAAATTTTATATTTTTGTCATATCTTCAAAATAAATCTCGGTTTTGTCTACGACTCTACGTCAACCTTATGATTCATCAGCTAATTGAAATTTTTGAAGCGGACAATTAATGTAGTCTTAAACTACCTCGCAAGTGAACGAGAATCGTTGCACTAGCCGAGGATCGAGCTACAAGGAGTAATTTGATTCCGAATAATAGATCTATATGTCCCATCTTGAAGGATTTGAGAGCATTTATCATTATACTCTCTTCGTCCTAATCAATTGTCTAACATAGAAGGTAAACACTTTATTAGCGGAATGGATATAGCCTATAATTCAAGGACTTAGTTCATGAATTTTCCCTTAGTTTAATTTATGAGTTGTTCTCTCTTTTCATAACTTATTAAAAAGATTTGAATGATGAAAGTGTCATGTAAATTGCGATGTCCAGATATTTGGTAGCGATACCATATCCAAAGGAATTCGACAAGCTCAAATTACTCAACGAAGAGGTGATGCGTAAATTATCTGAGTTTGAAGATCGAAGAAGTGAGTAAATGTGTTCATTTATCGTCTAATACCGAGTACAATTTTAATAAAGATTTAACCGAGGGTTTGAACCAATGTAGAGAAGTGGAATAGTATTCCACCCCTTTGGAACCATCCGAATACTGTCGAACTTATGAAGAGAGTTATCAACCCTGAAAAAGACTTGCATCCATTGTACCATAGTGTGACCAAGAGAAAGGTATGTGTGCTTGGATTGATTTTACATAAATGACGACCAAAATCATAAGACTAGCGAGTGTTTAATTAGTTTGGTCGGTAATATACATGGACGGTTGTAAAATAAAAACGTTACCAAATAAAAGAGATAAAAATAAAAAAGGACAGTAAAAAAATCGGTCGGTAATTTTGCCGGTTGGTTGATAACTAAGTGAAGCCGGGGATCACTAAAAAAAGGGTTAATGGAGTTGGAGGGGCTTAAACCTTGGTCTCCCTAATGATAAATTATTTAGTCATTGTATCATATATAACACAAATTGTTGGGTGGGCCGGGCCCAGGCCCACATAGCCTAAGATCCGCCCTTGGTTACCACTCACCACGATGTCATAACGAAAACAAGAGAGAAGAGATTTGCTTTAGTTATAGATGACTAATAAGCAAGACCAAATTGTTGATGACTAATTTCATATACGGAGTAATTTCTAGTGCAAAACAGTGACAAAAACACTACGGAAGTGCGATTAAATAACACAAAAACAAAAAGAAGATAAAATTAAACTTGGATTAAGAACAATAATAATCCACAGGAAAACATTCCCGAAAAGATAAGTTTAAAAAATAGCAACTACTAAAAATAGTATTACTACAATTCGACACTTGAGTAGCTTTCTTGATAGCAGGTAAAACTAAGCTTTAGTAAATGACCTCCATTACAGGAAGCTTGACTAGCTTAGGTTGAAGATGAACATAATGAATAGTGAAGGTTGATGAATAGAGATAAATTATTGTTATGATTTTCTGTTATTATAAAAGGTCACAAATTCTCATTTATGACGGGACGACCCGTCGCAAGCTCTCCTCACAAAGTGCAAGTGGGGAGGCAAGTGGGGACAAATGGATCCCTCACTTGTTCTATATGAGGAGGATTTAATCCGTCACAAGCTTGCGACGGGTCGCCTCGTCGCAAGTAAGACTTTCTGATAAAAGTGAGTCATCACCTATTATATACTTTCTCAGTTCCGATTATTTGTTTGTCATTTTAATTTTAGAGTGTCTAATTCATTTGTTAACTTTCTATATTAGAAAGTTAATATATGGGTAATTTGATCATCAAATGAGAGTATAGTCCACTTGTTATCCACCAAGTACCATCACAAGTGATCCCCTGCCATTTCCTTAATAATTGTGTCAAAAATAAAGATAAATAAATGACCGGGACGGAAATGAGTAAACAAATGCTTAGACATATTGATCAACAACTCATGGTTATACCTCGAACGCGACTTGACTAAGTTTGGCTTGACACAACCCGGCCTATATATGAGTTATGAGCCCATGTATCTTGACTCGTGACTTAAATGATCCTAAACCAGACACGGAAACATAGACCCAAGACTAGACCTTTCAAACAGGCCAGACGAGCGGGTTACGGGTCGGGTCAATTTCGGATTTGTAAAATAAGAGTTTGTACTGGTCGGGTTGATACGTAATTAATCAATTAATTATGTGGGTATAACTTTGCATTAAAACATAGTCGTAGAGTCGTATACAAGCATGCTTTATTTCCAAGTTTTAATATATAGATTATTGGTTTAATTTGCTTTAAATACTAAATTTTAAAAAAATTCCATTAGCGGGTCGGGTTGCAGGTCACTTTAACGAACACAAATGCGTAGCGCTTACGAGATATTTTTTATTTAATTTATTTAATTGACAAACATGGATTTTTTTTTTAAAGAACACAAAATGAGCCATCCATTTATCACTTTAGCTCAATTTTTGAATTTGATATCTTAAATGACTACGAGTAAGACTAACCCAATTCTTGAATTACAAGCTTGAAACTATATAAAAAGTGGTGAGACATTTAGTGTCAAAGGTTGGAGATAAACATGAGGCCAGACATAGATACTACGGAATTTTTCGCTCATTTACTCCCTACATTATTTTTTCTTGCTTGTTACGCGTGACTAGTAGGGGTGACCAAAACTGTATATTCGATACGGTTTTCAAAATCTCATTTTTGAGTATCCTTATCCGATACGGAATTTTCGTATATACGGTTTCCGTATATCTGGTTTTTCGTTATATCCGGAAACCGTATATACGGTATCCGGTTTTCATTTCAACTAATGTAATTTAATATCTTATTTTAATTCTTTTGGGTGATTTTATGATTTTTCTTAATGGCTTAAAATAGTACTCCCTCCGTCCCAATCAATTATTATCATATTTCCTTTGGGTGTCTCAATCAATTGTTCTCCTTTCTATATTCGGAAGATTTTCTATTAAAAATAAGAACCATATCGAAAACCGTATATCCGGTTTCTGATTTTGCCGATACGTATCCGGTACGGTTTTTTAAACACCGTATCGTATATACAGAAATTCGTATCGGATATACGAACATCCGTATAATTGAGACCGTATATCGTATCGGCTCCGTATAATAAAACCGTATCGTATAATTTGCTCGGGCCTACGTGTGAGCGTGGTTTGTTTTTTAGCCTTTCACGGAGATTTTAACGGACATCTATTCTAGGTCCTCAAAGCTCCCCAAAAAATGTTGGGGTCCTTAAACCTTCACAACTCAATAGTTTAGGTCCTTTTACTATGGTTTACCCCTTTATCCTCGCACGTTGTGATATTACTTCTTATTAATTAATTACTACGTGTTAGAATATATTGACCAAATCATTGTCAATATATTATGAATATTTGATATTGTGTATCTTAGCTAATTATAGTTACATATCCTTGTATTTAGGCACATATCTTTGACACTAGTTTGTATATATAGGTTTCTCATTCTAATGAATAAACCAAGCATTATCTTCCTATCTTCTATCATGGTATCAGCTTCCTAGGGTTAACGATCCACAAAAATCGCTTCCGCATAAACCCTAGCTCTTTCGTGCTTCTTCACGAATTTCTCCTCCTTCCTTTCCTGACCTCTCGTCCAAATCAACCATGTCGGATCCGAAATCAAATTTCCATCCGGCTCTAGCTGTTTCAAACATCAAGAATCACGTCACCGTAACACTCGGGATGGATAATGATAAATATCCCTTGTGGGTGGCTCTCTTCACCAATCACGCGAAATCAAATCGCGTCCTTTATCATATCGTGACACCAAAAACAGGGGGCCCTAAAGCGCCAGTCACGACCGACGAAAAAGAATTGTGGGAGATACTTGATGCTACTGTCCTCCAATGGATTTACGCCATGGTCTCCAGCGATCTCCTTGTAACAATCGTTGAAGAAGAGACCACTGCCAAAGAGTGCTGGGATCGCATTCGCGACATTTTCCAAGACAATGCACACTCACGGGCTGTTACTCTCGAGCAAGAGTTCTCCCATACGGCAATGGCGGATTTCCCGAATACTTCAGCCTACTGCCAACGGCTGAAGAGCCTCTCCGACCAACTCAAGAACGTTGGCGCTCCAGTTTCCAATAATCGCCTTGTACTTCAGATGGTGTCGGGTCTAACAGATGCTTATCAACATGTTAGATCCATTATCCGTCAACGCGACCCGCTTCCTCCATTCTATCACGCTCGCTCTATGCTCACATTAGAGGAGGCCGGTCTCGCTAAAATTGCTGCCACAGGTTCGTCCTCTTCGGCCTTGTATGTTAAAAATAATGACACTAGTGACTCATCATCCATACTCGGTCGTCCTCCTCAAAATTCGCATAAAGGAGGCAAGAATCAGGGTAACAAGAAGAAAGGTGGTGGGGGCTATAAGGGAAACAAAGGACAGGGGCACTCGAATCAGCAGGGTTCGAATTCTGGCGGCGCATCCACCATGGTCTAGACTGCTCCTATGGCCGCTGGTCCGTGGCAGAATCAGGGGTTTGGAGGTTGGCCTTGGGGTCCATGGGGATATCCTCCGTGTCCATACCCGACTTCTCCCTGGACACGGTCCCCTAGACCTCAGTACACAATGCGTCCTCCTGCACCGGCGCAAGCCTACTCGGCTGAAAATCCGCCTTCTCAAACGGATAGTGAAGCCGCCATGTATACTCTTGGGCTTCATCCACCCGACCCGAACTGCTTTATGGACACTGGAGCTACATCTCACATGACGGCTAATGCAGGTACTCTCTCCTCTTATTTTAATTCGAGCATTAAAAACGGTATCATAGTTGGTAATGGCAAAACGATTCCAATTAGTGTTTATGGGCAATCCAAACTAAATCACCCAAAACATCCCTTCCTTCTTAAAAATGTAATCCATGCTCCTGACATTGTCAAAAACTTAGTATCTGTTCGTAAATTTACTACCGATAACTCGGTTTCCGTCGAATTTGATCCCTTTGGTTTTTGTGTGAAGGACTATCGGACGGGGACGATTCTCCTGAGGTGTAATAGTAAGGGCGACCTATATCCCATCACAACCACAACTTCGGTTTCCCATCCAGCATCTTTTACCGCGCGCGATTGCTCCATCACTATGGCATAATAGACTCGGTCATTCAGGCTATCCAGTTTTTAATTCTCTTCGACATCAAAATTTAATTTCTTGTAATTCCAATAACAAGACTCATGTTTGTTCCTCATGTTCTATTGGGAAAATTGTTAAACAACCTTTTACGCCATCTATGTCTCGTACTTGTTTGCCTTTCGACATTATTCATTGTGATCTTTGGACCTCACCGGTTCCGAGCACGTCGGGTCATCTATATTATCTCGTTTTATTAGATGATTTTACGAATTTTTTATGGACCTTTCCTCTAGCCAAGAAATCCCAAGTCCCTACAATCTTCGTAAATTTTCGCAAATATATAATGACTCAATTTGATCGTGAAATAAAGTCGTATCAATGTGATAATGGTAGAGAATTCGACAATGCTCCAATTTGGGAGATGTGTGCACAAAACGGGTCCACATTCCGACTCTCTTGTCCATACACGTCCCCCCAAAATGGTAAGGCAGAACGGAAAATTCGTTCCATTAACAATGTTATGCGCACTTTATTACTTCACGCATCTATTCCTGCGTCGTTTTGGCATCATGCTCTGAGCATGACAACGTATCTACTTAACATTCTTCCCAACAAAAATATGATCTATCAAACGCCAATTTCTCAGCTTTATTTTCGAAACCCGTCATTCACTAATTTACGAGTTTTCGGTTGTCTTTGCTACCCATTATTTCCGTCGACTAAAATTAATAAACCTCAAGCCCGGTCTACCCCTTGTGTGTTCTTAGGCTACCCCGATCACCATCGCGGGTACAAATGTTATGATATCACAACCAAGAAAATTATTATTTGTCGTCATATCATATTTGATGAATCTCGGTACCCTTTTTCCGAAAATACAAAATCTGACAAAACTACATATAATTTCCTGGATGATACTTTATCACCCTATGTCCTTCGATACCTCATGTCCGGTTCGAACCCCCCCCCCCCCCCCCAATAACCAGCCTGTCCCGACCCCGTCCCTTGCTCCCAGCCAGCCTCCGCCTTCGCCTAGGGCCGCTGCTCTTGACCAGCAACCGTCACGTGCTGCCACGACCCCTCCACATACAGCTCCTCCCTCGACCATTTGTTCTCCTCCATCAAAAGTTGTCACTCGCGGTGACCACGGTATTAGGAAACCCAAAAACCATTTTGATCTTCACACCAGTGTCTCGATTTCCCCTATACCCAAAGCTCCTGCGACTGCCCTTAATGATGCTAATTGGAAAATGGCCATGGATGACGAATTTAATGCTCTTATTAGTAATAAGACGTGGGAATTAGTACCGCGTCCGCCTAATGTGAATGTTATTCGTTCTATGTGGATTTTTCGTCACAAATACAGGTCCGATGGCTCCTTTGAAAGACACAAGGCTTGTCTTGTCGGTCACGGGAAAACTCAGCGGGTTGGCATTGACTGTGGGGAAACGTTCAGCCCGGTAGTCAAGCCTGCTACTATCAGAACCGTACTTAACCTTGCTCTGGCTTCGCAATGGTCCATTCATCAGTTAGACGTTAAGAACGCCTTCTTGCACGAAGATCTTTCCGAAACAGTGTATATGCATCAACCTATGGGATACCGTGACTCACGATTTCCCAGCCATGTTTGTCTTCTTCGCAAATCCCTATACGGTCTCAAACAAGCACCTCGCGCTTGGTACAAGCGCTTTGCAGATTTTGTCACCACTATTGGGTTCCGGAATAGTAAGTGCGATCACTCATTGTTTATCTACAAAGATGGTAACTCTCTAGCCTACCTTCTTCTTTATGTGGATGATATAA
This sequence comes from Heliosperma pusillum, assembly GCA_022085475.1. Classification (NCBI taxonomy): domain Eukaryota; kingdom Viridiplantae; phylum Streptophyta; class Magnoliopsida; order Caryophyllales; family Caryophyllaceae; genus Heliosperma; species Heliosperma pusillum. The sequence goes on from JAIUZE010066106.1 coordinate 102,894, forward strand.
TATTAACTACTTCTTCGGATGCTCTACGGTTGTCTATCATGTCCCTTTTAAGCAATGAATTTGCAATGAAGGACCTTGGTTTGTTGAGCTATTTTTTGGGCATAGCAGTCGTCTCCCGTCATGGCAAGAGTATGTTTCTTTCCCAATCTAAATATGCTAATGAGATCATTGAACGCGCTGGTATGTCCATGTGCAAAGCTTCATCTACTCCAGTGGATACTAAACCGAAACTTCGCTCCACGACGGATACGCCGTGTTCTAACCCTTCCCTTTACCGTAGCTTGGCAGGGGCACTTCATAACCTTACTTTCACTCGTCCCGATCTTTCCTATGCAGTCCAACAACTTTGCTTATTTATGCATAATCCTATGGACACACACATGAATGCATTAAAACAGGTTATCAGGTACGTCAAGGGTACGGTTTCTTATGGTCTATGGCTCGGTCTATCTCCTCCGACGTCTCTCATGTCTTACACCGACGCCGAGTGGGCTGGCTGCCCTGATACACGTCGCTCCACCAGCGGATACTGTGTATTTCTCGGGGACAATTTAATTTCATGGGCATCAAAACGACAACCGACTATATCTCGCTCCAGTGCTGAAGCCGAATATAGAGGGGTTGCCAATGTCGTCTCGGAGTCTTGTTGGCTTCGAAATTTGTTGCGTGAACTACATCACCCACTACCTAAAGCTACTATCGTCTATTGTGACAATGTGAGTGCCATTTATCTCTCGGGTAAGCCGGTGCAGCATCAACGGACCAAACATATAGAGCTTGATATCCATTTTGTTCGTGAAAAAGTAGCTCGCGGTGAAGTTCGTGTTCTTCATGTTCCAACTCGTCACCAAATTGCTGATATTTTTACTAAGGGGCTGCCTCTAATTTTGTTTGATGATTTTCGCTCCAGCCCAAACGTTCGTCAACCTCCCGATTCGACTGCGGGGGTGTGTTAGAATATATTGACCAAATCATTGTCAATATATTATGAATATTTGATATTGTGTATCTTAGCTAATTATAGTTACATCACAAATTCTCATTTGTGACGGACACTATCCGTCGCAAGCTTAAGACGGATACCATATTCTCTCACAAAATACCCATCAAGGGTGAGTGGAGAAGCACATGGGGGTGCCCACCTTTGTCCCCTCTACCCATTTCCTCTCACAAAATACCCGTCGCAAGATCCGATCCGTCGCAAGCAAGACCTGTTGTAGTTACATATCCTTGTATTTAGGCACATATCTTTGACACTAGTTTGTATATATAGGTTTCTCATTCTAATGAATAAACCAAGCATTATCTTCCTATCTTCTATCACTACGGAGTAATTTACTAGCATTGAGTTAAGCTCCTTGTGGGATTTTCTCCTTTAAAATCTAATTACCAAAATCCCAATAATTTTTAATATGGCATATCGACAATTTGTCATCGTACAGTCTTTCAAAACTCAAAAGCTCGATATTTCAATATTTAATGAAATGTGTTAGTTTTTATCAGTGTTATAAAATGTGCAAGGTATTGCTTGAATGTTTCTTTTCTTACAGTAGAAATGACACCATGTGCCTATTTATACAAACACTATATCGTCTATATGAGAATTCTAGAGAATTCTAGAGAATTTGATTATAATGATTTCTACGTCTTTCTTTTGCTACTATATATATATACACGTCTTGTGACATTAGTCTAAATTTCTCTAGATTACATTCTAACAAAATGTGTATGGCAGGATGACTTTGACGTCTTGCAAGAGAAACGTGTGCTCTTACTCATCTCAGGGCTAAACATTGCTCCTGAAGATATAACAAATCTCAAGCTTGTTACCATTGATTCCGAACGAGATGAAGTTGTGTGGATACCCATCTTAAAGCACTCGATTTTAGAGTCGGACGATGTCAAAAATCAACTAGAAACCTTGAAGAATTCGATGCCTTGGTACTCTATTCATCAACCTTCACTAATCGAAGACGCCATGATATAGGCATTCAGAATTGAATGGAACTTCAAAGATAAGCCAATCCTTGTTGTTTTAAGTCCTAAGGTAGATGTCCTCAACATAAATGCAATATACATGGTGAAGATTTGGCAAAATCTATCTGTTGATAACCTTACGAGGGAGGCGGAGCTGCAACAATGGGAGAAGGAAACATGGAACCTCAAGTTCCTTGTAAATGATGTTGATCAAATCATTCTAGAATGGGTAAGTTTCATTTATTATGAGCCTTAATACATATTTCCATTCTTCAACATGCATATATTATGTAGTTACGTCTTTTTACCGCTGCCGAAAAAAAAACATGCATATATTTGAACTTTGCATCCGAATGTTGCTAAGCTTACATGAAGTTAGTGATTATAACTGAAATAAAATGTTTTTTTTGTCCAAATGAGCATACTATGTCGCGATTGGGAATCGAACCCCCAAATTAAGTGTGCTTACCACATGAGCTACCTCTGGTTTACAGAACTGGAATAAAATGTTGTTTACCGGTTTAATGAGCTAGTTCATTTATTATGAGTTTCGTTTACTATGAAATCTCGGTGAACTTATTCTGTGGTTAGATACTTTTCTACGACACTTTAAGAAGTAGAATAAAATCTTATTAAAACGGTACATATAGAAATTAAATTTGATAATACTTCCGTCTCAATCATGTCAAACAGATTCGAGATGAAAGGTACATTTTAATGTATGGAGGCAACGACATAGACTGGATACGAAATTTCACAAGACAGGCACGCTCAATAACACGTAATATGCTTATCGATATAGAGATGGTTTATGTCGGAAATAGACACAACAAAGACCATGGTTGCAAGGTGCAAGATGTGATTATGACAGAAAAACTAAGCCATTGTTTACCTGAATCTAATGTAACATATTTTTGGTCACGGATTAATAGCATGATTGCATCCAAAGAGAAACTTGGAAAAATGCATGATCCTAATGATAAACTATTACAAGAGATTTTAAGATTTAATAGCTATGAAGAATGGGCTTTGCTTGCAAAAGGATCAACAATCATGGGCCACGGGCCGGGCCCGATTGCCATGACTGTTCTTGAAGACATAGAGAAATGGAGGACTATGTCTTTTAAATAGTAATAATCTACTTTAATTTGGATTAAGACAATAAATTGTTTGGATCGACTTTGTAAAAATGGACTATTTGATTATGAAATTGTACAAATTTAAGTGTAAAACAAAATTTCACAAAACTTTATACAATAATTTATTTTTCATTCAGTTCTTAACACTAGTTTTATGACACGATTACTAGCTTCCTTCCATTCTCCACAGTGATGGAGCTAGGGGGCTAACGGTTGAAATTTTCGAAGTTTTTAGTGAAATTTTTCGAAATTTTTTAAATGTACCTTATGAAAATATTCGTTCGCCCCCCCCCTAAAATTCTTCGCCCCCCTAATTCAAATCCTGGCTCCGCCACTGATTCTCAAGGTATATTTCCGCGCTTATAAAGACCCCATATTCGCTAATAATACACTATGTTGGTGTGTTCGTTTGCTACTGCTGAGAAGTCTCTTGCCCATGATGTATATCGAAGCCTTTATTTTTGCTTATAAGACTTTTTGACAAACTATTTACTGTTTTAGCGCTCGTTTGAGAGTAATTGTCACCAATGAGTCTACTCATCAACTTGTCTTTCTTTTCCTGTTTTTAACTAAAGTCGCAATTTTAAGTAGCGGTTTTACCCATTTTCATCAAAGAATAAGGGTAGTATAACTCCACTTACCATATGTAAAAAGGGGAAAGCAGTTGATTGAAGTCTCTAATATCATATGTAATGTCGCTTTTACTGTATAGAGGACTGGAGTTAACAAAAAACAAGTAAAGCCGCTACTTGTGAAGTAGCGGCTTTACCTGTAGAACCAAAAGAAAGAATGAAGTTTAATCCCAAACAAACATGCCACTATTTACAACCGAACTGCATTACACGAAAACCTACAAAATTACACTATATATGGTAGTATATAAGAGATATAATCCACAAACTGTGCAATATGAGCGCGGTTTCATCCTCCTTACTACTAAGAGAATAAAAACTTATCTTAGTTTTCCCTCTAAAAAACATCTCACTCAATAAGAAAACAAGTAAACTTTCTTTCAATAAACCATTATCTTTCCTTAAAATATACTCTTAAATAATTAAATTCAAAATTATCATTTTTTCATTATAACAAAAAAAAGTATTAATTAAACAATAGATTATAAGTTGCTAAATTTCTCATTGATGCAATAATTATCACTTTAGAGAATATTTTGATACATACTTACTTTAGCTTTGTGGCAAAAAAAAATTCATTGAAAAAATTGGAGAAAATTAATAAAATGAAATTCATAGTTTTATGGAAAAATAATATTTTCATACAAATACATTATTTAATAACTTTACTCAATTTGTTTTGATTATTTTTCCATTTCAACTTTTTTTTGTTCCATATCAAAATACAATGAAGTGAAGTATTAAATTTTATTGAGCTATCGAACTATCGATTTAAAATATTGAAATATTAAATAATATTCTAAAAAATAAAAAATCTTTGTACAATATAATCTAAAAATTACTGTGCATTCGCACATGTTTCACCCTAATTAAAGATTAATTCGAACCTTTAATTCTTAATACACGAATTGAACTTCTCTCGATAATGAGTAGAAGGGTATAAAGTGCCCTTAGATGAGAAGGTAACGCATCAAAGTAAAGTATTGATTTTTTTTATTCTTAACTTGTTGATTATTAAATGTAAATATGAAGTACCACACACATCAAAACGTGCCTCAAACCCCCACAAGCCATACATGTCAAAAAAAATTTACCATTATATCATTATTTAACTTACACAACATTCACAAAACTGAAAAGTTCCTTACTAATTTATTCGCAAATTATCATCTGGGACAGACTTGCTTCGTCACTAGATTGCGACTCTCGATACAAGTGGGAGAGTAAGTGTGTTAGAGTGTTATGTACATTCCTCGAACGCAAATTCTTATTTTAGACGGACTATTTCCGTCTGAAAAATAAGACGGGATTACGTTGCCACTTTTTAATAAAATGTAACTACAGCTTATATCAACATGATTTCAATAGTGGTTACATCAAACTGTAAAGTAATTACAAAATCTCGTTTTATTGTTTCAGACCAAAATAATCCGTCTGAAGCAAGACCAACTGTTCCTCGAATTGACTTACATTTGTTTATTTCTAATGCCCCGTTTGATCTTTAGATGGAAAAAAACATGGATAACATTCGAGAGCAAAGTCGACAAAGAGCTCCGATGTACTCGGAGGAAGAACTTATGACTCTACTTCAAGAATTGCATATTCCTAGTGTTTACCCTTACTATACAAGCAGGATATACAAGCCTGTGTATATTATATTTTTAGGGGCTAAGACCATAATCGACCGTGCCACAGAAACCATAGGAGAACATACAAAGGTATGTTTGCTTATGTTGATTGTTCGGCTGTTCGCCCACGTTTATTTGATAACAACCCGTTTTGCTTAAGACAGAGTATTCATCTTAAATCATAAAACGGGCTAAATGCTATCATATCAGGCGAATATGGACAAAAATATTGACATTTTCTAGGCAATTGTCATGCGATTTGATATGTGTTTGACCTGTTTTAAGTTTAAAGACATATAACGTCTGTCTTAGATTAGACTTGTGTTAGGAATATACTTCTTGCATCCATTTTTATTGTCCTTATTTTATTTTGGGAAGGTTAAAGGAGAAAAAGATTTTAATATTATTTAGTTTAGATAGTTAAAATTAGTTATGAAAATTTGTACTTATCGTGACATTAAGTTGAGCCATTTGAGAAAATATATAACAATGTACTTATGTAGGAATATTAGATTGACCTACATATTGCATTAACAAGTTGGACTATTTATCAGTTTTTTCACTGCGATGTAATGTCACTATTATTTTTTTTTAATAACTCTTAAATACAAGTTAATTGTATGAATACCTTATTATTCACTTTCTCACCGTTTAAGTGACATTATTAAAAGCAATAGTGAATTTATTAGTACCTTTTGTTTTCATCATAATGTAATATATAAACAAATAATACATAAGTAATAAGGTGATTGGGGAGAAGGTTGGCGCCAAGCCGCCAATTGAGAAAAAGATTATGGATAATCAATTAGGATGGTTTGAATATGTTATAATAAGGTTATGTTCTTTTGAACTTAAAATCACCTTATTTAAGTTTAGTTCAGCTCTTATAAGTTTAGTACATAAAAGTTCAGCAAAATTAAGTTTTGTTCAGTTCAGCTTTTATAAGTTCAGCTCAGCTCTTATAAGTTCAGTTCAGCTCTTATAAGTTCAGTTCAGCTTCTATAAGTTCAATTCAGAAAAGTTCAACAACTTTAATTTAACTTATATAAAATTATTTATGTTTGACTTGTTAACAAATTATTAAATCAAATTAACATGGTTTATAAAATAAGACAATCCCGTAAGATGATCCACTTTTATATGTGAAATAAGTTATTCATATAATGCTAATATATGAGTTGTCTTTTCATATATTAGGATTGTCTCACATTGTAATTTGTAAGACCGTTTCACGTTATTTATTGTTAAATTAACTAGTTATATATCATTTATTTATTCATCCCTTCAAGTTAAATTGATGGTTAGGATCCTAGAATTTTATAAATAACACTAATCTTTGGGTTAGATGTACAAATATAATTATTAGGACAAATATTTGGCAAGAAAGATGGTGATGAAAAAGAAAGAGAAGAGGAAAAGGCGGATTAAATGAAATAGATGATTACAAAAAAGATGTAATAAGTGTAACATAATATATATATATATATATATATATATATATATATATATATATATATATATATAAATGAGATCAGGTAAGTCCACCATTTTAGGTTGAGTTCCTAAGTCCTAATATAAACCATTAGATCAAACAAATCAAGGGTTGAGATTAAAACAAAATAAAAAGCCTTAGTATATAATCTACCCAACCCACCCAAACCCTAACCAACTTCACACAATCTGCCTCTCCCTCTCTCTCTCTTCTTTCTCTCTCCACTTCTTCTGCCGCCTACTCCCTCTCCCTCCTCTACTCCACCGCTCTCCCTCCTCCACCTTAATCACGCCGTCTTTCTCTCTGCTCCTCCTCCCTATGTCGTTCTCCTCACGCCGCACCGCCGCACCGCCGCCGTCGTCTCTCCTCCTCCTTCCTCACTCCACCGCTCTCTCCCCTCCTCCTTCCTCACGCCGGCCTTTCTTTCTCCTCCTCCCTCTGTCGTCCTCCTCACGCCGCACCACCGGCCTCCTCCACCCTTCACACTCCCGGTCACCCTCCTCCCTCGGCCGAGTTCTGCCGCCTCTTCATTTGTTTTTCCAGATCTGGTATTTTCCAGATTTGTTCTATAGGATTTTGTGGTGGTTTTTTTAGTGGTGGGTGGCGGTGGGTCGTTGAGGGGAGGTGGGTGTCGAGGAGGCCGTCGTGGGGTTTGTTTTGGTTTTTTTAGTTGTGGGTGGCGGTGGGTCGTTTAGGGGATGTGGGTGTCGAGGAGGCCGTCGTGGGGTGGTACCGTGGTAGGGGTATTGGGGGGAGGTGGGTGTTGCGGTGTAGGTGATTCAAATCGGTACCTTTTTCACTTTTTTTTGTTTTGTTTTATTATTCAGATCTAGGTTGGTGGTAGTCGGTTCAGTGGTATGTGGGTGTCGGGTTTGAGGTGGGTGTCGTGGTGGGTGGTTTCATTTTTGGTATATTGTTTGTGGGGCTGAATATTGGGAGTGGTGGCTAGTGAAGGTGGGTCGGCCGGCAGAGACGGGGGTGGTGGAGGTGTCATCTGGGGTGGTTGGAGTTGCTGTTTTGTTGTTGGAGGGGGTGATGTGAGGTTGGTTGGGACTAAAGTTACACCTTTCTTTGACTGAAATAACACACTTACAGCACCAAAGTTACATAAAGTTGCGATAAAGTTACATTCATTAAGATTGGAGTTGCCAAATTTATATAAAGTTACAGAACATTTTAGATTAAAAGACTAAAGTTTTAAAACATTAGATTAAAGTTACATTTTTAAAGAACTAAACTCTCATAAAATTGGACTACAATTGCATAACATTGGACCAAAGTTACAAAAAATTAGTCTAAAATTACAAATAGTTAGACCAAAGTTACAAAAAATTAGACTAAAGTTTCAAAAAATTAGACTAAACTTACAAGACTTTTGATAAAAGTTGCCCAAAATTTGACTAAACCTCTAAGTAAAATTTTCATATTTTCAATTTAATATATTCAAAATCAAATTATATTACATAGTTTCATATTTTTATATGCAAAATTGCCATAAAAAAGCTAAAGTTACACTCGGAAAAGACTGAAATTACACTATTAAATGAATAAAATTACTTAAGTATTTCATAAAATTACATAAACTAAAATTAAAATATAAAATACATTATATTAACTTAAAGTTACACTATTAAAGGTTGAAGTTACACTCAAAAATGAATAAATTAGATAAAGTTACACTTTCAAAAGTTGAAGTTACACTCGTAAAATAATAAAGTTACAAAAATTTGTCATAAAGTTAAAAATATTATGTTAAAGTTACAAAAATTCAAATCTGAAATTTATTAGTGATAGATGAGTGTCATTAATGCTTTCAATCTCATCCATACACCTATTCTTTAATCTAGTGGTCTAGATGAGGACTTAGAAACTCAACCAAAAAGGTGGACTCATCCGAACTCATCTATATATATATCCCAAATTCTCATTTGTGACGGACACTATCCGTCGTAAGCTTAAGACGGATATCATATTCTCTCACAAAATACCCATCAAGGTGAGTGGAGAAGCACATGGGGGGTGCCCACCTTGTCCCCTCTACCCATTTCCTCTCACAAAATACCCGTCGCAATATCCGATCCGTCGCAAGCAAGACCTACTGTATATATATATATATATATATATATATATATATATATATATATATATATAAATAAAGAGAATATGTTATTATCTTATTTTGTACTTTACACCAAATATATATTTTTTGTCAATAATATCTTTAAAAAGTGTAATAATAATATTAATAAAGCTAAGTTAAATTAATTTAAGTTAAGTTAGCTTCATATCTTATAAGTTAAGTTCAAAAAAGTTTAGCTCATATAAGCTCAGTTCAGAAAAGTTCAGCTGATCCTATAAGAGCTAATCCTATAAGTTCATCTTCTATAAGGTAGTTCAGAAAAATTCAGCTCCTATAAATTGAGTTAAGAAAAGTTCAGCAAAATTCAGTTAAAAACAAAACAGGGCCTAAGACCTAGCTATGTATGCACTAGTTTGGGAGAAAAAGGATTATACATCGGATGTACTACCTCAGACTAGTATGAATTTGAGTTTTTATGCATTTTTTTCGAGCTATTTAAAGTTTATATTTTACATTTTAAATCTTATATGTGATGTATTTTGAGTTTTATTGTAACTTTTTTTGAGTTTAATGTTCAAATTAATGAACTCAAAAACTTTATATATATTAAAATTCATAATTTTTAAATACTATACTCAAAAACTTTATTTTAAAGCTCAAAAACTACATTATTGGTGGTAGTACATCAGATGTACAATCCACTTACTGTTTGGAGGCTCAGAATTTGGGGAACAAATAAGATTGTTAGGGTTGGAGGGAGACCTCTGGTTAAAAGTGAGTAAATATGATATGAGATTTTTAGGTATTGAAGAGTGTATGGTGACGGACAGGGCACAATGGAGGAAAACTATATATATGGATTTTTAGAATCTGCTCTTATAGATAACGTAGAATAGGCCCAAAATAGAACACTAAACCTAACTTTTTATATACTTATACTTTGTTCACTTTTTCGTAACATTAATTTTTTATTCTAATTTCAAACAAATGTTATTAATTTGTATTTTAAATCAATATTCTATGTTTTTTTTATAAGAGTAAACTAAAATTGAGTTTTTATTTTCAAATCCATTGTTGGATTTATTGCCTTGAATTTGTTAATCTGTATCTTAGGGTTAGTGTTCTATTTTGGGCCTATTCTAGGTTATCTATATTAGGTCTTAAATAATATATATTAACTTTTTAACGCTTACCCTAGTTGTTATACATATCATACCTTTTGGAATTTGAATCTGACACTCTGTAAACTTCTCAACATTAATAAAACTCCCCCCCTTTTACCATGTAGACGTAACTGATACACTGTTACTAAACCACATAAATCTGTGTGTTGCTTTCTTTATTGTTCTTTATTTGTCTTCTTCGCATATATTATAACACCTATAAATTACCTACACTTATGTTTCACTTTCCATTTCCGTCACATTTCTTTTTCTATCTTTTCACATTATGAGGTATGCAATCTACCACGCATGGACAATTCTAAAGGATGATTTATGCTAGCCGTCCCCAGATCATTTTGGAATTAAGAATATGATGTTATTTGCTATTGTTGTTGTTGTTGAGATAAATCAATTAATATCTATTCAAACTTCCTGATATAGGATGCTTCATTTGAGAACCAAATAACAGAAGATTCGGAAGACAATGCTAGATGGAAAATTATTGGAAGCATATCGTCCCTGGTGATTATCATTTAATAATTTGTTACGGAGTTCGGATTTATAAAAACATAAATTCTCTTGTACGACGGTCTCACGTATGACCAGAAGAACATTTATCATTTTTTTGTAAATAGTGATCACTTTTGGTTAAATAGTTACCACTTTTATGGTTTAAAAATGACTTGTTTTTTTAAAGTGGTAACTAGTTATCCAAAAATAGTCATTATTGACCCTGTCACATTTTTGCAAAAATACATAGCAAGAAACCGTTGACAGTTTTTGTCGTGTCGATCACACATCCTAAAATTGATGCATGGCGTCCAACAGCCTATATTAACATATGAACCTAATTAATCGCTATCATTAAATGAAGTCAATAAGCTATTATAACCATTGTATTTAGTACAACGATTTTAATGGAGACCAGATGTGCATTTTGTATTAAAAAAATTATCGCTCGTTTTTAAAACATTGTGAAAAATAAATTGTGAAAAGGGTGAGAGTTACGAATTGATGATCGATTGCAGGTCACAAGTGAGATTTTGAACGGTAACAATGCACACAGTGTGACAGTTGAGTTGCTCATTAAGTATTTAATGAACTACAGTTGGGAAGATACACTGTTGCTCACATTAACATCATTTGGTGTCACCTATGGGGATTTCTGGCTCCATGTTCGGACTTACGTCGACAATGCTGTTAAAGGACGCATGACAGTTGATCAGACGGAACCGGCATCTGCGAACGAAAATGCTTACATACATCAGACTGAAGCCAGTAATGATTTCATCAAAAGCCTGTTTAACACAAACCGCTTGCTTTTCAATATTATTAAAGATCTACCTACTAGTTATGCTGAAGAATTGTTCGGGGTCGGAGAAGGATCAGATATGCATACATCAGGAAAGTCCGATCGATTCCCGGTATATGTGTACTGGATAATGAGATGTGCAATTGTTGCTGCAAAACAGATCATTATTTTGTCTAGCAGGGGACTTGATCAGTAAGCATGTTTAAAATTTTTAAAAGTTATATTTTTGTCATATCATTTAAATAAAACTAGTTTTGTCTACGACTTTACGTCAAGCTTATGATTCATCATCTAATTGATATTTTTCAAGTGGACAATTAATGTAGTCTTAAACTACCTGGCAAGTGAACGAGAATCGTTGTACAAGTTGAGGATCGAACTACAAGGAGCAATTTGATTACTAGCGACAACTAAACTAAAACTAAGTTTAATTAAAATGAACGACAACTAATATAATAAGCAAGAGTAAGAAATTATATCAACTAGAAGTAAAAGAGTGAAACTTGGATTGATTTGGAAGAGGAATCCCTTCAATGTTCTTTACAACACAAAACTAAACTAAAACTAAGTTAAATTAAAGGCGAGTGAACCGAAGCCAAGGGGAGACCAGGTCCGTGTAGGAGCCAGACTGGTCTTGGGTGGGTGGGGGGTGGGTTTCGGCCGGTCTGTGTTTGGTCCGGACCGAGATTGAGGGCAGGGTCGGCTTTGTTGTTGTTGTTGTAGGTTCGTCCCGGCAGGTATGGGTTTGTCTCGACCAAAGTGTGTCTGTCTCGGTCGGGATGTGTCATTCTCGACCAAGATGGGTCTAGTGTCTCGGCCGGTATGGACCTGTCCTGGTCGGGATGGGTCTTGGGACGGCTTCACTTTGTAATTCTCCTTCCTTTAATTTGAGTGTCCAATAAAGTGCCTCGAAAGGTCATCCAATGGGTCTTTAAGTGTGGCAAGACCGCTTCTAAGCTTAAGTTTCGCAGCCAAAACCTTACTCCATCCAAATGGCTCCAATATGCATAGATTGCACCTCATTTCTCTTACGAAATGTTATCTAAGGCCAAATGGACTAAGAGGAGAAGATTAATGCCAAAAACCGCTTAAAAGAGCGGAAATAATACGTGACAAAGCATGATATGCGAGGCAAAATAAAACAAAATAGTCAGTCATGTATCATCAACAACATATGCTAGATAGCTTAAATGTTATTCCCACCGTCCCGTCCCGATCACTTGTTCCTACATACACCCAAACAAGTTATTTGTGGAACGTCTATATATAACAACCCGACCCGCCACCGTCGTAACACAACCCCAATAAGATGGGATGTGCACCTTTGGGCCTTATTTGTCCTCACTTAAGCCCAAAAGCACAAGGCCTTGTTATTAAGTGGTGGGTGGAATCTCTTATAAAGATCTCATAAGCTCCTTATTTTTCCCATGTGGGACAACTTTCCTCACATCTCACGGGGTGTTACACTATAGCTCCAGACTTCCAGGAGTTAGTTGATGGAATTTCCTTGAGTTTAAATTATGAGTTGTTCTCTCTTCTCACCGTAAGTTGAAAGATTTGAATGATGAAAGAATCATGTAATACTGTCATGTACAGATATTTGGTAGGGAGTCCAGATCCAAAGGAATTTGACAAGCTCAAATTACTCGAACAAGAGCTGATGGTCAAATTATTAGCATTTCAAGAGCGAGAAAGTAAGTAAATGTGTTCATTCACTTAATCATTAGCGCAGTCAGGATTTGAATTTAGGGGGCGAAAAATATTAGGGGGGCTGGGGGAGACCGAGAAATGACATAAGTTACAGTCGAAAAGTTTTCTAAAAATTTAACTAAAACCTTTGAAAAACTCATCCACTAGGGCTGTGACTTCCCCTGGCCTACTACCTCCTAGATCCGCCACTGCATCTAATACTGGCCAGAAATTTAAATACGATTTTAACAGTGTTTGAACCAATGCAGAGAAGTGGTCTGAAATTCCAATATACCTTAGGTACCATTCAGATGTTGTCGAAATGATGAGGAGAGTTATCAACCCAGAAAAAGACGTGCTTCCATTGTATCATAGTGTGACCAATAGAAAGGTATGTGTGCTTGGATTGATTTTACATAAATGCCGACCAAAATTATTTCAATCGGTAATTATTTATGGTCGGTATGTGTAATTTTTGACCAGCTATGTTCGCCTGAAGACTACCTCAATATTTTATGTATGTAATGTGTATGGCAGGATAACCTCGACGTCTTGAAAGGGAAACGTCTGCTCCTACTCATCTCAGGGCTAAACATTGCTCCTGAAGATATAACAAATCTTAAGCACGTTACGATTGACTCTGAAAGAGATGAAATTGTGTGGATACCCATCTTAAAGCACTCGATCTCAGGGTCAGACGATGTCAAAAATCAACTAGAGACCCTACAAAATTTGATGCCTTGGTACTCTATTTATCAGCCTTCAGTAGTTGATGAGGCCGCAATAGAGGCCTTCAGAATTGAATGGGGCTTCAAAGATAGGCCTATCCTTGTTGTTTTAAGTCCCGAGGTAGGAGAGCTCAATACAAATGCAATATACATGTTGAGGATTTGGCAAAACCTACCTGTTGATAACCTTACGAGCGAGGCGGAGCTACAACTATGGGAGAAGGAAACATGGAACCTCAAGCTTCTTGTAAATGATATTGATCCAACCATTCAAGAATGGGTAAGTTCCACTTATTACGAGCCCTCATACATTTTCATTCTTCAATAACCTTCGCATATTTGAACCACTACAAGAATTCAGGATACAACGACTACGAATGTTGCTAAACTTAAATGAAGTTAATAGTGACGACCCTAACCAAGGGAATATGAAAATTGAGCTATTTCAACCAACATTTGCATTTAAATTTAGCTTATCGTGTCGAACAGATTCGAGATGGAAGTTACATTTTAATGTATGGAGGCAATGACATAGATTGGATACGGAAATTCATAAGGCAGGCACAATCAGTATCATGTAATCTGCTTGTCAATATAGAGATAGTCTATGTGGGAAATAGCCACAATAAAGACCGCGGTTGCAAGATGCAGGATGTGATTATGACGGAAAAACTGAGCCATTGTTTACCTGAATCAAATATAGCATATTTCTGGTCACGGATTAATAACATGATAGGATCCAAAGATAAACTCGGAAAAATGAATGATCCTAATGATAAACTATTACAAGAGATTTTAAGACTTAAAAGCCATGAAGAATGGGCATTGCTTGCAAAAGGGTCGACAATCATAGGCCAAGGGCCGGGCCGAATTGCCATGACTGCCCTTGAAGAGATAGAGAAATGGAGGACAATGTCTTTAAAATAGTAAGTCTACTTTAATTTGGATCGACTTTGTAATAATGGATTATGTAAATATGTAAATATGTAATTATGATAATATCCTGAAGATAAAAAATGAACGGAGGTAGTATACATTATAATTTTATACTACGATATATGTATCTACTTTTCCTCTAAGGTAATATTGATTGATACGCCAATGTCCTTCCATTCTCCCTGTTTATTTCCGCCTTTATAGAGACCTCATAATCGCTAATAATACACTGTGTTGGTGCAAGCGTTTGCTACTGCTAAGATGTTGTTGATCATGTAGTATGCCTTGATTGTCTGTATAACTTGAAGAGCTGCTGCTATCTAATCTGTTGCCCATGACGTATATCGAAGCCTTCTGTTGAAGAATTGTTTTTGCTTATAAGACTCTTCAACAAACTGTTTACTGTTTTAGCCCGTTTTGACAGGTGAGGCCGAAAATTTTGATGGCCGCAGAATTGCGGCCAGTTACCTCCCCAAAATGGGTATCCGACATTTGTAATATATGTGAAATAGATCACCTAACGGGACTATTGCTCACTTCTCTTCCATCAAGGACAGAGGGAATATATGTGAAATAGATTACAATAGACTTGATTTTCTTTTCATTTTAATTTTTCATCTGATTTTTGAACCACTTATAAACAAAAATGTATGTAGACTTTAAGTGGAGATGAAGAAAGTATGAACTTACTAACTTTTTATTTTTTGACAAAGATGAATTTCATTTAAATTATAGAAAGTAAAACGGTACCATTTAGTACAAAAGAAAAGCTAGAGAAATAAGGATATGAAACTACGAATACTAAAGAACTCGAGAGACGATTCATCCAACAAGACTAACTCACCAGTAAGGATCACTAGTAGAAAAATAACATTAGGCAAGTACATAAGGCTACGGTCAGTGAAAATAACCGTAGCCTTTTATAAATAGCTACGGTTATTGACCAACAACCGAAGCCATAAATGAGAATCAAAGGAAAAGACTACGGTTGTAGCATAGAACCGAAGCCAAATCGAAAGAAAAGGCAACGGTTGTTTGTAAACCGTAGCATATAGTATAATGACCTAAACCCTAAGTAGAACTCGGTAGTCTGTTTTATTTTGATTCCCATCTCCCTCAATACCCAACTTCTCCATTATTGTTCCTCACCTTGACACTCCAACAAAGGCTCGGAGGAACCCATCCTATTTTATTTAAATGGCACAAGTTTCAGCATTATATCTCCATCGAAGTCGTCACTACTCACTAGCCAGACTCAAATGGATGCAGGTTTTTTTCCTTTTTAATTTAATCATTGATAAAGAGTCTCGTCTTAAATCATGTTTAAAAATACATTATACTCACCCACAATTTCTTGTTAGGTTCATCTTGTTCCGATAGCTTTCTTATTAAAACTTAAGGTTGTTGTGTTAGTTTTTGGGTCAACAATACAATCAATTAACTATATTAGAGATGGGTTTCGTCTTGATTAATGAATTTCCCTTTTTGGCTGTACCATTTGCCTTCTACAAGACGGTGTTATAACTGCTGGTCCTTTCACCCCTATCATGAGCCAACAAAAGTTTCCGTCTCTCCATTTGTTATCAAAATCCATTTGGGACTTCAGGTATATTTCATTATCTAGGGATTTTATTTCAGTTTTGTATATATATATATTTGAGACCAAATTCAATTAGACGTTCACTTTGGATAACTTTCGTTGGTATTTCGATGTCAGGCTGTTTGAAATTGAGTGTAAAATCAGTTCGATAGTACGAGAAGTGTAGTTTTTTTTATTTTGAATTGAATGTTAGGATGTCCATGGTTGCAAGATTTGTGGTCTGAATTTGTCTGATAGTCTATTTTTAATTGATAGAGAACAAGTGAAGTTCGTATTTTAGTTTTAGTTTAATTGATTAATGCGGTGACTTAAGAAATTATATCCTTTGACAGCCAAATTCAACTTGTTCTATTCACTTATGCAATTGATACACGAATGTACACATGGATTCTAAGACCGACTTATTCTAATTTTGTCTAATGTATATTTTGAGAAAATGTTAGTAAAAATGAAGTCTGTTGTCAGGCAAAGCCAAATGATGTTATCATCTCTTTATTCTCAAGTAGCCTAGTTCCATTCTTTAAATGGTAAAACGTCTCATTACTAGCTATTTTTTGCTTCAAGTTTGTCATTGATTTACCTAATAGTTTCAGTAACTAGTAATGGCTGTGTGTGTGTGCAGGAGCTGTTATTAGGGCCTTGTTGAGTTTAGTCGTATAGATTGTGATTGGCTTAGTTAATTATATTGGGTTAAATTTGTGCTATCCGTAATCTTTACGAGTTAATTATTTCAATTTTAGAAGTGAAGGTAATTCTTCTTCCTTCTGATATTAAGAGCTCACTTTCTATTGGTCTTATTTATCTCTATCTAAGTATATTGAGTTGTCACCCGCTAATCTTACATTCCTTTGCATTTTGTGTGTAGGTTTGTTGGCTACTTCCATGTGTTGCGAAAAAAGTGATCTTTCTTTTGTCCCTTGTGCGGTAATTATCAAGCAAAGATTTAGTTCATTCGTATGTATAATGATATAATCCTTCACTTTTTTTTAATTATACTTATTCCAACACAGTAATTTTTTTAACGTAGTTGACTATGTTATGACACTAAACTCGTTACTCAGAGTTTAGTTTATGATGTCTAAAAAGAATACTCCGTAAGATTTCGTTTATATGCAGAAATGGTAGTTTTGGTGGTTAATCATGGTGCAACTTTTTTTTTTCTGTTTTACTAAAATATGTTGCTGTATGTTGATATTTTTTGCTCAAATAAGGTGTAATTTGCTGGGAATTATCGCCGTTTTGCTAAAATATGGTGTAAGAGGCTGTGAATAGCTGCTATTTTGCTGTAACAAGGTCTGAATTGCTAAAAAATCTTGTTTTCTTAGTGTAATATTAGTGTAAAATGCTATAAATTATTATTGTTTTATTGTAAATTGATGTTACTTTTTGTTGTTTTGCTAAATATGGTGCAACTTATTGTATTGTATTTTTGTGTTGCTGAATTATGATGTAAATGTCCCTGTTTTTACTGTAAATTGCTGCTGATATGCCAAATACTCTTTTCCAGGGGCGAACCCACCTGGTAGCAAGGGGTCGCCCCCTACCCCAAACACAAAAAATTGGTTTAGTCGGCGGATTTTTGCTATCCCAAATATTACTGTATAGTAAATAAGTAAATGTTATCTCATTAAATATGCAGTGAATATCTTGTAGCTCAGTGGTAAAGACTTTGATTTTCAATCTGTAGTGTTGGGTTCAACCCCCACTACATGCATTTTCCCTTTTTTTTTTGATGCATTTAAATAAATGCTTATGTGAAGTAATAATACGGGGAATATCCAAAGTCAATTATTCTATTAAACTTTCCTTAAGAAAGTAAATCCGTATTAACTATTTAGCAACCAAATATTTTCTTTGATAAATATTTTTGAATGAACGTTTTGGGTATCACATTTTCATTTTCTCTAATGTTATTGTATAGAATTTATTTTATATGGTGAATTACTAATCAAGAATAATTAAAAAATTCTAGATGTATAAAATAAAATTAATGAAAATTTGCTAAATTGCAACATGAAAAGTTTAGTCGATGAAATAGAACACAAAAAAATTAATTGATCATAAATTACTAAAATTGAAATTTTATTAGGAAGTAACAATATTTTTAGTTAATACTATGTAAGTAGTCATTGTACTCGTTATAGATTTGTGAATTACATTTAATAAGTTATATATATTTTTCTCGATTTCAAAATTTATCGATATTTATAAACTAAATTTTATTTGCTACCCCAGAAATTAAATTATGGGTTGGCCCCTGCTCTTTTCTATAAAAAAAATGTTATCGTATGTTGTGGTTTGCTATAAATTGATGTTGTTTTGGGGTAGAGTGGAAAAAGATGTCGGCCGTCTTTGAAGCATGAGTAAATATCTAAATTTCTAAGTTAAGCGCTTAGTCAATTGAGTTCGGATGTTGTATGATTTTTTTGTTAAGTATTAGACTTAAATTTGTTGGACTTTGCTAATCATGGTACATCTGTTTAAGGGTTTTAGATTTCCTAATTAAACTGTCGGTTTCCAGGTTGTGTTACTGTTTCGGCTTTTTTCCCTTCGTGCAGGGGCAAGGCCACTGATTTTCACTTCGAGTTTGGGCATTGGATAATTTCAACTATAAAGTTAAAGTTAACTCGAAGAGTTATTATTTCGCTAGATTTGTTACTTTTGTAATTGGGGTTTATAGTTTCTATGAAACATAATATCTCTTTATGAATGGTTGATTTAAGAAGCTGATGGTCTCGATGTAATTTGACGGCTGTAACGTTTTAGTACATAATTGTAATATTTGTATAAAAAATACTGTAGGTGCTGAGTTTTATTAATGATAAATTTTTTGGTTTTTAATATTATTTGAATTTTTTTTAAAAAAATATTAATTGAGAAACGGCTACGGTTGTTAAAAGAAACCGTAGCCTTTTATCAGCTTATGGCTACGGTTAAATTTTAATAACCGTTGCCAAAAGTCACTTTAGGCTACGGTTATTAAGGTATAGCCGTAGCCAAAAGTAACTTTAGGCTACGGTTTCTAACCGTAGCCGTAAGTACTTGATCTAAGGCAACGCCCAGATTTACTACGGTCGAGGAACCGTAGCCAAATGTACATTTTAACCGTAGCCAAAAGCCATTTTTGTACTAGTGGATGGATCTCGAGCAACCTGCGAATCTCAGAAATGGAAAACCGAGATTGGATTGGGACTGGCGCAGATAGTGCCAGAACCGTAGATAGTTTTTGGGAGACGGTCATGAAGACTGCCTAGTTGATATTCGCTGTGGACGATTACCACATAGCGAATAAGAGACAAAATACATGGGCCATAAAGGCTGATGAAGCGTTTGCGTTCTTAAGAGTTGTTACTCCGTAGCAGGATTCAATTATACTTATAGAGAAACAATGAGTCAGACTCAAAGGTATGGCGGTAATGTTAGAGTAAGTAGCCGATGAATCGGGTTTTAGAGTGGGAGAAAGTATAGTAGGCGGTAAACTGAATGAAGAAAATAGCTGACAAATCGTTCTGAAGTTACTGTAAATGAGTATACAAATGATTGGAGTAACTTACGAACTTTATAAATAAAAACATACCATCACCATTAATCTCAACTAATCTTAATCAAAACCTTAAGCTGATGATTGGAGTCTTATGTTCGGTTTACACTCTAACAAATAGTTAATTTAAAAATTAAACAATATTTAATAAAACCGAATTTATAAAATAAATTTTTAAAAACCAAAATTCTTTTAACCATGCATGAGTCCTTAGATCACGTAGTAAAGGATTGTTTCTGCATAACCAGATTTCTCGAATTCAAGTCTTGATAATATAACAGTGTTAAACCTCATGAGTAAGAGTTTTACCGTCCTAGTGATCATACACTCCTATACTACTTGGCTCGAACTCAAAGTAAACCCGATGAAACTCACGTCAAAAAAAAGACTTGTGAATTGTGATCATGGCTTGCATGCAATATGAGCGCCGTTTCATCCTTCCCCTTACTACTAAAAGATTAAGCGAAACTTCAATTTTCCCGTCTAAAACATAAAGTCTATAATTGGACTAAGCTTTATTTTTTTAGTTTATAGTATATTAGGTATAAATGGGCCAAATCTTTTAGATTCAAATATCTATGAAAAAATTAATAGTAGTTTATAATCTACACAAGGTTACCTTAAGTTTTTTATGGTGATAAAAATATTCTTTTTATTTTTGTATAAAAATTTTATGATAAAATATTTTTTTATCTTTTTTTTTTTCATGAAGAGTTGTAACGGAAAAATACAATTAATTGCCAGTAACAAAATTTATACTCTAATATCATATGTTTTGAGGGAAAAGACAGACTTTTACTTTATATTAATCATTTTTTTGACTTTTTATGGCTTTAATTTAGTTTCTCAAATCAAAAGAGTCGACAAAAAACCGTGAAAAATAAACGAGTTATCAATTTAAAATATTTTTTTCTATAAATAATAATATACTAAAAAGTAAAAACTTATATATACCGTGCATTCATTGCACGGGCTCTATACTAGTCCCCCTTATACTAAAAGAATAAGAGGTCTCAAAAATTTTCCCTCTAAAAAGCATCTTTTTAAATAAGGTAGCTAATAACATTAAATACATTAACTATATAAGAAAATTTATATTGATATTAATTTATTCCATTTAATTGTTATATTTTCAATAAAAATAATCTTTTCATCAAGTTATATTATTTTTACTAACTTCTAACCTATAATATTTTAATTAAACTATAAATAAAATTTTATTAATACTATTATTTGAGAATGACTTGACTCATACTACGTATAAAAAAATTATAAACAGTTTTTATTACTTTTGTGACAAAAAATTGAGAAAAAATTTGAATTGGGATCACTAGCTTTGTGATATAAAAATATTTTCCTTAAAATACATTTCAACACGCTACTCAATTTTCTTAATTATTATTTTTTAGTTTCAACTTTGTAGGTTCAAAGCAAAATGCAATGCTAAGAAAAATGTACAACTAAGGAGATCCCACTATTATCCAAATAGTTTATTAGATATAAAAATTTTCTATATGCCGTGCATTTATGCACGGGGACTAAACTAGTCTTACTACTAAAAAAATAAAAACTTCTCTTAGATTTCCCTCCAAAAAAGATCTCACTCAATAAGGAAACAAGTACACTTTCTTTCAATAAACCAGTATCTTTTCCTTATAATATACTCTTAAATAATTAAATTCAAAATTATCATTTTTTCATTATAACAAAAAAAAAGTATTAATTAAACAATAGATTATAAGTTGCTAAATTTCTCATTGATGCAGTAATTATCACTTTAGAGAATAATTTGATACATACTTACTATTAGCTTTGCGGCAAAAAAAATCATTGAAAAAATTGGAGAAAATTTATAAAATGAAATCCATAGTTTTATGGAAAAATATTATTTTCATACAAATACATGGTTCATAACTTAATTTATTTTGATTATTTTTCCATTTCAACTTTTTTTTTGTTCCATATCAAAATACAATGAAGTGAAGTCCTAAATATTAGTGAGCTATCGAACTATCGATTTAAAATACTCAAATATTAAATAATATCCTAGAAAATAAAAATTCTTTGTACAATATTATAATCTAAAAAATATCGTGCATTCGCACAGGATTAACCCTAGTTAAAGATTAATTCGAACCTTTTGTCCTGAATACACGAATTGAACTTCTCTCGAGAATGAGTAGAAGGTATAAAGTGTCCTTGGATGAGAAGGTAACGCATCAAAGTAAAGTATTGATGTTTTTATTCTTAACTTGTTGATTATTAAATGTAAATATGAAGTACCACACACATCAAAACGTGCCTCAAACCCCCACAAGTCAAATTTTTTTTACCATTATATCATTATTTAACTTACACAACATTCGCAAAACTGAAAAGTTCCATACTAATTTATTCGCAAATTATCATCTGGGACGGACTTGCTTCGTCACAAGATTGTGACTCTCGATACAAGTGGGAGAGTAAGTGTGTTAGAATGTCATGTACATTCCTCGAACGCAAATTCTTATTTGAGACGGACTATTTCTATCTGAAAAATAAGACGGAATTACGTTGTCACTTTTTAATAAAATGTAATCACAGCTTATATCAACATGTTTTCAATAGTGGTTACATTTAAAGGTAAAGTGTATACAAAATCCCGTCTTATTGTTTCAGACCAAAATGGTCCGTCTGAAGCAAGACAACTGTTCCTCGAATTGACATACATTTGTTTATGTCTAATGCCCCTTTTGATCTTTAGATGGAAAAAAACATGGATAACATTCGAGAGCAAAGTCGACAAAGAGCTCCGATGTACTCGGATGATGAACTTATGACTCTACTTCAAGAATTGCATATTCCTCGTGTTTACCCTAATTATACATATTGGCGATACAATAAACCTTTGATGAATATGTTATCAGAGGCTAAGAAATTAACAGAGACAATAGGAGAACGTACAAAGGTATGTTTGCTTTTGTTGATTGTCTGCCCCAATTTTTATTTGATACTACAAATTCTCATTGAAGACGGGCACTACTCATTACAAGTTGAAAATGGTTAGCTCCTCTCTCACAATATCCAAGTGAGGAGGACAAGAGGAGGGTAAATTGAGCCCTCACTTGCCCTCCCACTTGTATATAGTGAGCATAGCACTATTCGTCTTCGGCTTTTGACTGATAGTGCCCGACTTTAGTGACACGAGTTGATTTGATAGAAGTTTACTTCTTGCATCCTACTTTTATTGTCATTATTTTATTTTGGAAATGGTGAAGGAGAATGTGTCGCCTTGTCATCACACTTGCATATATAGTGAGCAAAGCACTATTTTATTGTCATTATTTTATTTTGATTATAGTTGATTTGATAGAAGTTTACGCATTGTGATGGATAATGTGCGTCTAAATTCGTTATAAGCTTAAGACGGATAATGTGTGTCTTAATCCTATCCGTCTTAAGTTTAAGTTGGATAGTGTCCGCCTTATGCCCGTCTTTAGCTTAAGACGGTAAGACCCGTCTTTATATGTCTTAAGCTTAATATTGTATTAAATAATACTCGTATTGTATTAATTTCAAACAAAAATAAAATGGGAAGGGCGAATACCTAGCAAACACAAATGAAGGATGAACAATGTAGATTATTAATTAAAAATAGTAACCGAAACGAAGAATTTTGGGTTTGAAAACCCTAGTTTGGTAGATGATATTGGAGAAACAGAGGGTATAAGGTATGTGAAACGTTTTGCTGCATGATCGAAGTCAGGGAGTTTTATTTATTTACTTTTTTTGTTATAAATTTCCATGTCAATGCTTATTTATTAATTATTTAAACACTAGTTGCCATGTCAGCGTCCCATATCAGCAAACTAACAGCAAAGGTTGACGGAATGAGAGGTTAGT
Source organism: Heliosperma pusillum (assembly GCA_022085475.1). Classification (NCBI taxonomy): domain Eukaryota; kingdom Viridiplantae; phylum Streptophyta; class Magnoliopsida; order Caryophyllales; family Caryophyllaceae; genus Heliosperma; species Heliosperma pusillum. Next base: position 126,693 of record JAIUZE010066106.1, read on the forward strand.
GTCACGCCAATGACTTACTGAGAAATACAGGGTTACCTTATTAGTGTGAGTTTCATTCAATAGAGGGTTACCTTATTATAGAAATTGAAAAACTTGAAGGTTATCTTATAGAAAAATCCAAAATAATATAGGTGTAGTAAATATACTATGTATATATAAAAGAATTGTCCCACATCGAGAAAAAATCATAAACTATGGTGATCATGTGATTATAAATAGGAATCGGCCTTAGAATTTAAATATCAACCTAATATCGTTTAAGTCTCTCAAATATTGTTTTAGAGAGCCTCATTTATTTGCACATACTTGGTTAATTCTTAATATGTTATTTATCCCACATTGAAAGAGTCATATTAGGACTTATATTATTATATATGTATCAACCAAAAATCTTTTAAATTTCTTAAGCATTGTCTTAAAGAGCTTAATTCTTAGTTATCTTTAGACATGACAAAAGCAACCCGACCCGAATGAACTGACCCGAAAAGGTTGACCCGAGACCCGAAACTAACCCGAGTTGCAAAACCTGAATTAACCCAACTCGACCCGAACTTGACCCGAAGTGCATCGACCCGAAACTGACCCGATGATCCGAAATGACCCGATCCGAAATCACTAACCCAAAGATGACCCAAAAATTATAACTTTAATTGAACAAAAAAAAACTTGAAATGACAATTTGCACGTTTTTTTTCTTAATTATTGACCTGAAAATGACCAGGATCCAAAATAAACCAACCCGTTGACCCGAAACCGACCCGATTAACTTACACGAAAATCACCCGAAACCCGAAATAACCCGAATTGGCCCGACCTAAACCCGATCCGATTGACCCGTTTTCCAGGTCCAGTTATCTTGGATCATTTAACATATGTAAACCTATTAAATGATTTGAACGGGAGGGTCATGTAAATATATTTCAGGTTATAATATAGATCAAACAAAACTTGAGTCATGGTAAGGTTGAAAAAATATGGTTAAAATAAAAGTCGAATTATAATATATAAAAATTATTGAGTCCGTGGATAAACAAATTCTTAAGGAAAAGGTGAACCGGCGCTAATTGAGTATAAGATGATGTAGAATCAACTAATATATGATGGTTTTGCTATGTGAGAATAATGAGACCTATGTTACTATGTACTTCCTCCATTCAACTCCACTCTACCACTTTATTTTTTGTACACTATTCAAAAGCGATCATATAATTGCAATTTTCTCCCAATATATAAGTAAAAAATATATTCATGTGTGATCTTGTTTGTTTCGTCTTTACGAGTACATTATTAATGTCTAACTTTTATAATTTTTGCAAACACATAGCTAACGATATTTACCGTGTAAAACCCGTCTCGGCAAATGTGAAAAAAAAAATTGGTAGAGTGGAGTTGAATGGAGGAAGTATGCACTAGTGAGGTGGCTAGGGTTGGAGCAGACCGAAAGATACTTGGTTGAAAGTGATTGAATATGATTTGAGATTTCTTATATATTGAACTGTGTAGGGAACAGAGAGGGCCGGGTACAATGAAGGAAAATTATACATGTGGATTTTTAGTATCAATTCGTATTTGAACTATTTCATGTTTTGATAAAACTATTTGTTTATTTATCAAACGTTTCTCCTGACTTTTTATATAATCATACTTTGTTCACTTTTAAAATCTTCCGTAACATTAATTTTTTCTTCTAATTTCAAACTATTGTTTTTAATTTGTATTTTATATCAAATTTTATGTTTTTTTCCAATGAAAACTGAGTTTGGATATTCAAACCTATCGGCAGGTCTTCCTTGTGACGGGTCGGACCTTGCGACGGGTTTTTCCTCTAACAAAATGGGTAGAGGGAACATGTGGGACACCCCCCATGTGCTTCCCCTTTTCCCTTAAATGGGTCATTTGTGAGGGGAAGTGGTACCCGTCGCAAACTTGTGACGGATACTGTCCGTCACAAACAAGAATTTGTGCAAACCTATATATTACCTTGAATTTTGAATTATGTTTCACTTTTCAATTTCTTTTCACCTTTCTTTTTCTATCTTTTCGCATTATGAGATCTGTCATCGATCACCCATGAACGACTATTATTTATGCTTCCCGTCCCCAGATGATTTTGAGACGAAGACTCTTTCGTTGTTGTTGTTAATGATGATGATGTTGAGATAAATCAACTAACATCCATGCAAACTTTCTGATATAGGATGCCTTGTTTGAGAACCAAATAACAAAAGATCCGATACTCAATGCTGGATGGAAAATTGTTGGAAGCGTATCGTCCCAGGTCATCATCATGTACTCCGTTATAATTTGTTATGAATTCGGGATTTACAAAAATAGTAAGTTTTATGTGAGACGGTCCTTTTTTATGAAAAATATTATTTTACAAACAACAATAAGAGTGTATTTGGTTTTGAGGGAAAGAAAGGGGAGAGAAATGAAAGAATGAGAAATGAAATGAAATCCTTTGTTTTGTTAGCAAAATGAAGGTGGAGAAATTCAGAGGGGTTAATTTCCCTCCTCCAACCCAAATTATTTACCAATCAACATAGGTAAGATTTGAAGGAAAAATGAGCTCCTCCATTCTTCCTCCCCTCACCTTCCCTCCCGATCGCTTCCCTCTTTCCCCTCCAGCCTCCCCTCATTTTCTCTCCACTTTTGTTATCCAAACACACATTAAATGAATGATTTTTTTCTAGAAAAGGATCGTCTCACGGGTGGATTGAGATCGTCTTATCTTATAACTTGTGTTATAAAAAAAGTAACCATCGACACAGTTTTTGTTGTGTTGATCTCACATCCTGAAATCGATGTACATTGTCCAACGGCCTATACTAACTTATGAGCCTCATTAATGATTGCAGTTCACAAGTGAGATTTTGAAAGGTAACGATGCACACACTGTCACAGTTGAGTTGCTCAGCAAGTTTTTAAAAGACTACGGTTGGGAAGATACAGTGTTGCTCACATTAACATCATTTTGTGTCACCTATGGAGATTTCTGGCTCCAAGTTCGGACATACATCGACAATGCTGTTAAAGAACGCATGACAGCTGATCAAAGGGAACCGCCATCTGCGAACGAAAATGCTTACATACATCATATTGAAGCTAATAATGAATTCATCAAAAACCTGTTGAATACAAATCAGTGCCTTTTCAAGATTATTAATAATCTACGTTCTAATTATGCCATAGAAATGTTCTGGGACGAAGGAGGACCAGATAAGCATACATCAGGAAAGTCGGGTCGATTTCCCGTATATGTGTACTGGATAATGAGATGTGCAATTGTTGCTGCATCCCAGATCATTATTTTGCCTACCAGAGGACTTGATCAGTAAGCCTGTTTAAAATTTTAAAATTTTATATTTTTGTCATATCTTCAAAATAAATCTCGGTTTTGGCTACGACTCTACGTCAACCTTATGATATATCAGCTAATTGACATTTTTGAAGCGGACTATTAATGTAGTCTTAAACTACCTCGCAAGTGAACGAGAATCGTTGCACTAGCTGAGGATCAAACTACAAGGAGCAATTTGATTCCGAATAATAGATCTATATGTCCCATCTTGAAGGATTTGAGAGCATTTATCATTATACTCTCTTCGTCCTAATCAGTTGTTTAACATAGAAGGTAAACACTCTATTAGCGGAATGGATATAGCCTATAATTCAAGGACTTAGTTCACGAAATTTCACTTAGTTTAATTTATGAGTTGTTCTCTCTTTTCATAACTTAAAAAGATTTGAATGATGAAAGTGTCATGTAAATTGCGATGTCCAGATATTTGGTAGCGATACCATATCCAAAGGAATTTGACAAGCTCAAATTACTCAACGAAGAGGTGATGCGCAAATTATCTGAGTTTGAAGATCGACCAAGTGAGTAAATGTGTTCATTTATCGTCTAATACCGAGCACAATTTTAATAAAGATTTAACCGAGGGTTTGAACCAATGTAGAGAAGTGGTATAGTATTCCATCCCTTTGGAACCATCCGAATACTGTCGAACTTTTGAAGAGAGTTATCAACCCTGAAAAAGACTTGCATCCATTGTACCATAGTGTGACCAAGAGAAAGGTATGTGTGCTTGGATTGATTTTACATAAATGACGACCAAAATCATAAGACTACCGAGTGTTTAATTACTTTGGTCGGTAATATACATGGACGGTTGTAAAATAAAAACGTTACCAAATAAACGAGATAAAAATAAAAAAGGACAGTAAAAAAACCAGTCGGTAATTTTGCCGGTTGGTTGATAACTAAGTGAAGCCGGGGATCAATAAAAAGAGGGTTAATGGAATTGGAGGGGCTTAAACCTTGGTCTCCCTAATGGTAAATTATTTCAGTAGGTCTTGCTTGTGACGGGTTGGATTTTGCGACGGGTATTTTGTGAGAGGAAATGGGTAGAGGGGACAAGGTGGGCACCCCCCATGTGCATCTCCACTCACTCTTGATGAGTATTTTGTGAGAGAATATGTTATCCGTCTTAAGTTTAAGACGGATACCCCCATCTTAAATGAGAATTTGTGAAATTATTTAGTCATTGTATCATATATAACACAAATTGTTGGGTGGGCCGGGCCCAGGCCCAGGCCCAAGTAGCCTAAGATCCGCCCTTGGTCACCACTCACCACGATGTCAAAACGAAAACAAGAGAGAAGAGATTTGCTTTAGTTATAGATGACTAATATGTAAGACCATGCGCCGTACGGATAGTGTAATTTCGTATAATTTCTAGTGCAAAATAGTGAAAAAAACACTGCGAAAGTGCGGTTAAATAACACAAAAACTAAAAGTAGATAAAATTAAACTTGGATTAAGAACAATAATCCACAAGAAAACATTCCCGAAAAGATTATAAGTTTAAAAAATAGCAACTACTAAAAATAGTATTACTACAATTCGACACTTGTATGAAAACAAGTCTATAATATTCAATATAAAATACAAGTTTATTACCTGTCATGTTAATAAACGTCGTGTCACAATCATTGGGGAGTAACTCGGACATGAGTTAGCTCAGGTTAAGCCTAAGCATGCAGATAGACCTTTTATGCAACGTCAGAAAGTCATTAACAACCCTGATTGAAAAGTAATCGATATAATTCATATAAAAATAGATCTACGAATGATCCAAGCATTTTTATCATGCTTAGAGACAGTGGCGGACCCAGGAATTTCGAAGAGGGGGGGCACAATTTTTTTTTGTCGATTTTTCCGCTTAACATATTGTTGTCAAGAGATCACTTTTTTTTTTTTTATCTTTTTAATCTATAAATGATAACATGTGACAACCAAAAGTAATTTGTTTTTATGTTACTCATATACACATATTGTACAAATCTGGAAAAAAATATTATGGAAGGAGGAGAAATTTCCAAATTTTCAATGGTGTTAATTTTCGTCTATTTTAAAAACTTTCATCTCCAATTGGTACTACATGATAAAAATTGCCTTCATTTTTAAAAATTAACGCAAATTGATAGCATTTAAAATGTACTTCAAATACGCTTTTTAATTTACATATACTTTTTGATAAATTTAGGGGTTGTGGGAGTAGTAAGACTTAATAAAAAATTGTATTTCCGATATATACTTAAAAAGTAATTAACATTGGCTAAAAATTTTAAAAACCACAATATAAATTGATTGGTTGAAACCATATTTCTCTTTTAAAGATATACTACGAAAAAGAAAAGAAAAACTAAAATTGCTACCAGCAAGGATCGAACCCGGGCAGTCTTGGAAAGGATAAAAGAGACTTACCACTAGAACACTGACAACTTGGTGTTTATTAGTTATACTATAATGTACATATTAAGCGTCTTCGCATAAAGCCGTTATATAGAAAAAAAGTTTTTTTTTTTTTTTGTGGGGTGGCACGTGACCCCCCGGGACCCCACGTGGGTCCGCCACTGCTTAGAGATATTGAACAACTCATGGTTATACCTCGTAACGCGACTTGACTAAGTTTGGCTTCACACAACCCGGCCTATATATGAGTTATGAGCCCATGTATCTTGACTCGTGACTTAGATGATCCTAAACCAGACACGGAAACATAGACCCAAGACTAGACCTGTCAAACAGGCCAGACGAGCGGGTTACGGGTTTGGTTACTCTTTAAAATCCGGGTCGGGTCAATTTGGGGTTTTTAAAATAAGAGTTTGTACTGATCGAGTTTATACGTAATTAATCAATTAGTTACGTGGGTATAACTTGTATACAAGCATGTTTTATTTCCAAATTTTAATATATAGATTATTGTTTTAATTTGCTTTAAATACTAACATGGAAAATCTTTTATTTAATTGACAAACATGGAAAATCTTTTTTAAAGAACACAAAATGAGCCATCCATTTATCACTTTAGCTCAGCTTTTGAATGTGATATCTTAAATGACTACGAGTAAGACTAACCCAATTCTTGAATTACAAGCTTGAAACTATATAAAAAGTGGTGAGAAATTTAGTGTCAAAGGTTGGAGATGAACATGAGGCCAGACATAGACTTATTATGATACTACGGAATTTTTCGCGTGACTAGTAGGGGTGACCAAAACTGTATATTCGATACGGTTTTCAAAATCTCATTTTTGAGTATCCTTATCCGATATGAAATTTTCGTATATACGGTTTTCGTATTCTGGTTTTTCGTTATATCCGGTATCCGGTTTTCATTTCAACTAATGTAATTTAATATCTTATTTTAATTCTTTTGGGTGTCTCAGTCAATTGTTCTCGTTTCTATATTCGGAAGATTTTCTATTAAAAATAAGAACCGTATCGAAAACCGTATATCCGGTTTCTGAGTTTGCCGATACGTATCCGATACGGTTTTTTAAACACCGTATCGTATATACGGAAATTCGTATCGGATATACGAAAATCCGTATAATTGAGACCATATATCGTATCGGATCCGTATAATAAAACCGTATCATATCATTTGCTCGGGCCTACGTATGAGCGTGTGTTGTTTTTAGCCTTTCACGGTGTTTTTAACGGACTTCTATTCTAGGTTCTTAAAGCTCCCAAAAAAAGGTGAATTAGGGACCTTAAACCTTCACAACTCAATAGTTTAGGTCCTTTTACTATGGTTTACTCCTTTATACAAACACTATATCGTCTATATGAGAAATCTAGAGAATTTGATTATAATGATTTCTACGTCTTTCTTTTGCTACTATATATACACGTCTTGTGATATTAGTCGAGATTTCTCTAGATTACATTCTAACAAATTGTGTATGGCAGGATGACTTTGACGTCTTGCAAGAGAAACGTGTGCTCTTACTCATCTCAGGGCTAAACATTGCTCCTGAAGATATAACAAATCTCAAGCTTGTTAACATTGATTCCGAACGAGATGAAGTTGTGTGGATACCCATCTTAAAGCACTCGATTTTAGAGTCGGACGATGTCAAAAATCAACTAGAAACCTTGAAGAATTCGATGCCTTGGTACTCTATTCATCAACCTTCACTAATTGAAGACGCCGTGATAGAGGCATTCAGAATTGAATGGGACTTCAAAGATAAGCCAATCCTTGTTGTTTTAAGTCCTGAGGTAGAAGTCCTCAACAGAAATGCAATATACATGGTGAAGATTTGGCAAAATCTATCTGTTGATAACCTTACGAGGGAGGCGGAGCTGCAACAATGGGAGAAGGAAACATGGAACCTCAAGTTTTTTGTAAATGATGTTGATCAAATCATTCTAGAATGGGTATGTTTCATTTATTATGAGCCTTAATACATATTTCCATTCTTCAACATGCATATATTATGTAGTTACGTCTTTTTACCGCTGCCGAAAAAAAAAACATGCATATATTTGAACTTTGCATCCGAATGTTGCTAAGCTTACATGAAGTTAGTGATTATAACTGAAATAAAATGTTTTTTTGTCCAAATGAGCATACTATGTCGCGATTGGGAATCGAACCCCAAATTAAGTATGCTTACCACATGAGCTACCTCTGGTTTACAGAACTGGAATAAAATGTTGTTTACCGGTTTAATGAGCTAGTTCATTTATTATGAGTTTCGTTTACTATGAAATCTCGGTGAACTTATTCTGTGGTTAGATACTTTTCTACGACACTTTAAGAAGTAGAACAAAATCTTATTAAAACGGTACATATAGAAATTAAATTTGATAATACTTTCGTCTCAATCATGTCAAACAGATTCGAGATGAAAGGTACATTTTAATGTATGGAGGCAACGACATAGACTGGATACGAAATTTCACAAGACAGGCACGCTCAATAGCACGTAATATGCTTATCGATATAGAGATGGTTTATGTCGGAAATAGACACAACAAAGACCATGGTTGCAAGGTGCAAGATGTGATTATGACAGAAAAACTAAGCCATTGTTTACCTGAATCTAATGTAACATATTTTTGGTCACGGATTAATAGCATGATTGCATCCAAAGAGAAACTTGGAAAAATGCATGATCCTAATGATAAACTATTACAAGAGATTTTAAGATTTAATAGCTATGAAGAATGGGCTTTGCTTGCAAAAGGATCAACAATCATGGGCCACGGGCCGGGCCCGATTGCTATGACTGTTCTTGAAGACATAGAGAAATGGAGGACTATGTCTTTTAAATAGTAATAAATCTACTTTAATTTGGATTAAGACAATAAATTATGTATATCGAAGCCTTTATTTTTGCTTATAAGACTATATGACAAACTATTTACTGTTTTAGCGCTCGTTTGAGAGTAATTGTCACCAATGAGTCTACTCATTAACTTGTCTTTTTTTTCCTGGTTTTAACTAAAATCGCAACTTCAAGTAGCGGTTTTACCCATTTTCTTCAAAGAATAAGGGGTAGTATAACTCTTCCACTTACCATATGTAAAAAGGGGGAAGCGGTTGATTGAAGTCCCTAATATCATATGTAATGCCGCTTTTACTGTATAGAGGGCTTGGGTTAACGAAAAACAAGTAAAGCCGCTACTTCACAAGTTTAACCCCAAACAAACATGCCACTATTTACAACCGAACTGCATTACACGAAAACCTACAGAAAAACAACGTTTCTAACTCCAATTCTACACTACAAGAATAGCACATGTTACCTTTAATTTCGACAACAGTGGTTGGAAATGTTGAAAATTAGTCGGCAATTTAGATTACCGACTAATTTTCAAAGAATATATCACCTACAAAAATCGGTCGAATATACCGACTAATTTTGGTCTCAAAGTCCCATACACATGGAATTCGAGTGATGTCATTGATAAATGATGAAAACAAGATTCATATATTTTGATTCATTCATTTCTAGTGTGCACACCTACATGTTCGATAGATCGACATGAACGTCATTTTTTTCGAAAGTTGTTTCAACGTTGTCGCTAATCCCAAAACCAATTAATTGACAATAGAAGGAATAGCTCCATAGTTTATAAATTAGATCACACTCCTCTATTTCTTAAATGTGGGAGACCTACACGTGACATGTAATATGTTGACACAAAACAATTCCTTGATTTATATTATTTCTTTCATACATAATACAATCCTCATAACTTAATTACAACATAATGTCACTCAGGACAAGTCTATTAAGGATTAGGAATGTTTGCTGTTTGCACAAACAAGCACTCCTTAAAAAAAAGTTTTAAAAAAAAAAAAAAAAAAGTGAAAGTGCTCCATAAGTCGCACAATAATCTTCTTACATTCGAAATTCCCTCGAGGAAACTTTTGAAAAGAAAGCAGATTTATTGTGGCAACGAGTCGAACTTGGAACGAACATGAAGAAATTAACGATGCAGAACTATACTACAATTTTCAATCCTGTTCCATGATGAGTTTGGTTAAACCATAGCCTTGATTTTGTCCAAACCGTTCGCCTAAACCGAGTTGAGCCATACACAACCACACCAACGTAATGAGCTCTCCACCTTTATTCAATCTTGCAAGATGTGATCTAGGATTACACCTAATAGCAGCATAACAGAGCAACTCCACCCATACCTTACTTGTTATCTCCCATTGTTTCTCCTTAAACATTTTCAATTGCTTGGCCAAACGACACGCGTCAAAAAGCACTGATTTACTCTTATCTCCCTTGGCTACAATGGGTTTCAGTATCGACTTGACTTTCAGCACTTCTTCGCAAAACTCCTTAAGATAATCCTCCTCTTCTGTAGTACTTGTATCTCCTTGATGTATTTCTGTTGACGACTTGCATTTGAAATTAACCTTTGCGGCCACCTTGGCACGAAATTCTTTACACCAATATAACTTCTTATCGTTTTTGTAGAATTTTCTAGCCTCGGCACATGTGTCTTCGAATCTAATATCAGAGATGCCTACCACCGGTGACATGAGTTCCTCTTGCTTGAGTAGGAGATATAGCATGTAATTGGACAATTTCTTGCTACATTCACGGTGCTTAGCTTCGTCTTGACTACCACTAGTTCGATTACAAATATTGGTAGTTCGATGACAGATATCGGTAGCAAGGTGCCATATAAGAAGGCTTTCATCATAATCAATTTCAATAGTCCAAGGACTTAAGCATTCGGAAATAAGGTAATAGTCCTCTAGTAGGACTAAATTACCCCTAGCCGAGCACACTTGGTGAGTTATCGTGTTATCAGTTGTATTATCGGTTGCCTTATCAGCTTTTAGTTGAAGCTCCTTAATGATGAATTCAATTAGCTCGTCTTCAAGGGGTTTAGTACGGACGTACATACAACCAATGAAAAATTCTTTGACACGTTTAATCTTAATTTTTTCTATGAATAGAGGTGGGACCTTGAAACATCGTTCTAAAAGGTTGTATCTTGATATGGACCGGTCGCCTCGACAACATTTAGGGGCTACTCGAGCCCATTTCGTCCACTCATATATCATTTTCATAGGTGTTTTAATGTACTCGGATCGGCCATAAATAAAGGTGGTAATAATCCACCAATCCGACATTATGAACATAGCCATCGCCCATATATCTAGCACAATGGCTCCTACCAGTAAGGTGAAGGTAATTATGATATCAATGGGGTAGTAATTTTTCTTATTCTCGAGAGAAAAAAGCACTAGAGATGCAACGACCGAGAGGAAGGAAAAAAGTCGAGCATACTGTAGTTTTTTGTTGATTAGAAAAACTTTGGTGTAAAAAATATCGTACATTAGATGGAGCTCTGTTGTTGCGATTCTGGCAAATTCAATCGCTTCTTTGTTTTTAAAAAAATCTCGGCTCTCCTTTTTGTCCTTTAAACTTAAAATTGCATCAACCAGAAGGCCTTTAAATTTATTATAGAAGTGAAAAGCAATTTTTACCTTTTTAACTTGTTCGTCTTTGTCAAACAATTCGCTATCAGGCGAATTGTCTTCTCTATTATTAGTCGTCCCATTATCGGAAGACACCCTATTCTCGGTGGATTCAGTATTTCCTTCACGATTGTCCAAATTTCCGTCGGACGAGCCGTCTATTCCATGAATTCTCATGGGAAGATGAGCACTTTGAGCAGAGGAATATTCCTCAACTAACCGGGCGTAGTTTGGCCCAGCTTCTGGCTTGGGCCTCAACGAGTCCCGGAAACTATCCGAACTTGCATAGTACAAAGCGCAAGTACGCTCAATGTACTTAGTACAACCATCAATTAACATAAGCAATGTGGCTACCGATAATAGCCGAAAAAACCCTTTTTGCAAAGATCGCCCAAAGACATAAAGCGTAATTGTTACCTGGGTAACTAAGCTCAACGCGTGCCTATGCCACAACTCATTATCCGCTAATACCAGGGCCGTGATTGTGTCAGGCCCACCGAGATGTAACAAAAGAAACGGGGCCCAAAATGGGTATATCGCCTCTTGTTTCGGGTCCATTTGACCCGAGTCACTCGATATTTTCCCGATTGTGAATAACGCGACCGCGTCAGCGGATAAATATATCAACCACAATGATAACGCAAGTAGACTATTTGAGGACCGTTTTCTAAGAGGTGCAAGAGTTGTAAGTAATATTTGAATAAGGAGACTTACAATCATAAATGAACGTATATCCCATCTTTTCCACATATCTTTTGCACTATATCTCATTATTACTTCCACATTTTGATTCTCCATTTTATTATTATTATTATTATTAATTACTATTTATAATCACACTCTTTAGCAATACTTAAGATGGATAACTTATTAAAAGTTATACTACTACAAGTACTTTATAAATATATTACTATTTATTATTTTTTAATTTTGTTTAATTAGGTAAAAGTATATTATATATTGTATTGATTAAGTACGATGATGATATAATGTTAAATTATTAGTTTCCATGGGACAGTGACATTTATACAAATTTTTAAGATACTTTGCTCATTTGGGAAATAGAAGTACAATAAGTTTAAAGCTATAAAATATTCTTATCTCAAGGTTTAAGGTTTGCTTTTATCAGTAGGAATTAGATTCAGTAACTGTATTAAGTAATTGTATGTGTGCATGTACACTTTCTTCTCCAACTTTGTAAAATTTGTAATTATTACTACTCGTAAAAATGTTCTAGAATGGACCCGATTCAGTGGATTTTGACATCGACAAGCACAATAGTTGGTACAGTTGTGAGAGTTGATACTCAGCTATTTATGACCTGGGTTCAAATTCTCGTCAACAGCATATATGATTGTAATTTCAACATGCACTAGTGTAATTTCAACTTAAAACATTTGGATCACGTAAATTCAATTTAAGTCGAGCTAAATTATTTAAGATTCGTCCCGACTTAATGGATTATATTATTGAAGGGTGTGATGTTATTTTAATGTTCACAAATTCTTATTTCAGACGGAGGTATCCGTCTTAAGCTTAAGACGGATACCATATTCTCTCACAAAATACCCATCAAGGGTGAGTGAAGAGCACATGGGGGGAGCCCACCTTGTCCCCTCTACCCATTTCCTCTCACAAAATACCCGTTGCAAGATCCGACCCGTCTTAAGCAAGACCTACTATTTAATGTTTGGGATCAGATAAATTTGATTCGGTTTGCTTTTATCACACTATGAAGCCTTCACATCTCAACTTTACGTTATCCCTTCGCTCTACCTCTCTCATGCACGTGAACATTAACTTACGAGATTTGAGCTTGAGTGGGTCGAAATTTTGAGCTCTGTTTGGTAAGAAATAGAGGTTATCGAATGCCCCAAGCTCGGTCCAGCCCATTTTGCTATTTTGTCGGGTTTGGACCGATCATTTCAGCCCAAAATAGGGCTATGGGCCGCTTAAAAAGGTACTTCGTAATTTAGGGTCGCGTTTGGGCTAAACTTTAGGTCCAAGTTTTGGCTCAGTTCGGGCCACGTACAAAAGAGGACGGTTATTCATGCTTATTCATGGACATAATTTACTCAGTTATGTACATAAATGACCGTTTACCCCAACACTATACTTTTCACTTTAAGCTTAACCTAATTTTTTTCTCTTTAATTTACTCCAACTATCCACCACCACCCACAACTAGGGGTGAGCAAAATCGTATATCCGGAAACCGTATATCCGGTTTTTCATTTAATTATGTAAAATTTTATGTCTTATTTTTATTTTTATTTTGATTTTATGATTTTTCTTAATAAGTTAAAAGAGTATCACATATTATAAGAATAAATAACTTAAAAATGTATAAAAGTATAAGATTGATTCACGGATATACTCGACGTTTAGTGGTTTTATGATTTTATTTTTATATTTTATATTAAAAATAGGAACCGTATCGGAAACCGTATATCCAGTTTCAAATTTTACCGATACGTATCCGATACGGTTTTTTATAAACCGTATCGTATATACGGAAATTCGTATCGGATATACGGAAATCCGTATAATTAAAACCGTATATCGTTTCGGATACGTATAATAAAACCGTATCGTATATTTTTGCTCAGCCCTGCCCACAAGGCCACAACCCATGTTCAACTGCCACTCCCTAAACACACCGCCACTTACCTACCGATTCGCCGTAAACGACCCGCCCCAGCCTCTACGTACCACCATGCTTGCCTCCCTGCACGCAGCCCACGTATTCGCCGGCCTGACCGCTCCACCAGACGTGCTTGACCGCATCACCAGCTGTGCCTGATCGAATCTCCTTGGATTCGCAAGTTCATGAGCTGATTTGGTCAAAAGATCTTCACATTTAACCACATAAAAATGATCGTTGAGAAAGTTAATGAAAAAAATTGGTTTAATAAAGCACAGTAGATTCATGCTCTAAGCAAATTTTTGGATACTATAGAAGTAATTATTCATGCTCAAAGCAAAATGAAGATAAGCTGTCAATTCATAATGTGTAAATTTTAAGCTATTACGGAGCAACGATTACTAGATTTTTTGTATCACAAAGCTACCTAATAAAAATTATAGTCAAAAAGTAAAACAAAGGTATAGTTAGTTTGTGAATTATAAAATGAAAATTTTATGGTAGTATCAACCGTTCATTTGAATATTGATTGTGAGTTTGTATTTGCATTTATATATGTTCGACACATTTTTCTGTGACTTACATTATACGCTTAATATTTTCGCTACCCTAGACTCTTAATCCTAGGTTCGCCCCTATCCATAATTGATTAATCTTGAGATATTTAGATTAATTTGACATGAAGGAATTAGAGAGATTTTTTTTAGGTGGGGAGAAGGAGCGGGCTATAGAAAGTAAATGACAAAAAGTTCATGAATGAATGATTTGCGTCCATGAATGAGCAATTACGTATATAAAGAAGAGTAACAATAAAATTAAAAAGAAAAACCCATAAAAAAATTCATTAAAGTCAAATTACTCAACGAAAACCTTCCTAATACAAAAAAAGATAACAATTGACCGAAACACCAAAAAAAAAAAAATAAAACAACAATTGACCGAGACAGAGGAAGTAGTTTATAGACTTTATACCATAAAACTAAATATAATTAGTGCAAATGAAAATTATATCATAATCAATCTAAAATACCGTGCAGTAGCACAACATCTAACCTAGTTATTCTAGAAATAGCCTGAATCTGCTGAATACCATCAAAGTATATTGCTAATACCATCTACATTTGCACAAATTCTCGTTTATGACAAGCATATCCGTCGCAACCTTGTGACGGATCAAATACTACTCAATTGAGATAAATAAGACAAAAACTTCGATTTATCTTATCTACTCACATGGACATTACTTAACCCGTCACAAAGAACACTTGCTGGCTTGCTGCTATAGTAGATGGATCTTTAATCCCTTGTATGACATGAGAATAAATTTGTTAGGTAGCCATATCAAGAAATAGCCTTTAAAATCTCCATTTTTGTTAAAGACACCATTAAGGTCGGTGTTAAAGTCCATGATAGTGTAAAATTGTCAATGGAAGATCAACTACCTTGAGTTATTGGAGAGAGTAGTTAGTAGTTAGTTGTTGTTAGTAGGAGTATATACTAATACTACTATAACTTTACACAGTCAAACATTTAACATTTCAGTGAAGAGTTCATATTTTTCCATCTACAAAAAAAACCACTTCCCCCAAAAAATGGTCGGGTCAACCCACAACCCGTCACCCGAACCCACGGACCAAACACTAATCAACAAACTCACAACCCTCCGTAACCTCTTACAAAAACCCGATCCGGAACCGATTCGAATAGTTTGCATCGGTGCAGGCGCATGGGGCAGTGTCTTCACCGCAATGCTACAAGACACTTACGGTCACCTCCGCCACCTCATTAACCTCCGCATTTGGCGGCGCGAACGACGGCCAGTCGATCGCGCCACCGCGGAACACCTTTTCGACGTAATTAACTCTCGAGAACACGTACTTCGTCGTCTTCTCCGTCGATGCGCGTATCTCAAATACGTGGAAGCGCGACTCGGTGATCGCACATTGTTCGCGGATGAGATTTTGAAAGACGGATTTTGTTTGAATATGATTGATACGCCGATTTGTCCGCTTAAAGTTGTTACTAATTTGCAGGAAGCGGTTTGGGATGCAGACATTGTTATTAACGGATTACCTAGCACGGAAACCAAAGCGGTTTTCGAGGAAATTAGTTTGTATTGGAAAGAACGGAGGAGTTTTCCGGTTATTATTTCGCTTGCGAAAGGAATTGAAGCGGAATTGGAGCCGGTTCCGCGGATTATTACTCCTACTCAGTTGATTCATCGCGTTAGTAAGATATCTTTTCGCTTTCATTTTTGTGTTGATTTGTTGTGAATTTTGAAGATGATGATTCATCGCGTTAGCAAGATATCTTTTCATTTTTGTGATGATTTGTTGTGAAGTTTGAAGATAATGATTTAACTCGTTAGTAAGATAACCTTTCGCTTCTGTTTTTGGGTTGATTTGTTGTGAATTTTGAAGATAGAGATCATGAAAATTGAGCTTCAGTTAACTGTTATAATGCAGATAGTGAGATTTCTTTCGCTTTGTTGTGGAAATTCTAATTTATTTTGCGTTTGCAAAATTGAGCTTCGGTAAACTGTGATAATGTAGCAAGTGAGGTTTTTTCCGCTTCTTTTGAGATAATTTGTTGTGGAAATTGCAATCGATTTTATATGATGCAGCAACATTAAGGCTCATTAAATTGTAATGCTGCTGTTTTAGTATAATTCTTGTATTTGTTTGTTACATTTCCGTTGATTTGTTGTGAAATTTGGAGCTAGTCTTGCATGAGATGAACAAAAATAAGCCTAGTTAAACTGCAATGATGCGGTTAGTTAGATATTTTTCGCTTCTTTTGTGTTGTTTTGTTGTCAATGTTTGCATAAGATGAATTAATTGTATGAGATGAACAAAATTAAGAAATGACGCCATTAGTAAGATATAATAATTGCTACTTTTGCGGTAAATTTTTGTGAAATTTATAGCTAGTCTTAGATGAGACAACTTGATTGTATGAAAAGGGGAAAATTAAGTGTTGCATGAGACTAGTTGATTGTTTAAATAAGAACAACAAATTAAGCCTCGTTAAACTGTAATTATGTTAGTGTAAGATTGCTTATCGTTCCTTTTATTTTGATTTGTTTTGAAATCTGTTGCTAATCTTGCACGAGATGAGGTAACAATGTTCATTCTCGTTGAACCTTGATGATGTTACTTTTTTTTTTTAAAATATAGATGTTAACTTTTGCTTGGATCTTTGCTCTTCTTTGTTTTGTGACATTTCTAATTATGGACAGCTTGAAATTTGTACCACGTCTGATGAGACGATTTAATTATGTGCGATGAACACAATTAAGCCTTTTTTAGTTCCACTAATGCCTTTTTGTTAATGTACATGTGAATTTTTCCAAATTCTTGCACGAAACTTTTTAAGTGTTGGATACTATCCATTACACATAATTAGATAAGAATATTGTATCAAATGTTAATGAGCATTTGTGGTTTTCTAAGTGGATGATTCTCCACATACTCAGTAGTTAACTTTAGTGTGGATTTTTGCTTTGCTTTGTGACATATTATGTGATTTAGCATGTAGGTTTCGAGGAAACAGGCATAGCTTGAAGTCCTGCATGAGACGACTTAATTAGTTAATTGTATGAGAAATTAGATAGTGCTGTAATGTTATTATATAGAATATAAATGTTAACTTCCGCTTGGAGCCTTTGCTCTTCTTCGCTTTGTGACGTTTCTAATTCTGGACAGCTTGAATTGGTAACTATTGTTACATGAGACGACTTTATTGTATGTGATAAGCCTTTTAGCTTGTACAATGCAATTTTTTATGTATCACTGGTTATTTTTTGCTTTGAGCCTTTGCTTTCCTTCGTGACATATTTTGTGATTGTCCAGTGGTGGAATTTGGGTTGGCCTAATAGGGGGTATTGTTAATGGAAATGGGCATAGGTTTCATGTTAAAAACAGCAGTCTAAATAGAAATAATTGTTTTAACGGACAAAATTTTCTTTTCTGCTGTCAGTGTTTAAATCGTGTTAAGTTCGAAAGTTTGGAAATGTGATTTGTTTGGACTTTGTATTTGTAATGAACTGCAGCGGGAGTTCCTATGGAAAACATTTTATACCTAGGAGGACCTAACATTGCGTCTGAGGTTTATAACAAGGAGTATGCGAATGCCAGAATTTGTGGTTCTGAGAAATGGAGGAAGGCTCTAGCATTGTTTATGAGGCAGCCACATTTCATCGTGTGGGATAATGGGGATCTTGTTACCCATGAAGTTATGGGGGGATTGAAGAATGTCTATGCTATTGGAGCCGGTAAGTTTCAGTTTCAATATTCTTAATGTATGGAGATTGGCAATTCTCAGTAATATGGGTTTAAGACTTTGAGTTTTTTTACTGGATTCTTATTTCCTATGTAATTAAAAGTACCCAAAGCCTTCGACAAGAAAGGTAGAAAAAGCAACGGGTGTATGACACACTTAGTATGATTTTTAATGGGTTTTAGCCTTGTGTGTCAGATATCTTCCAGTTTATAATAACACTCAAACTTTGGTTTGACGTGGCCCCGTTTCCCCATTTAAAGGGTTTTAAGGGTGTTGTGGTGGCTGTTTTAGTAGTGGTGCAAGGTTTTTTGAATGGAGCCTGTGGTCTGGCGGGGAGAGGGTTGAACCCGCTTGGTGGCTCCGGCGACGGGGGCTTTTCAATGGTGACGGCGGCACTTGTTGCTGGCAGGTGGTGGTATTGGTCGAAGGTAGTTGTTGGTGGTGATTGAAAAGAATGAAGGGTAGTGGATGGTTGGGCCGTTCCCTTTCTAATTGTAACCAAACAATGGGTCAAAGTATGGGTAATATCATTCCTTTCCCCTCCTTACCCTTTCTTGATTCCATTCCCTTTCCCTTTGACGAACCAAATGCCCCTTTTCACCATGTTTTCCCACTTTTCAAAATATATCCATGTTAGTCCTGCAGTCTTTTATGCTTTAGTGACTTGAGCCATTGTAGTTGTCTCATAATATAGTTTTTGACATTTGCATTTCCATTTCCATTTCCATTTCCATTTCCAATGGGCCCAGAGAATCATATTTCTTTGGTCATGGATTATGATGCAAAGCAATAAAATGATACACTTTTCAACGCAATTTCATTTTGGTTATTTAGAATAAGGTTGCATACATTGGACCCCCTTACCCCGCTAATTGCAAGATCCCTTTGAGGTACTGTGGTGATGTCGTCGTTGCTATATAAAATATTACTAACTTTTATCCATGTTAAAATATGAGACTTTTCCGGAAAGTTCTAGAAGGTTCCGGTATGTTCTAGAAGGTTCCGGAATGTTCTAGAATAATGTAGAAACATCTAGATTGTGGTAGAATACTCATGTACTTGCTAGAATAGTCTAGAATACTCTAGAAGGGTCATGAATGTTCTAGAGAAAACTAGAACCTTCTAGAGATATCTCGTATGTATAAAAGAAGTTTAGAGTCTTACATGTCTAGACCACTCTAGAATGTCCCATTCTAGGGTATTCTTGGGATGTAGAAGAAGGAGGATGAGCCCTATAAATAGAGGACCTCCCCTCCCATTTTGTATCATCCAAGTGTAATCAAAATACACAAACAAATCAATAAGACAAACAATTCCTTCAACTAATCTTCAAATAAACAAACTAACAACTAACTTATCTCTACTCTACTTCTCTCTTTACTCCCCCATACACCAACAATCCATGTACTAGCTGGGTTCTTATGTTCCAACATATGGAGTTTGATCCTCTTATGTTAATGTGTACATTTCTTGCCTTACTTCCTTTTTTTTTTTTCCAAATTATTTTTCTTCTTAAAAAAGGAAGATGTCCTAACTCCATATCATCATAATCTGTAAGTCAGAGTACACCATGATTATCAAACTGAGATATCAAAAGTGGAATGATTGGAATAAGTTTCTAAAACCCAGATCTTTTCATTTCTGTTTTCATCTTGCTTATTCAGGAATGGTAGCAGCATTAACCAATGAGAGTGCAACAAGCAAATCTGTATATTTTGCGCATTGCACTTCAGAGATGATATTCATCACCCATCTTTTGACGGAAGAACCGGAAAAGCTCGCGGGCCCTTTGCTTGCTGATACATATGTGACTTTACTGAAAGGTAGAAATGCTTTGTATGGCCAAATGTTAGCTAAGGGTGCATTAAGCCTGGACATGGGTGACAGCATCAAAGGCAAGGGTACGATACAGGTAATATCGACAAAATCTGTATTAGTCTCCTATTTTTTTTAAAAAAATATTATAAAGACTCACCACCAACAAAGAATCTCCCAACGATCACCCCTTGTTTTATTATGCTTAGGTTTATGCAAAATCATGTTCTCTTTTGTTTGTTGCTTGCATTCCATGGTATGTAACAGTATACTTGTATTGTATTTTTACATGTTTAGCTTTCGTTGATAGGCTTCCCATTTTAGTATCTGCAATTGTTTAATAAGCACAAACGTTCCTAGTTTAATAAGCATAAATCTGAGATGCGTTTAAACCTTACGCTTAGTGTGTCTCTTGGTGTACCTAAATGCACCTTCTACATAAAGTGCACTACTTTGCAATTCCCATATTTCTTCTCTAGTTCTTGTATTATCCCCTTCTCTTTGCCATATTATCACGAGATTTTACTCCTTTACTATTAAAATTACAAATATTGTTTGCGAAATTAGTACAAATCAAGTCTATGAGGCAAGCATCTTGCTCCTTGGCATGACAATCTCTCGTTGCCTCGTTGTGCCTCACATCTTTTAAAACTAAGCAGACCTTGGTTTTGTGTTTGGACCACCTAGGCTCCACAGCCTGGGCTTGTTGTACCTTGTGTATTTGCGATGCCTACTTGACGTGATATATACTATGGCACTATGGAATAGCTCAACATTTGAGCTACTGCGTATTTCCCTTCATCCCATTGATATTGTTAGATTTGACTGTAATAATCACTATAGATCGTTATTTTCTCACAATATACAATAGCAACAATTTCTTAAAAGAATAATACAAGCATAGTTGTTAAGATTAATCGGTCATGAATTGGTGACAAATTTGACGTTATATCTATTCGTATATTCGGAAAGATTAAAGGATGGAGGTAGTGTATATTTCTTCTCAAATTGTTAATAATGAACCATTATTATTACTGTAAACGGAGATTTGATGTTGTGCGCAGGGTGTATCTGCCGTGAAAGCATTTTATGAACTTCTGAGTCAACCCTCCATCAGTGTCTTACATCCTGAAGAAAAGAAGCCTGTGGCTCCTGTAGAACTTTGCCCTATCTTGAAGAAACTCTATAGCATACTTATAACTCGGTAAACGCCTATTCGATGGCTTCCTTTCCCTTCAACTGTGTTTCTTAGTTCATTCTGATTATATAATTTGCTGCTAACTCACATATTATTTATCCCTGTAAAATCTGAGAGTTTTCATTGATTTCTGTTTAAAAGGGAATTCTCTCCTGAGGCTATACTCCAAGCGCTTAGGGACGAGACGATGAACGATCCTCGGGAACGCATTGAAATCGCTCAATCTCATGCATTTTACATTCCCTCGCTTCTTGGACAGTAACGGCTTTTCTTGACATCCTCCCGAGACTATGAATTTGTAAATAGTCGAGAAAAGCACGATATGTGTGATTACTGAGTTGTTTTGTCGACCAGGTGATTCTTGTATTCTTTCTTTCTTTCTTTCTTTCAGGCTTACTGCAGCGTCGACGTTTTTACCCCTTTCCTAGCAGTTGTAACTTCTAAAGAATTTACAGTGTAAAACTTTGGTAGGATTTTCATCATTGATATTGTGATCTCAAACTAACATCAATACGTGCTTCGTTCACTATGATACACCATGAGGTCACTAGGGTTGTTCTCAACATAGGGGATTAATTAACATCATAGATAAAACACATTTGATGGTTATTAATGAATAGATTTGTCAAACGGGGCAACCGGGTTGTGTAAATTCAGGTTAATTGGAATTTAGGTCGAGTTAGGTCATTTCGGGTTTGTTATTAGAGTTATTCATGGGTAATGGACCGTCTGCGTCTGCAATAATAAACATTATGGTTAAGTCATATTGATCATTTTAACTTGGGTTACGAGTTAATCTTGGATTCTTAGTTCGTGTGTCGGGTCGGGTTACGGACCATGGACCGAGTACATTTTATCAGGTTTACTAATACCTCAAAATTCTATTACTCAACTCCAAACGTAAATCTATTCGTTAACTTTTTACATTGAGTAGCAATTTCACTCTTCATCCACCGCGTGTATGTTATATCGTGTATATTGCATTGCAATCACTTTTAGAAATACATTCACAACTCCTTTCACAAATGAGATTCTTATCTCATTTGTGACGGGTAGTATTACCCACTTGAGTAGGTAACGATAAGTCAGTTGAGATTTCATATGCTTTGTCTTGTTTATTTACTTAAATGGGAGAACTTGATCCAATAAAAGTTTGCAAATGATATATCCGTCGTAAGAAAGACTTACTGAACTTCTTTTCCGAAAAAATATAGATAAGATACGAACTACGGACTTTGAGGTAGGAAGTATAAGTTATTTTTGTTGTCATCTCTTAGCTCAACACTTTTGGAATATAGTCATGAAAATTTATATTAATATGTTTGGTTTCCATATCCCAAAATATTTGGAATGTAGTGGAGATCTCAACAAAAAATGAGACATGCTTTATCAAATCAAATATTGATGACTTGATGGTTGACGTCATGAAACATGGCATTCAACTATTAGTATTGAAGTAAGTGAAGTCCGTGGGCCGCGCATAAATACGTGCAGCTATCCGCTAAACTTAAACCCGTAAGTCTCATTTCAGACGGTCATTTTCGTCTAAAGCCTTCAAACGGAAAATATGTGACCATTTTATGGTCAGTGTAAATAGTCACATTTTGGGTAAAAATGTCTACCATTTACATTTGACTATAAAATGGTCACCTATGATCCGTCTCAATAAATTTATTGAAATATCATACGTAATACAGTACGTAATACATCACAGTTAAAATATATGTGTGCTTATTGTGAAAATAAGTACAAAATTAAAATAGTATTTTAGGTGACGATCAAACAATAAAGAGAACATGAACTGATAAACAGCTCGTATAGGAATACGAATACGAATACGAAAGAGCGGTCATTTAATAATTTATTAGTTAGATTGTCTTTCCTAAATTTTGGTGTCTTCCAAGACTTTTTTTATTTGTTACGCAATTATTCATATAGATAATGTAACCCAATGGATATAATCTTTTGAACATGTCATTTTTACGTCAACTTTTTTTTTGGCTTTTTTTTGTAATAAATGAAAATATTATTTTAATTGTTGTTCAAATTTATCTATATTTTTTTAACATATTTATGGTCGACTAAAACCTATAATGTTAAATAAGTACCGAGTTATTTTTTGTTAAACAGAGGAAGTAAATAGTTTTATACTTGCGGAATAGAAATTACGGTATTAAGATTTATTATATACTAGTAATATATTTTTAGATATAATTAAGTCTCCATTTGGCTAATAATCAAGCCTGCTTACTCAAGGGCAAACGAAAAATTGAAAAAGTCTATCGCCTTCAAATTAAAAGAGCAAGAGAAATAGAAGGCTCGCCTGAGGAATCGACTTAACTACTCCCCCTAATTAGTTTCGAGTAGTTTATAATTTTGTTAAAAATAAATTCGTACATAAAATTTACGGAGTATATTATACTCCGTAAATATTCACTTAAATTCTTAATCAACAAATGACTACCATCTACGGAGGTACCAATGACTGACATGAAGATCCATTGGACAAAAATTATAATAATAACAATTAATTAATTTAAAACAAGAAGATATTTCTAAGACAATTTATTTAAAGGATTTAATACAAATATCTGCCACTGTGTGTAGAAATAAGTTTTGGAATGTTCAATAGATTTATGAATACTTGTTTTTTTATATATATATATCTTTTTCATATTTCGAGATAACGCACTTTTCTTTTTAATATCTCTGAAAATATAATTTTAATATTATGATATGTATGTGCTTTTCATAAAGAATTTAATGTTATAATTTTACACAAATACTCATTGAAGACGGGCATATCCGTTTTCAAAGAAAACATGTTGGGTTGCATCTCACAAAGAGGCAAATGGGACTGAGGGAAGTGGTTGCATCTCACAAATAAGACTTGGTTTCTCACTTGTCATCTCACTTGTCTCTTTATGAGAGGCAACCCATCTCAAAACGAATATGTCCGTCTTCAATGAAGTTTGCTGATAATAATTCAATTTTATAATATTTGAACTATCATATTTTTTGTAAAAAGTTAGTCAAATATTTATCTAAAAAGCAAAGCGTTATATATATATAAACCCAAAAACTTTGGATAGGTCGTCCTTCACAAAGTTATTGAGAGACCCCTGTAGACCACTTATATCGTCGTACCCATTTTATTATCAATCGTGACTTAAAATGTGACTTTTATTTTGCATTAAGTGGATTATACATCTGATGTAATACCACAGATAATGTAGTTTTCGAGTTTTATAATAAAGTTTTTGAGTTTAGTAGTAAATATTATGAGGTTAAGCCATAAAGTTTTTGAGTTCATTAATTTGAACAATAACCTCAAAAATTTTACAATAAAACTTAAAAATTGTTAGTCTGAGGTAGTCAGATGTATAACCATTTTTCCCTTTTATTTGATATATGTTTTCATACCACTCATACCTCATATATTATAATCATTTTTATCAATACTTTATTTTAGATAATATGAGCTATTATATTACTTTTTATATCAGTCTTACATTAATTTGTAATTAAGTATTTTGTCAGTTTTGGAAACCCTTATTTCACGCCACTTCAAAATACAGAGAGTGCATGGATAGTTGAAACTTGAAATATCATGCATAAGTAGACAAAAATGCATATTCACAATTGAAGCTGCATGCAACAATGCAACTATATATCACAAATTCTGTATGATCACTATCCATCACAAGTTTATGATCGATCAGATTCCTTTTACAAGTTTGTAAGTGGGAAATCAAATAGTTTCTCACTTGCCCTCCCACTTGCAAGCTTGTGAGAGTAATCCAACCCGTTACAAGCTTGTATATACACAATGGCGTGAATAAAGGGGATTAGGGGGTTGGCAGGGACCGTCGTCCCCTATACAAGATAACTTATTTTGAGCGTATTTTATATTACTATATATATATATATATAATATATATATATATATATATATATATATATATATATATATATATATATATATATATATATATATATATATATATATTCGTATTTCTTTAAGTTCAAATGTTAATGGAATACAGTTATATATACACTACTTTAGGGTTAGAATTTGAGCACTTGAGCCGCATAAATGGACTAACCAACAGCCTGGAGTATTAATTTGACGTGGTGACATTCACATGATTTGCATATAATAAAAGACAAATAATAATATTAAATTATTATTTATTGATAAAAGTACCATTTTTTATAAGCAGTTAGTTAAGCACAGTGTTGTGGATATACCGTATACGTATTGGAAATATCACATAACTATCAAATAGTTTATAGTTTATTTAATTTATATTTTGTTTTATTATTTATTATATACAACTTTATCTTTCTTTGTCAAGTTAAAGTAAGCTACTTTGTTTCCATAGGCTATAAGCTAAGCCACCACGTCTACGTCATACGTGCATTCATGATTATGTAACACTATTATTAATACTATTGGATATACTCCGTGTATATATATATATATATATAAAATTTCATTAAAACATAGATATTTTCACGTTTTACCAAGAGACTGTCATGTTATACTCCCTCTGTCACGATGAATATAACTGTATAGTCTATAAAATTTGATGAACAATAATCTGTCTCAAAATTGTCTTCTAGGATACAACAATTATTCTTTTTACTGAGTAGAAATATATAAATGTATACCTAATATAATGAGATTGAATTGATGGGCGCACGGTATATATACACGTAATATTAGGGACAAAGTAATTAAAATGAACCTCCAAAATAGGGAAAATGTTGAAAATGAAAAGTAATTCTCTTAAACCAATAAATACTTAAATATAAAAGATATTTCCAAGATGAACTAGTAGATAATTGATTGAGTTTGATCCTCTTTATTTGTGCCCCTTCATTTTCTTTCAATGGTATCACAAATTCTTGTTTAAGAGGAGATATACGTTTTATAGTTTAAAACAGGTCAAGTATTATCCACATGCATAAATAGAGACAAAAAAATTATACTTAAAAGTATAATAAAACTTTGTCACATTTATCTACGTAATGTAATACGGAGTATATGACATATACCTTCATCTTAAGGAAGACTAACAAACAACAAATATAACCCAGCACGTTGATTATACATCTAATGTATTACAAGAAATAATGTAGTTTTTGAGATTTATAATAAAGTTTTTGAGTTTTATATTCAAAAAATCTAAAATATACGTAGTAATTTATAAATTTTAAAAACTCAAAAAAGAAAACAAATAAACTCAAATTCATATAAGGTAATAAATCAGATATGTCATTCTTTTTCCAATATATAACCCATATTAGCCATATATGTATGGTCGACATTTATCCACAACATTGACATAAATACAAAATCACTAAATTGACATAAATACAAAATCAATAAATTTTATCATTAGACCACCCATTTTCACGAGAACAAGAGGTAGCTCAAGTGGTAAGAGCACCCTTACTCCAACCATGAAGTTGGGGGTTCGATTCTCACCCGCGACATTGTGCGCTCATTTGAACAAAAAAAAAAAAAAAAAAAAAAACCATTTTCATTGGGTTATATAAATAAATGAATGATGAATAATGATTTCATACTATTTATCACGTCCAACACAAACACATTCACAAACTTAATAAACCAATAAAAAACCAAAGACTTACATTAGTTAGTAAATACTCCTATATAATATAATAATATAATAGCATAATGTTTTATGATAATGATGAAGTAAATGATGTTGAATCATATCCTTGGATTCAACAATCATGTTATTTATCAAGTATCATGGGTTTGCCTGAAATGCCCCTACAACGTAGTGTTTCTAGTGATATGGAATTTGTAAGTGATTTCGATGATAAACATGAAGATTTACATGCAAAAACAAGCGTTGTTCATGATGTACATCAACACAATGATGTCACTCAAAATCAAGTAAATAATTAATCCTCCCCTTTTTTTTGTATGTTTTTAATTTTGTTTTCAAAATGCTGGCTTAAGACTTTACACAAATACGTTTAGATGCACAAAAAGGTCGGACGTACTACCTCATACCTTTTTATTTTTTGAGTTTGCACATATTTTTTCCGAATATATACAATTTGCAAGTTATATAATACGGAGTAATTTTTTTGATGGAAAAACTCAAAATTAATTTAATTTATAAGTATAGTTTTTGAGCAATGTAATATTTTTTTGAGCTTAATATTTAAGTAAACATGCTCAAAAATTTTATTGTAAAAACTCAAATTCTTTAACATAAAATTTAAAAAGTTTATCATAAAACTCAGAAAATATATAATCAGATGTACTAACTCTGATATATGATCCATGAACTGGTTTAGATGTTACAGTCTGCTCGACGATGTTAACTAGCTCAGCTGGTAATAAATTGGTTTTAAATTTCGTCAACAGTGAATTTGTCCTTTATACCAAACGAAAAGGTGGAATACGAGACACTACAAAAGAGTGACAGTTAACACTTTACAGAGTATTTTGTTTCCCCCTCTCAAACACGGCTGTATATTTAAAAAATACTTGTAGTAAGTATTGCTTCAAACCGTCTAATGACAAAATGTACCATTTTTTTTTAATATAATGTAGCCATCTAATGACAAAATGTTATATAATTAAATAAAGTGACACTTTTTACTTGAAAATAATGGTAACATTTTCTCAGAAAATTATACTCCCTCCGTTTTTTATTGATCTTCCCATTTTATTAAAATACTCCTCACATATATTCACAAAATGGGAAGATCAATAAAAAACGGAGGGAGTAACATTTTATTGTAAAGTGACTACATTTAGTCCGTCTTATTTCAGACGGGAAATAACCCGTCTAAAATAAGAATCTGCGTTTAAAAATTGTGCCAAAACTATATGGTTACATGATTATTTTTCTTTGATTTTATCAGGAGCTATTGACACCGACTTTTAGCTCAAAGGATACGCAGCTAAAACGTTCAAGACATGAGGTTCACTGTATATCTGAGAGGGTTAGTCTTGCTTGTCTTGCTACTCGTATATATATTCCCCAGCAAGTCTTGCTTATAACCTTTCACAGTCTCTTTTCTCTTTTAACAATATTTAAATAAGTTGTTAGTCGTCATAAGCATGTGACAGTCATAACTCACAAACAATACTTGTGTCTTGTGTATATCTTTTTGGTGTTTTTTACCTATATATGCGGACTTACGGAGTATTAATTGCAAAATCCCGGGTATGTCCTGGTCGAAATTGGATCATAACGGAATTTCAATTGATTTTCTTAAAGTACTCTGTTTTTGACATTGTAAAATCTTAAAATATAATTATATGATTCAGATTTACTAATTAATTGAATAAACTCTTGCTGTCATTAGAGGAGAAGAAGCTTGATTAATGGGAAGCTTAAAACATTACAGGAACTTATGCCTCACTGCAAAAAGGTTCATGATTTCTTCTTCTTTTACGTCTTTCGTCTGATTTTGTGTGTTATTCCATATATACTTCTGAGTTCTGATATTTGCTCGGCTATTTAAACCTTGCTGAAAATATTCTTTTTTGGGTGTTGCGTAAAAAAAACATCACAGAAGGACAGAGCTTCCATACTCGACGAAGCAGCAAAGTATATCATAGCATTACAACATCAAGTCGAGGTAACAATTCCTTTTATTCTCCGAAATTGCCTTAAACTTTTGCAGGAGTTTTAAAACAACGGTAATTTAAGATGGTCAGTACGACAGTACTCCCTCTTTTCAAATGAATTTCATACATTTGATTAAAATATATCTCACGTATATTAACAAACGTGTGGAATTCATTTGAATGGAGGGAGCAGTCGATTAATTTATGGTACAAAATAAGATTGTTCTTTTTTTTGTGCTAGACAATGGCCCAACTCCAGAAAGTAGAATTGAATGCTCAGTCTCAGTACATGCCATGTTCTGGGAATCCCGCGCTCCTTCAAATCCCTTATATGCCGATACAACAAGGTGCAGGAATGTGTGTCGGATGTTATGCTCGGTGCACACCATTCTTCCAACTTTCCTCACCGGCTTCAGGCTTCAGCTGTTGCAACTTTTTGTCTTCCAATGACTACTAGTCCACTGCTTGGCGATTGAGAACGTCTGCAGTCTGCTACTGTACCTGCCGTTTAACTTCTTAGACGCGGCCCTGTTTTACGTGAGCATAGTTTTTTCATTTTCACATGCTTAGGTTTATCCATGAGATATGCATAAGATAAGGACCTAAACTATGCAGTTTATTCCAGTTAAGGATCTATTCTTTCAAATTTTTCAGTTAAGGACTTCGTACCCTTTTTCCGTTAAGTTTGCCTGTAGTGCCGTTAGTCAGCTACACAATGTATTTCTAAATAACAAAAATCTGAAGTCACGGACTTAAATATTTATATAGTTCAATATCCAGTACCACAACACTACTAAGCCCAAACAAGGGTAATTCATACCGAAATTTCTGGCCGTCTGAGCTCTAGAACTCATGTTCAACAGACTGTATTGCTTAGCTATGAACTTCTCGAATTCAATAGTAGAGCATCCTACATAATTTGGGACACTTGTAGGAACATTATTAGACCCTAGTTGAAATGGTTTTTGAACCAATAACTCTGACATTTTGGATCTAGTATGGAAAGTGTAAGACTCTGCATTTTGGATTGATTGAACGTCTTGAACTACTGAGGCCATCATGCTATCAGATCATGAATGACTATGATTCTTCGGGATTTAGTCGAAAGGGTTTGTATGCATTGAGCTATAGGGTGTCGAAGAAGGTACAAGGTTTCGGTTGTATGTTGGAGGTGAGCTGGAAATTTAGAGGATGGATTGAGTTTATTGGAAGAAGTCTTGGGAATTAAGGGAATGTCATGGAAATGTATCCTACCTCGTCTACAGAAAAACCAAACTCCATATCACTAAACAAACACTTTAGTTAGCCTGCTTCACTAGCTACTAACAATCAAATAAAAACCCATCAGAAATCAATTAACGCCTCACATACACGATCACAACACCGCCATCTACGCAGTATCATACAATAACAATTCATATTGTCTCCTTGTCTTTTTTTTTCTTCCCCATTTAACACCAACTTATCCGGCCATACCCATGATATTCACAACGGGATGCTAGCTTTTTTGGGTATGAAATAAGGCGCAAAGTTAGTATAATATAAGGGGAAGGGGGATTTGAACTCGTGCCTATTGTCACGATATTAGCCAATACATATCAATCATTACATTTATTAGTGGCATTTAACGGCAGCTAACGGAATATGCATGTGAAGTCCTAAACCGGAAAATCTAAAGATCTAGGTCCTTCACTGGAAAAACTTGCAAAGTTCGAGTCCTTGTCTTAGGCTTAACTCGTTTATCCATTTCTACAAGTCTCACGCTTTAGGATAGTTTCTAGATTTAATTATTTTGTAAATATGAATGTTTCTTTCCTTATAAACTATTATAAAACAAAGATGGAGAAGATAAATGTTTTATTGTGTTGTGTTCATTACAAAGAGATGCCTTCAGTTATATACAAGAAGCTATGACGATATTTACGGAAACAAATAAATAGAATGACTGTAATATTTTCTAACAAGGAAATGCAGATTATTGTCTAGAATATTGGTAAATAAGGAAATGCAGATTATTACCTTAGGAGAAGATTTAGTAGCCGTTGAGCATGGAGGCTGGGTACCTGTGTAATACCCCCCTCAAGTTGGCGAGGCTTGAAACGCCCAACTTGGAGAGAAGTTCGGCGAATGGTTGACGGCCGAGGGCCTTGGTGAAGATGTCAGCCAATTGAGCTTTGGTGTGGACGTATTGTGGATGAATGGTACCGTTAAGAATTTTGTCCCGTATGAAGTGACAATCAACTTCAATATGTTTGGTTCGTTCGTGGAAGACGGGGTTGCGGGCAATGTGTAGGGCGGATTGACTATCGCAAAATAGTGCAATGGGTTGGTTGTGGGTAATACCGAGGAAGGAGAGAAGGCCTTTCAGCCACTTAAGTTCGCAAACAGTATAGGCTATGGCACCATATTCGGCTTCGGCGGAAGACCGAGACACCGTAGGTTGTTTCTTTGTTTTCCAAGAGGTAGGAGAATTGCCGAGGAAGATAATGTAGGCTGATAAGGAGCGGCGACTTGTTGGGCAGCTTGCCCAATCAGCGTCACAGTAGGCGTTTAAGGCGAGATCGTTGTCGGAGCGAAGAAGTAACCCTTGACCTGGATTAGTTTTGAGATAGCGGACTACGTGAAGTGAAGCGTGCCAGTGGTCTATGCCGGGAGTGTGCATGAACTGAGCCAGGATGTGGACCGAGTAAATGAGCTCGGGGCGCGTAATTGTGAGGTAAACCAGTCGGCCTGTGAGCCGTCGATATTATAAAACAAATAGAGTATATAATATAATCTTCCCTGTTTTATTTTTCGGATTATTCAACAGGCCTTCCCTTTTTTCCTTTTTCGGATTATTCGAGAGTATATAATATAATTAAATCTTGACACTGGTAGCAACGCTGACAAATAGAGTGCAACAAGCAAATCCGAATACTTTGCGCACTGCACTTCCGAGATGACATTCTGATACATTACCTATTATATCTTCTAACGGAAAAACTGGAAAGCTTTCTGGCCCTTTGCTTGCTGATACATATGTAACCTTACTGAAATGTCGAAATGCTTGGTAAGGGCAAATGTTGGCTAAGGCCTAAGGGTGCATTGAGCCTCGATATGGGAGACAGTATCAAAGGCCAAGAGTATGATTCAGGTAATTACGAAAGAAAGCACTTTGAATCGAGGAGAATCTATCAACACCCCCGTTCTTATATTATACTTCGTATTATGTTAAGGGTTGAAACTTTCGGTTGGAGTCATTTGGAAACAGTCTCTTACCCTGAAATTTACAGGAGCTTTCGAGGTACTGCGGTAATGTTGTTGTTGTATATGTATGTAAATATGTAGTACGGAGTAGGAATGTATGATAAGCACAAAAGTTGGTACATTTCGGTACAGAAAACTACACCATGTACTTAACTCAACAAAGATAAATTACTTCGAGTATCATTAGCAATACTTGATGCACTGCTTTAGATATTGTCATTTGATCATTGGTTATGAACTTCTCAGTTAATCCTCCATCAGTGTCTTACATCCTGATTCCTGAATTGAAGAAACCCATGGCTTTTGTCGAGCTTTGCCCCACGGTGCAATGAACCCGGAATCAGTTCCGGGTTCGGGCATTTTCAGGCGGGTTGTTATCAAGTTATTTGTTGATAACGGCCACTATGCGATAATAAACATTAGGAATGGGTTGAGTGCGTGGTTTTGGGTCAACTCGGGTTTTGGTTCTTATTCGAGGCCTCAATTCGTTCGGGTGTGGGCTGTATTCGGGTCAGATCACGCCGGACAGGTTAGTTTTGCCAGGTCTAGCAGCGAAGGTGAGTGGCTGTCAGTATATAACTGTTGAAGGCGAGTGAGAGTGAGGTTAAATTTAAAGTGAAGTCTCGATCTTTTTTTATTAATAAGATAAAAACTTCATATAATTTCATTCCTCCATTTTGAACCAAATAACCCTAAGAATTGGTTGTTGTATATTAAAACGCGTTATCGGCCTACGCAAAAACTACAAGTAAACTAAGAGAACGGTCGATAACGTTCTAAAATACTGAACGAATTGTCAAATTATTACTTACTTGGTCGCCCAGTAATTTGGCGACCGGAATAAAAATTACGAACTACGGTCGGTCGGTAACATAGTTGGTCGACCAACCCTGGCATGGTTATTTTTCAGTCGCTAAGCTGACTAATTCTTGTATTGGACCTTGCCTAATTTATTCTCTTACTAGAAATGAGATAACGACACCCTCTCACATATATATGTAGAACACTACTAAAAATGATGGAACTATATATAAACAACCACTAAAGTGATGGACCTACATAAAAATATGTGAGAGGGAGTCGCCGAGATTCTGATTATCTAATCTTCTACTTCACTAGTTACAGACCCGTGCAAAAATGCACGGGTTTGCTTTATTATTAGTTGTAATATTCACATTTAATACATCGTTTTTCTTAGTTGAAGATTCGTCAATCTTAAACTAACTGTGACACAAATTCCCAAAACGACCCGTTAATTTAGGGACGAAACTGAACCACTTGATTAAATAAATTAAAATAATATATAAAATTTTAAATAATAATCTATTGTTAATAATTATTTCAACAAAAAAATATAAGTCATAAATAATATTAGTGTATAAGTTTTTATACATAAATGTAAAATTAGAATGTTATTACTTTATTGCCAAACATGATTTTAAAAAGAATTATGTATCTTTTATAAAAACAATAAGGAAACTATCATGGAGTATTTAAAAAGAATTAAAAAAACATTATGTATATTTTATAAAATATTAGTATATATCACATACTGTGACAGGTAATATCACATATTAGTATTAAGTATTTTAAATATCGTATAAATTTGTACGTTATTTTTAAAAAATAATGTTTTTAACTGCTAATATGACCTACTTATAAGCGGTCTGGCATGTATAGTTGAACCTGAATATGTGTCCGTAACACTGACATGATATATGTGAATGTGACCCATATATTCACTAATTTATAGGGTATAATATAAGCTTTTATAATAAAATATGCTAATAATTTCTATAGTTGATAAATGTAAATGTAGAGATAATTGTAGGAGGGTAGATTGGTATGTATAATCAAAAAATAAAAAATAAAGTTCCTAGTTTTAAGGAACAACACTTTTAATAGAGAAAAACTATTTTATTTTCTACAATTCTGGAGCCAATCAGAATTCTTCCAAAAAAAAACTTGGCTATTATACGCAGCTGAATATAACTTGTTATCCAATGGAGAGTACCCCTACCCCTCACAAAATGGCATCATAATCCACACCAAATTTATCGCAACTCCATATACGTCATACACTCGTCCTATTATACGAAAATTTGCCACATTGTGAAGAAACAAACATGTTTAGGAATGTTCAACAGGTTTTTATACATAAATGTAAAATTAAAATGTTATTACTTTATTGTCAAACATGATTTTAAAAAGAATTATGTATCTTTTATAAAAACAATAAGGAAACTATCATGGAGTATTTAAAAAGAATTAAAAAAACATTATGTATATTTTATAAAATATTAGTGTATATCACATACTGTGACAGGTAATATGACAGGTAATATCACATATTGGTATTAAGTATTTTAAATATCGTATAAATTTGTACGTTATTTTAAAAAATAATGTTTTTGACTGGTAATATATATGACCTACTTATAAGCGACCTGACATGTATAGTTGAACCTGAATATGTGTCCATAACACTGACATGATATATGTGAATGTGACCCATATATTCACTAATTTGTAGTGTATAATATAAGCTTTTATATATAATCCTGCTAATAATTTCTATAGTTGATAAATGGAAATGTAGAGATAATTTCTATAGACAAATTTGCATATTCGTTAAATCATTATTATCAATTAAATAAGTTAAAATAATATATAAAACTTTAAATAATAATCTATTGTTGATAATTATTTCAACAAAAAAAATATAAGTCATAAATAATATTAATGTATAAGTTTTTATACATAAATGTAAAATTAGAATTTTATTACTTTATCGTCAAACATGATTTTAAAAAGAATTATGTATCTTTTATAAAAACAATAAGGAAACAATCAGGAGTATTTAAAAAGAATTAAAAAAAATTATGTACTCCGTATCATTTATAAAATATTAGTGCATATTACATACTGTGACAGGTAATATGACGGGTAATATCACATATTGGTATTAAGCATTTTAAATATCGTATAAATTTGTACGTTATTTTTAAAAAATAATGTTTTTGACTGCTAATATGACCTACTTATAAGCGGCCTGGCATGTATAGTTGAACCTGAATATGTGTCCATAACAGTGACATGATATATGTGAATGTGACCCATATATTCACTAATTTGTAGTGTATAATATAAGCTTTTATAATAAAATATGCTAATAATTTATATAGTTGATTAATGGAAATGCAAAGGTTATAGAATGGTAGATAGATTGGTATGTATAATCAAAAAAAGAAATGAAAGTTCCTAGTTTTAAGGAACAACACTTTTAATAAAGAAAAACTATTTTATTTCCTAAAATTCTGGAGCTAATCAGAACTCCTCTAAAAAAAACTTGGCTTTTATAGGCAGTGGATATAACTTGTTATCCAATGAATGGAGAGTACCCCTACCCCTCACAAAATGGCATCATAATCCTCACCGGCTTCAGGCTTCAGCTGTTGCAAGTTTTTGTCTTCCAATGAATGTTTCTTTCCTTATAAACCATGTAAATAAAATAAGTGACTATTCCAAAGTAATAATTTTTAAATCCCTCATATTTTTGATAATCTTCCCTATTTTCTTTTTCGAATTATTCAAGAATAAGAGAGAGTATATAATATAATTAAATCTCGATACTGGTAGCAACGCTGACAAATAGAGTGCAACAAGCAAATCCGAATACTTTGCGCACTGCACTTCCGAGATGACATTCTGATACATTACCTATTATATCTTCTAACGGAAAAACTGGAAAGCTTTCTGGCCCTTTGCTTGCTGATACATATGTAACCTTACTGAAATGTCGAAATGCTTGGTAAGGGCAAATGTTGGCTAAGGCCTAAGGGTGCATTGAGCCTTGATATGGGAGACAGTATCAAAGGCCAAGAGTATGGTTCAGGTAATTACGAAAGAAAGCAGTTTGAATCGAGGAGAATCTCTCAACACCCCCGTTCGTATATTATACTCCGTATTATGTTAAGGGTTGAAACTTTCGGTTGGTACCCTGAAATTTACGGGAACTTTCGAGGTACTGCGGTAATGTTGTTGTTGTAAATGTATGTAAATATGTAATACGGAGTAGGAATGTAGGATATTTGTATTCTTGTAGTGTATGCAACGATCTTAACTAAAATTGGCAAGTATGTACAACTCTTGAGACTTTCCCATTTTAGATCCTGCAATTGTATGATAAGCACAAAAGTTAACTCAACAAAGATAAATTACTTCGAGTATCATTAGCAATAATTGATGCACTGCTTTAGATATCGTCATTTGATCATTGGTTATGAACTTCTCAGTTAACCCTCCTCCATCAGTGTCTTACATCCTGATTCCTGAATAGAAGAAACCCGTGGCTTTTGTCGAGCTTTGCCCCCCGGTGCAATGAACTGATTCCGGGTTCGGGCATTTTCAGGCGGGTTGTTATCAAGTTATTTGTTGATAACGATCACTATGTGATAATAAACATTAGGAATGGGTTGAGTGCGTGGTTTCGGGTCAACTCGGGTTTTGGTTCTTTTTCGAGGCCTCAATTCGTTCGGGTGTGGGCTGTATTCGGGTCAGATCACGCCGGTCAGGTTAGTTTTGCCAGGTCTAGCAGCGAAAGTGAGTGGCTGTCAGTATATAGCTGTTGAAGGCGAGTGAGGTTAAATTTAAAGTGAAGTCTCAATCTTTTTTATTAATAAGATAAAAACTTCGTATTAATTCATTCCTCCTTTTTGAACCAAATAACCCTAAGAATTGGTTGTTGTATATTAAAATGCGTTATCGGACTACGCAAAAACTACAAGTAAACTAAGAGAACGGTCGATAACGTTCTAAAATACATAACGAATTGTCAAATTATTACTTACTTGGTCGTCGAGTAATTTGGCGACCGGAATAAAAATTACGAACTACGGTCGGTCGGTAACATATTTGACCGACCAACCCTGGCATGGTTATTTTTCAGTCGCTGAGCTGACTAATTCTTGTATTGGACCTTGCCTAATTTATTCTCTTACTAGAAATGAGATAACGACACCCTCTCACATATATATGTAGAACACTACTAAAAATGACGGCACTATATATAAACAACCACTAAAGTGATGGACCTACATAAAAATATGTGAGAGGGAGTCGCCGAGATTATCTAATCTTCTACTTCACTAGTTTTAGACCCGTGCAAAAATGCACGGGTTTGCTTTATTATTAGTTGTAATATTCACATTTAATACATCGTTTTTCTTAGCTGAAGACTCGTCAATCTTAAACTAACTGTGACACAAATTCCCAAAACGACCTGTTAATTTAGGGACAAAACTGAACCACTTGATTAAATAAATTAAAATAATATATAAAATTTTAAATAATAAACTATTGTTAATAATTATTTCAACAAAAAAATACAAGTCATAAATAATATTAATGTATAAGTTTTATACATAAATGTAAAATTAGAATTTTATTACTTTATTGCCAAACATGATTTTAAAAAGAATTGTGTATCTTTTATAAAAACAATAAGGAAACAATCATGGAGTATTTAAAAAGAGTTAAAAAAACATTATGTATATTTTATAAAATATTAGTGTATATCACATACTGTGACACGTAATATCACATATTAGTATTAAGTATTTTAAATATCGTATAAATTTGTATGTTATTTTAAAAAATAATGTTTTTGACTGGTAATATATATGACCTACTTATAAGCGGTCTGGCATGTATAGTTGAACCTGAATATGTGTCCATAACACTGACATGATATATGTGAATGTGACCCATATATTCACTAATTTGTAGTGTATAATATAAGCTTTTATATATAATAAAATATGCTAATAATTTCTATAGTTGATAAATGGAAATGTAGAGATAATTGTAGGAGGGTAGATTGGTATGTATAATCAAAAAATAAAAAATAAAGTTCCTAGTTTTAAGGAACAACACTTTTAATAGAGAAAAACTATTTTATTTCCTACAATTCTGGAGCAAATCAGAATTCTTCCAAAAAAAACTTGGCTTTTATACGCAGTTGGTTATACCAATGAATGAAGAGTACCCCTACCCCTCACAAAATGGCATCATAATCCACACCAAATTTAGCACAACTCCATATACGTCATGCAGTCGTCCTATTATACAATTTTTTTTTTGTGGCTTTGAAACCCTTACGTGGATGAATTTCATTTTTTGGTAAGTGGATAATTGGTAACATACATTTAGAAGTAGACAAATTTGCATATTCGTTAAATCATTATTAATAATTAACAGTTAAGTCTTATTTCAGACGGATCATTTTGGTCTGAAACAATAAGACGGAATTTTGTAAATAAGTTAAATCATTATTATCAATTAAATAAGTTCAAATAATATATAAAATTTTAAATAATAATCTATTGTTAATAATTATTTCAATAAAAAAAATATAAGTCATAAATAATATTAATGTATAAGTTTTTATACATAAATGTAAAATTAGAATTTTATTACTTTATCGTCAAACATGATTTTAAAAAGAATTATGTATCTTTTATAAAAACAATAAGGAAACAACCAGGGAGTATTTAAAAAGAAGTAAAAAAAAATTATGTATATTTTATAAAATATTAGTGCATATCACATACTGTGACAGGTAATATGACGGGTAATATCACATATTGGTATTAAGTATTTTAAATATCGTATAAATTTGTACGTTATTTTTAAAAAATAATGTTTTTGACTGCTAATATGACCTACTTATAAGCGGCATGGCATGTATAGTTGAACCTGAATATGTGTCCATAACACTGACATGATATATGTGAATGTGACCCATATATTCACTAATTTGTAGTGTATAATATAAGCTTTTATATATAATAAAATATGCCAATAATTTCTATAGTTGATAAATGGAAATGTAGAGATAATTGTAGGAGGGTAGATTGGTATGTATAATCAAAAAATAAAAAATAAAGTTCCTAGTTTTAAGGAACAACACTTTTAATAGAGAAAAACTGTTTTATTTCCTACAATTCTGGAGCAAATCAGAATTCTTCCAAAAAAAACTTGGCTTTTATACGCAGGTGGTTATACCAATGAATGGAGAGTACCCCTACCCCTCACAAAATGGCATCATAATCCACACCAAATTTATCGCAACTCCATATACGTCATACACTCGTCCTATTATACATGTTTAGGAATGTTCAACAAGTTTAGTTTTTTGTTTTTTTTTTGGGGGGGGGCTTGGAAACCCTTACGTGGATGAATTTCATATTTTGGTAAGTGGATAATTGGTAACATACATGCAGAAGTAGACAAATTTGCATGTTCGTTAAATCATTATTAACAAATTAAATGAAGCTAGCTGGTGCATGCAACCGCATAAATGAACTAACCAACGCCTTCAAATATAAATTGGATATGGTGTTATTCACATGAATACATGATGTACAAATGAAACATAAAAGATGACATAATTAAAACAAAATACTTTTGTTATGTTGTGCACTTGTTTTATTCTTTGTGCATATAATAAGCAGTTACTTAAACACAAAGCTATTACGTACTTGAACAGTTGAACACAAACCTATAAGCCTATCTCTTTATAAGTTGCACACCGAGTTAGTTGAGTTTTTGTTTCTAAAATGGAGTTCAACAAAAAAGTAATTAGTAAAGTGGGTGTTTTTGAAACTAATTATTCAAAATGGGTCCATGTAGGATCGGTTTTGATGAAGCTGGGTTAAGGCTTTAAGTCGCTTAGCCGGAGGACGACTTGAGATTAAGTCGCTCCATTCCTCAGCGACCTTAATCACTTGTAAATAAGTAAAAAATTATACAAAATAATTGAGTTTGGGACAAAATCGCTCAGCGGGAGAGCGACTATGGTTGATTTTAAAGAGTAAACATCACTAAAAAAAAAAAGTCACTGTAGCAAGTCGCTCGGCGGGACAGCGACTATAGTAATTTTTTTTTTGCCTTTTTTTAATATTAGTGTATTGGGTACTAGTCGCTTAGGGGGAGAGCGACTTTGATCCGAACCTAGCTTCGGGCTGACGTGGACCCATTTTGGGTAAATATTTTGAAAAACTACCCATTTTGTTAATTGATTTGAATTTGAGCCTATTTTTTAAAAAAACTTGAGTTAGTTCATCTATCTCATGTTAGGTGTAGTATAATTGACTACCAGTGGTTAGTTTCTGAGTTTCATTATAAATATATTTTTAATAAAAATTAAAGGAAAATAAATCTTTGTAAATATGCGTTAATTTAATCAGATCTGTTTCTATCCCCAAATCTCGACCCAGAACTCGTATAAACCCGTATTTAACTAACTCAAAATAGACCCAACCTGCATTTTACCCGAACCTGAAATGACCAAACCTGTAACCGCTCCCCCGACCTGTTTAACTAATCTAGTTGGAGTTGAATGGAGAGAATCTTATTTTTTCACTTCAACAAATAGTCACTATTCATGATAAAACTAGAACCTTATATTAATTTCAGAATAAAATCTAGACCGTTAACATAAAATGTCGTGAGAAAAAAAAGAAGAGAAACTAGCTAGAGAGATTTAAATGGCATATATGTATAGTTTAGGAGTAGCCACAACTCACAAGACCCATAAGTTCAGCCTTTACCTTAAATTAAAAAACAAAATCACTAAAATATATATATATATATATATATATATATATATATATATATATATATATATATATATATATTATAATTCACATAATAAAACCATTAATATTGGGTTTATTTATATATAATAATGGTCATTCCCGCGTTATTCTCCATAGATCATCTTCATTTTTATTTAAAAAAAAACACAGATACTTAGTTAATGTATCATGATGTTCTATGATAATTCATGGTTTGAAACAACATCTTGTTGTTTACCTTCAATAATGACATCTCAAAGTATCATGGGTTTGCCAGAAATGCCCCTGCAACATAGTGTTTCTAGTGATATGGAGTTTTTAACTGATTATTCTGATAAATCTCAAGATATTATCATCCAAAATAAAGTAAATAATCTTCCCTCGGTTTCGAATTGTCGTACAATTTTATCATCGGAAATTCTTGTGTAAAGCTGCATTACATTTTACATCACATATCAGTATATCACTTAATATTTGTGCCGAAACTATATATGTTTAATATACTGTGTTATTTTTGCAGCGTTATAATTCGGGCAACGAGAAGGATACGCAGCTTAAACGTTCAAGACACGAGGTGCATAACATATCTGAGAAGGTTAGTCCAACTCTACCAAAGCTTAAGCTAATAATTGGAGTCCCAAGATCGATTTTATACTTTAAGACGTCCTCTCACATCAAGAAACCATCTCAATCAAAAAGCTTAAGCTGATGGTTAGAGTCCCAAGATCGATTTTATACTCTAACATGTCGTTATACTCCATAATAATAGATTAAATGTAGCTTCTTGTTGATTAGAAACGAAGAAGCCGGATTAATGGGAAGCTTAAGACTTTACAGGAACTTATGCCCCACTGTAAAAAGGTTAATTTCTTTTTTCTGTGTATAAATTTGTAGTTATAGTCCATAATAGATTTCATGGACTAATTAATTATTGCTGAACAATTTTTGTTGTGTTGCTGCTAAAAAATTCAAAGAAGGACAGAGCTTCCGTCCTTGACGAGGCAGCAAAGTATATCCGAGTATTAGAACATCAGGTCGAGGTACTTACCCCTTCTATTCTCCGAAATTGCCATTTTTTTTGTTGCGGAAATATGAAGGACATTAATCTGGATTAATATATCAATTACCAATAGGGTAAATTTTTTTTTTTGCTAGACAATAAGCAAACTCGGAGAAGTCAATTACGTTGCTCAATCACAGTACATGCCACGTTCAGTTAACCCCGGCTTACAGTATCGTTACGCGCCCATGCAACAAGGTGCAGGACTGTGTGTTGGATGTTATGCTCAATGTGCGTCATTCTTCCCGCTTCCTTCACCGTCCTCCACTGTTGAGAGTTTCTGTGTTCCGACAACTCGTCCACTGAATGGAGATTAAGCCAGTCTCCTTAGCAAATTAGAGGCAGTCAGCCAGTCCTGTTGTACAACCTTTTCCTGTGTTTTTTTTTCTCCACATGCTTAGGTTTAGCTCCGGCTACAAGTCTCATGCTCCAGTTCC
This sequence comes from Heliosperma pusillum, assembly GCA_022085475.1. NCBI lineage: Eukaryota > Viridiplantae > Streptophyta > Magnoliopsida > Caryophyllales > Caryophyllaceae > Heliosperma > Heliosperma pusillum. The sequence goes on from JAIUZE010066106.1 coordinate 168,952, forward strand.
TAGTTTTAGTATATCTAGTAATTATTTTTAAATGAAATGTTTCTATTTTAGTAAACCACCCACGTAAATAAACATACGTGGTTTTCGTACCCAGCTTGCTTCACGGTTGGATTATCTGAGCCATATTTGTTTATGTAGAGAGCCACACAGGGAAAGGTAGGAAACAATGCCGGCTAGCTGAAAGCTTATCCCGGGATTTGAACCTGCACACTACACTAAAAAATACTCTATGGGTGAAATACTCGGCAGACTCGGTAAACCGTCCACAATTATTAAAACTATCTGATCGCTATTAATTTTTTTCATACAAATTAGGAGAAAAAACACGAGCAAAAAAGGTTTTCTGGTGTCAAAAATACCCCTTATCTGTATACAACGATAAGCCAATGAGGATGGACAACCCCGTATGTACAAATGAAATGTTTCACACCAAAAAAAAAAAAAACTTAAAACCCTATTAAATTTATGGTGGAAAGAATTGTGATGTCGATCGTGCCAGTGAGTTTACATACCCAGCTTTCTCCTAATCTCTGTAGACGAAATGTCCATGCGGAATTTATCAGCTGGTATCGGGATAAACAGGTCCTTGAGAATTTCAGGAATGTCAATATCTTCCAGAACCTGGAGAAAAGTAACCCGGTGAATCCCGTTTCAGAGTGTACAATTTGCAAAAAGAAAAATGTGAAGGACAACAATCGGTAACTCAGCCACGTCACAAATGTTAGAATTACCTTGAAAGCACCTTCGACATTTCGACCACCAACGACAAAAACACACCCTGTGCTCTTGCATTTGAGAAGTGCTTCTACCATCCTCTCGTAACTTCCATCATAATATTTTGGCTGTGAAATATATCAGTTAATATAGTAAACGTATTTACGAATTTCATCATATGGGGAAGAAAAAGAAAATTCAGGTCATAAATCAGCAAACCTTGCACTGATAAAGCATTAGAAGATTGAAAATAGTTACAAGAAGATTGTACTCTCCAACAGTCTTTCTCAGAAGTCACACTACTAAGTATTACTTCGTAAAATTTATCACAACGTCAGCTTGCAGACATTGTTATGCTTTCGAGGACCTATAACTTAACTCTTGAGAGAGCATGACCAATCGGAAAACCGAACTAAGACGAATTTTTACAAGTTCCTCTACTAGTTCATAGACAAGCTTATATAAAAACAACAAGGACGATAAAATCTTCCAAACGGCGTATACAAGATCTGAACCCAATTACAGAAACCACAGCGGAAGTAAACACGTTAGAACCAGAGCCTCCCTCAACGTCTAAGAGATACTTTTAGAGTCTATACAAAAATTATGATATTAGGATGACACTAGCTCTAGATACTTGTACATCGGAGTATTTCAAAATACACCTTAACCTATGTTACTCCAACACGGCAACACGGCAACACGGCAACACGGCTATCACTTTATTTGGTATCGTACCTATGTCCGAGTGTCAAGTATCTCACCCGAATACCATGAACCCTACACAATTTGATCTTCCTAATTCTATTCCAAATTTATGTTTTTAGTCAATTCCTATAAATTTTCTCTCTTCCACGATGTCAGTCACATACATATGCCGCCAAGGAAGCCTTTTAAGATTTTGTCAGTACTCCAAATCATACTTCATGAATCACAGGTTAACATTTGAACAAAATATTTTGGAACAAATGAGGATACATGTGCACAAACTCAAGTATGAAGGTATTACTATATTTCATTTAAGAGGCTGGGGTACATACTATAAAGTTGAAATTACCAAAAAAAAAACATTTTTAGAAGGTTTCACCAATAATTTGTATAATTAATACCATATCGTATCAAAAACTATAATTTCATTCATAAATGAAACCTAAATATTTTGAGATATCTTATTCATCTATGTTTGACATTAAAAAAAAAAAAAGTAATTAACGGGTCTGCGAAAACAAAAGAAAAACTAAAACAACCCATTATCTTATTTGAAATATAACAACAACGCCTTAGTCCTAACATAGGTTGGGGTCGGCTAACATAAAAGGATAAAAAAAATATTACGACTAATTTAATTGAAATATTTATCTTTTCTCACATAGAAACTTAGTTTTAAGAAAGAAAAAAAATGAATTGGAATACTTTCTTTATTCATGTCATTCATAGAAACTTCAAGAATGAATGTGTCAATGGAATATTACAAAAAAAAAAAGATATTATGCATATAGGACAAAACCGGTACGGAATTCCAAACAGATGCATGTTTATTTACGTAAAAAAATTACGAATAATTTAAAATGTTTATCTTTTTTTCACATAGAAAATTTAATTTTAAGACAAAAAATTGAATTGGAATACTTTCTTTTCTCATGTCATTCATAGAAACTTCAAGAATAGAATGTGTAAATGGAATATTACAAAAAGAGATATTATGCATATAGGACAAAACTGGTACGAAATTCCAAACAGATGCATGTTTAATTGTTTATTTAAGATATATCAGAGAACAAAAAAAGCAAGCAACAGACAAAACAAAAGCTTAGAACAATCAAAGCAAAGGTAATTGCTACTAAGAACTAATGATGGATGTATGGCATGAGATCATACATTTATAAGCCTCGCCACCGTATCAACACCAACTACAAAGGCACTGCCAGGAAGTAGTTCCGCCTTCTTATAATAGAAGGGTTGAGTTGACACTATAACCGTCTTACCTGTCATCAAACCGTAAATTGTCAGGATTGATAACCACAGTAACAAGCAAGACGGGATTCACAAGCATTTGAAGAATGTGACAGTGCAGTACAAAAGCAACAATGCAAAAAAAAACGTAACTAAACCATATTGGGGATACGGAGGAATAAGAATGATATGGGAAAAAGGAGAAATTAACCGTGCTAACATTTGAAAAAGAGCTGCAAGAAAAGTTAGTTACATTCATCATAAAAAGTTGAGTTGCAAGATGACATTGTCAACTTAGATGCACGATGTTTTGTTTCCGGAACATAGAATGTTCCCCTCTCATTTTCTTATTATATATTGAGCTGCCGTTATGGCTGGGATTAGAACTTCAGCAACAAGAATATCTTCAGGATGAAAGTTTCTACCTCCTTTTAGCTCGCAAAGCAAAAAAGATTGTGAAATGATGCTCCTACTTAACCTTAAACCTAAGCCCGTAACTTAATTTGTGATTCATAAACGAATTACCCATGTAAGAGGAGAGGGGAATCCAATAGTCTTGCCTCCTATGATGTTCAATCTTCCACTTTTTTTATCAACAAAGCCAACATGGATTAACCCAATAATAGAGTTTGATACGGTGAGATGTGCAAACTACAAAGCCCTTACACGTAGACTAGGACACGGGCCAGGGTCAGGCCTGGCCTGGCCCCTGACCCAGGACGGCCCATGGGGGAGATGGGACGGGATCGGATGGCTCAGGAATGGTCCTGAACCGGCACATGGATGAGTCAGGCCAGGCCTGACGAGCTAGGCGCTTTCTATATTTCTAGACTATAACGAGCCTGGGGCGGGGCGGGGCAGCTGCAAAATATAGGCCCTGAACTTATACGGTATGGTGGCAGTTCGGTCCAGGATAAGGTAGCGGGCAGTGGAGAATGTGGTCTATGAATCCGGCCGGTCAGCCCTCCCAAATGGCCACGTCTACTTATACGTCACTGATTCAGCTTGGGAGTCCAAAACGCTAGATTATCTCCTCTTCCTCAGCTCCACTCTCTGCAACCACCACTTTTCCTCTATTTTCCTATTGGTTTGAGCCCTATTACTCCTTATAACAATCACCTCTCTTCCAAACAAGCCCTACGGAGAAAAAAAATGTAGGCAATACTATACCAAGCGGTAAAGTTCAAGCCTTCAAGGGGTAAAGACAACAAAGATACCAGACCGAAACACAAAAATAAACACAAAAAATCCATGTAACTCAAGCTCGCAAAAATTCTAGTGTAAAACGGTTGTACAATAATGTCATTGTAAAACCATAGATTAATTTACTTAATTGGCCCCAATAGAATAACCTCCCACTACTTATCATGTGTGGGTGAGGGGAGCATTAAGGAACTTTTTAGATTATTTTACAATGTTTTATTGTAAATCGGTTTTACAAGAGACTTACTCAAGCTCATTACCAATGTTTCAGATCCTTTGACCATCAACATATGCAACAAGCATTTAAAAAGTCACCTAAGCATCCCACTATAGAAAACTATAATCTTTGGCAATGAGAAAGAGAGAATCACAATACTAGCGAAAATTTATCACCAAGAAGGAAAATCATAAAGCCAATGAGCCAATCAAAGCAACACAAGAAAAGCAGAACCCGGAGAATACCGTTTCATATATTTCTACAGATTGTATTTATTGAAAATACAGCCAAATCCCTATTTTACATCACCCTGGCTAGAGAAACCTAGGGACGTAACCAGTTAATACTACATTTCTTTATGATGAATTGGCCTAATAAATCTTTAAAAAAAAAAATATCGACCAACAGATGATCTATACATACTAACTAATCAAAAGTGCGCAAACAAAATGATGAAGAATCGCCAATGAAATTTTTATGATGACCAGGGAAGTGATGCGCTAGTGGAGGCTTACCAACTTTCTCAAATTGCTTCACCCGCTCCTTGATTTGAGATATTGTTAAAGGTGGCTTATCAGCATTGATCACTGATAGCTCAAAGCATGGATAACCATCGCCCAAAACACTACCAAAAAAAAAAAAAAAATTATCATCAAACGACTAGGTTAACATAATTTAACAGAAAATTAAAATCCAAAAAACTATGTTGCCCTACCTGATTGCAATATCCATGAGTTGAAGATGACCTTCATGCAAAGGATTGAAGGACCCAGGCAGTACTATTCTTCTGTCGGAAGTTGATGCCTGTGTTACTGTGAAATTCACCTATGAGGTTGAATGACAAAAAGGGCAACATTTCCAGAAAACTGCATTAAGGTACCAATCTACCATACCATTTGAAGAGGCATAGACCTTGAAAGCTACTTCTCCATTCAAAAGCTGTTGTAGTTCCTCATCCTCGCTGAATATCCTTTCGTTGTCGGTAGATACATCTGATTCATTCGTTTGGAAAGCAAAGTCTACAGGAACTTTGCTTGCGTTAGCAATAGCCTACCACCACAAAAGAGTCAATGCAATTCACGCATTTAAAACTTTCAATAGTCTATAGAACAGACTGCCAAGAACATGAAATAGAAGTTAATGCCAACTAAACGAGTAAAATTACTTCCTAAAACGAAATTTTAATGAAGGATACAGGATGTAGGACCTTCATAAAGATGCAATAAAAAAAAAGTTTTTGAAGAAAGTACATTGACAATACAATATCCAATTGTATAATGAAATGAAGTCAAACCAAAGCACGCAGGTCATAAATGGCAGTTAGATACTTCGATATACTCTAATAGATATATCTTGCTACTCTGATAGCACCCATGTACCATCAGAATTCAAAACCCCGCCCCCAGGCATAACAATATCGAGAAATTTCCCTCAGTACCCACTATCACAATCACAACCACAACAACACACTGCCTCAAGGGCTCCGGCAAATTGCCCGAGTCAGATGTACGCAATCTTACCCTAATGCCAGCAACAAAAAAAGGTGGTGCCAAGCAAAACAGCTAAACAGAGCTGAAGCAGTGGAAAAAGAGCCTGAAGGTGTTCCGCTATCAGCAATAAAAATTGACAGTGGTCAGCCACATAGGAAGAGAAAAATCAAAACTTAGTTCCTATTTTTTTTTTTTTGATATAATGCTAAAATGTGGACCATTCTAGATTTAAGTGTATCGTCCTTGATTTTAAAACATTTATACTATCCAAGACCATCCAAAATTAAATCCTTGCACTCTGCGTATATGGTTAACTACTCTTTCGGGAAATAGAAATCTACACGTAAGACGTCTTTGGTCAAGCTCCTCAAAAAATAAAACCATTCACTGAAGTTCCTTATGGCACCCTCCCCCAAGTAAAGGAAGCTTGACAAGGACAAATATCAGTGGAGAATGCTTCACAAGAGTTCTGGTTGTATCCTGCATGATTAGAGCCTAAAAAAAAAGGTATTCTGTGACCCAACCTTCGAAGACGCTAATGATGGCACAAGCGTGGATGGACTTTGCCGATGATATTAAATAATATGAAAGTGATGCTTGCCGAATTATAAATGTTTTTTAAAAAATTAGCAGGCCGATATTCTCCGTTCAAGTAATACCAATTGCACTGCGATAAGACTGATATTTGACCTGTAATCGGCCAATTTGACCAATACGATTGATCGTATGCCAACACATAACTGAAACAACTAACACCAGGGGAGACGGATACAGTTAATGTAACCAACACAAAATATTAGTCATGGTAAACCGTGCCATTTGTATTGCCCACACTACAACATGCTTCCCAAGGACCAAGGTAGCATGAACTTCAACATGTTTTCCATATATAGCTGTTGATCAGCCAGTTGCATTACCCATAAAAACTAGGTGACACATTCACTTGTAAATGCCCAACGGATCAGAGCATAGACACAACACTACATTCAAGTCGCCACTAATGATGTTGGAATATACGGAGTATACCATTAAAGGCTCAAGTACTGAATACAGACATTTTGGATCCATACACAAACATCCAGTGACAAAGCACATTTTACAAGTTAGAGTAACATAGAACGTAATGAAGAGGCACATTGACATTAACTATCTTGTACATTCTGGTGCATACTTAAAAGGTAACTTCAAGAAACAAACACGCAGGGAAGAATTATCCGAACAGTTCCTAACATCATAAGAAAGAGTGAGGTCACAATATAAATCTCAATCCTGAAAGTGCACCTGGAGTACATATTGACTTGATAGGATCTCCTCTTCCTCACGGGTGCGACTTCCCTGAACAAATTAGAACATTTGAGTAGCAGGGTAATAGAGCTACAATCCTGTTCTTTTGGACTTAAAGTCACACCCTTTAAGTTCAGTTCAGCAAAATAAAGTCCAAAAGAACAAGGCTTAAATTACATCAATCTAGAAAACTAATCAAATAATTCCTACAAGACAATCAACCTATAAAAGGGAAATATCTAAGTGAAATTCACTTCTCCACCAGGCACCTGAAAACAAACAACCGAAAGCATACCTTAAACAAGGTGACGGTAGAATTCCAAAGTCTATCAGATGTTCGTGTCGACAAGTGAAACCTAACATGCAGCATATGAACGAGGGCAAGTTCTTAGGACATTCACTCAACTTAAATGAAGATGGATTACTAAACATGGAATACGAAGATGGAATCAAACAAAATTAACTCGAGATAACATTAATTTGATAGAATTGAACTTAATAAAGCTTGACCAAGTTGATTAGAAATGAAATTAACTACTCCGTATTATAAACAACTAACTAAGCAAAAAGAAAACGACCCGAGCTCATGGGGCAAAAAAGACATTTCTCAACTAAAAAGAATGTGAAGGTTAAACACATATGAGTCATATGACATAGCTAACGTTTCTCTTTGTGACCTCATTCACTTGCTCAAAGTAAAAGGAGAACGTTTTGGCTAGTGGAGCAACAATTTTTGATTGAGCCAAAGACTCTTTGTGATTTGGCTATGTAATATAATGAAATAAGCAAAATAACCTTTTTTTACTCCACTTTGTGTTATTGTGAAGTAATCAAGTAACAATCATTCAATGCAATTCTCGACACAATTTCGACTATATGTCACATGAAAATTCAACTCTCTGTATGGTTAGGTTTAAGGTTGCATGCATCTTACCACTTTACCCCACCATGGGTGGAAGCATTTATGATTGTGGTACTGTTGGTTGTAGATGTATGATTTTCGCCTTCCATGGCTATCAGCCTACATAACTCGAGTTTAACATGACATCATTCTCTCCATGAAAAAATAAATAAATAAATACCCTCTATTGGAAATGAACTAATGAGGATCCTCCTTTCCCTATTGGAAATGAACAAAACGAGTAAACTTCATGTAACTCACATAGTCATACAGCATAATTCGCTCTTACCGACACCATACGCACAAAGAACAAAAACACTAAATCACTGATAGAGGATTGTGGAGTCAAAAACTCAAAATATAGCCAGTTTGAAGCCATAATACCTGTGATTCCCCAGTTTCGACCGATTAGTAGCCAAAGCACCACTCACACCAACACCAAGAACAGGACTGCCTATAAAACAATTCACCTTTTTAGGTAGACATGAATAATTATCACTCCACACTAAAATCAAAATATGATGTTTCTATTTCCCACAATATTCAAACCAACATTGTGTCGCATAAGTCATTTCAATACAACAGCATTGCGCCAACCCTCAAGGGCTCCCGGCTCCCACAAATTGTAGGTTAGGAGTGGGATGTAATATTGTAATGATGTACGCAACCTTAACTCTATGTCACCCACAACGGTTGTTTCCCAAAACCCAAAATGAAATGTCTGTCAATAATTACATAGAACGCCTACTATTTCCCAACAAAAAAGAAGTGTATCCAATTTATTGAGTCATTTTGATTTATTCCATCGTAATCAAGAGCCAAAGAATAACGAGTCTTTGGTTCCAATATGAAACCACATTAATCGTTTTAATAATGAATCTAGATTGCATTGTGTAAACACAAAGCAAACATCAAAATGGCAATCTTTTCGATTTCTCCGGGTAAAATAGAACAAAAATCCAAGTAGACAAAAACTCCTGAAATTAAAATTATGATGTTTTCCATTTCACACAATATCCAATCAACAATGTGTCACATAAGTCATTTCAATACAACAGCATTGCCCTAACCCTATGGGCTCCCGCAAATTGCAAGGAAAGGAGTGGGATGTAATGATGTACGCAACCTTAACCCTTTGCCTCGCACAAAGGTTGTTTAACCCAAAATGAAGTTTTCAACAATAATTTCTAATACTTCTGAACAAAAAAACTGCATCGAGTTTAGTGAGTCATTTTGCTTTATTACTAAATAACAAATAACCAAAGAATAACTAGTCTTTGGCTCCATTAAAACTGAAACCGCGCAAACCATTTCAACAAAAAATCTAAATTTGCATTATGTAAATACAAAACAAACATCAAAATGGCAAATCCACAAAATCAACCATAACAATAACCTGGTTTTGAAATTTTCAATGCACGATTGTAAGCAACAAGGGCCATATCTTCAGAAGTTTGCTGACTTGCAAATTGACCCGGTATCTAAAAAATCAACCATAACCCCATTAAACCCACAAATACCCATTAATCAAAATTCCATAAATTAAAGATTTTTGGCAAAAAGATTCAACCTTTCCCAACAATTGAATCATGGACATTCTAGAGTAAGGTACAAGAGCTTCAAGAACCGTGTTAGAAGCACCAGGAACTGACGTTAACCATCCAACTGCCTAATTTCATACAAATAATCAACCATTAATTATTGTGATCACTGATCAGGGTTAAATACAAATTCTCGTTTAAGACGGACATATCAGTATAAAACATAAAACAGGTCAAATAGATAAATGTCTGCAATTTGACCGTTTTAAGCTTAAGACGAATATACCCGTCATACCAACTGAGGGAAATGAAGGAAAGAAGAGGAGAGAGTGTAGGGAAGTATACGTAAGAGGCGGCTCCAGCGACATAGATGACAGCTTGTGTAGGAGTAGAGTGAATGGCTTCGATCAATGATTTCATCATTGTCAAACTTTCTGTCATTCTTTCAATTTTTATAACTTTTTTTTTTTTAGTTTCTGAACTTTTAGTTTGTGTTGTCTGCTTTGGCTATGTCCTCCATCTTATGGTTTTACGGTTTACTCAGTTTTTTTTTGTTCCAAAGGGATGAATCGTAATCGTAGCGATTTCGATGCTGACATGGTTTGAACTTTGAATCAAGTTATGAATGTCAGTTGCGGTAATTTTATTGACTAAGTTAATTGATATCTGTAAGGTTTACTTATTATAACGGATTTTTGAAAACGAAACAGAAGTTAGATGTATTCAGAGTTAGACTATATATTAAGTATTATTTGTAATATGTCCATTAAATATAGAGTAAATATCGTGAAAGGGGCCACCTTATCAAGAGGCATAATGATATACCGGGTAATCAAGTAATCATCATTCTAGACCCACGGAGGCCATGGTGCTCGTCAATCTAAAGTATGCCCTCCAATCTCTTAAAAATGATTACAGACGACGACGAGAGTCGTTTGTCCACTGCAACTCTAATCCTCGGTAGACGAAGACCCCCAAACATCGGTGTCGGGCCCAATGACATCACACATTGCCAGCTACCACGGATACGGAAGCAAAGTACAATCCAAGCTCTATAAATATTCAACTAAAAAAAGAACAGAGAAATGGGATTGGGCCCTTGGTGGTTGTTCAATCTCGAAACATTTTGACATAAAAATTCTCGAAAAGACAGTTTAAGTTATTAAAAGACCACTTTCTTGTATCACGTTATGTGTTTTTCATGCCCTCTTTGTCGTTGAGCGTGGCCTAAAGTGCCTCATTAATTTTGTTCCCTTTTTATAATAAGTCTAAATATTCATTTTACCCTCAAGTGTGATTTGTACATGTATTATTACTCTTAATATCCTTTTAATTAAAATTGTAAAATGAACCGTCTCTCATAACTTTTATAACTTCAAAGGGTAAGTAATGAAGGAGTTGACCATTAATTAAATTTCTTACCCAAGCCCGAAATAACCCGTTATTTAGGGTGGAAACTTGATTCAAACGGGTCAAAACTAAATAAAATATATTACTAAAACATCATTACTTCGATACTTACCTATACTCTCTCCGTCCCAGTCAATTGTTGTCTTATTCTTTTTTAGGTATATCAGTGAATTATTGTCATCCATCATCCACTAAGTATAAACACAAATGGTCCCATACTATTTCATTAGTCCTTGTACCAAAATAAAAGAACAACAATTGACCGAGACACGGAGAGTCTCAAAAATATAACCAGCTAGCTACGTCATTGATCGATTAATCGCTAAAGTATTTATCCCGACCTGATTGACCCGTTTCACCTGTCAATGACAAGAATCATAAATCCAATTGGAACCAAATCATTGTACTCCGAAGTCCTTAACCAATCCTCCATACTAGAAACTAGAAAGTAGAAAGTATAGACTTAAAGAGTAGAGAGACTCCTGTCTCAAGTGTCAGATTGAGAGAGACACACCTACTTGTTTCATTATCAACCACCACTCTCTTACCCTATGGACCAACCCACCACCACCACCACCACCCCCACCGCACCCACCACCTACAGCGACTCCCTAGACTCCCTCGACCCACAACCCACCACCACCGCACCCACCACCAAACTCCGACTCATGTGCAGCTTCGGCGGCCACATAATCCCACGTCCACACGACAAAACACTCTGTTACGTCGGAGGCGACACGCGCATGGTCGTCATCCCACGCGCCTCCACTCTCCCTGACCTTTTATCTCGTCTCTCCAAAACCCTCCTTAACCACCACTACACACCGCAACATCCTCACCATCCTTTTACCTTAAAATATCAATTACCTAATGAAGACCTTGATTCTCTTATAACCGTCTCAACTGATGAAGATCTTGATAATATGATCGATGAATATGACCGGCTTTCCGCTTCTAAGTCTAAACCGGGTCGGATCCGGTTGTTTTTATTTCCGACTAAATCGGATTTGGATTCGGTTCAGTCTATGGGTCCGATTATTGATGGGTCGAATAGGTCTGAGGATTGGTTTCTTAACGCGTTGAATTCTGCTGCGGAGTTGCATCGTGGGTTTTCTGAACCCGGTTCGGTTACTAATTTACTTGGGTTTGATCATGAGGTTAATAAGGGTGGGAATGATTTGCAATCGATACCTGGTTCGCCGATTGTTGAAACGACGTCGTCGTTTGGGTCGACTTCGTCTCAGCCGAGTTTTCTTAATTTGGCTCCGATTAGGGTTCATGTGGATGACGGAAATGGTAGGTTTGTTGATCAGAGGAGTGGAATTGAGGAACAGTTTGCTCAGATGGGTGTTACTGGTGGTGTGCAGAAGATGGTTGATGAGGGTTTTGTTGCGATTTCGTCGTCGCCTAGTGTTGCTATGGCAGGAGGTGGTGGTGGTGGTGGGGAGTTTGCGAATCGGAATTATTCCGAAGATGATAGATCGGATCATGGGTATATGAAACAACAGCAGGTGTCAGGTCAGCAGCAGCAACAGCAGATGATGATGGGGCAAAAGCAGCAAACTGGGGGTGAATTACCGTCTCCTGATTCGGTTTCTAGGTATAATTGTTGTATTTTTATGGTTAATTAATTGTGAATTTGGGATTTGTGAATTGTAGTTTTGTTTAGCACCAATTCTCATTGAAGACTGACACTTTTCATCACAGGCTGAAGACGGGCCAAAAGTCGTCATCTTTCTTGACAAACGGTTATAGCTTAGAAAATTGTTCTGGTTACATTTGTTTTCAAATGGCTGTGACGAAATGTGACCAGTCTTTAGCAAGGCTTATTGTTCGATTAGTTTGTATGCTTAGATTAACAGAATCCATAGTTGTTTTGTCATGTTTTGTTGGTATTCATTCATCTTTAATTTAAGCTGAAATTAATTAGATTATATCTAGGTTTAGTAGTTTAGTTTGATGTCCACTTAGCACAAAGTTTAAGTTTAAGTTTTTTTGGTTGTTTATTCTACCAAATGATGTGGATTTGGATTGCGAAAATGTGTCTGACGTGAAGTGTGATTGTCGAAGGTTGATAGTGAGTTGATGTTCTGAAGGTGAATGTTTTTTTTGTGGTGGGTGTTTTGCAGTGACACTAGTTTATCAAGTGCAATAGCTCGGCAAAAGCCGGTCATGTATCAAGATTCCAATGGTGGAAGTAATAATAGGCATTCTCAAGGTATGCAAGTTCAAGTTTCGGATTCAGGGTATGTGTACCATCCTCAGTACGAACAACATCAGCAACATATGCTTCAACAGCATCAACACCAGCAGCAGCAACAACAGCAACATCATCAACAGCAGCAATTACACTTGCTTCAGCAACAACAACATCAACAACAGCAACAAGGGCAAACTCATCAACAAGCCCAGCAACAGGCCCAACAACAAGCCCAACAACAAGCCCAACAACAAGCCCAACAACAAGCCCAACAACAAGCCCAACAACAATATATGCAACCTGGCGCACATTACGTCCAACATCATCCTCAGGGGTCCATGCCCATGCAGGGTTATTACCCCATGTACCAACCTCAGCAGCAAAATCATCAGCAGCAGCAGCAGCAATATCCTGTGTACTATATGCAAGCTGGGCAAGCTCAAGGTTACAGCTTGCCAGGTCAGCAGCAGCAGCAGTCGAATATGGGTGAAGCTCCTACTTCTGTCACGTCAAACCGTACCCAAACTCAGCCTAATCCTACATATAATCAAGCGCGGAATATGAATGTGAATATGAATATGCCACCTCCGAAATCTGAAGTAGGTCCCGGTGTGTACAGAACAAACACTGCAACAGGCGGCCCCCTGGTTCAGGTTGTCTCGAATCAGCAGCAACCTCCGACTAAGACTCATCCCCAACAGCAACAGCAACACCAATATGCGGGCTACTCTCAACCCCATCACCCAACACAATCAATTACTCCTAATCCAGGGGCGGCTTCAGGTTACACGTATGAGTTTGCCGATCCCCCTCGTTCCCAGATCTACTATACTCAACCTATGCCTCCTGCACTTGGTACTCAATATCAGGGCGTGGCGTCAGGTGGCCCCACAGTAATGATGTCAGATGGTTCTTCTCAGCCTTCCAATGACAAGGTCAATTAGTAAATCCTAAACCCTCAGAATCATTTTTGAAGCAATCATTTGGTATACATTAATGTTTATTATGTTTAGTTTATCTTTACCCTCTTTATTCTGCATTGGTGTGCTTTGTGTGTATTTCATATATAAGCAATAATTGTTTCGGGATTGTTGTTATCTCATAGATCCATTATTATTCGTAAGTATATAGAATTGAACAGCGGTCATTTGTAAAAGTTCATACTTAAGTGCTTTGCTTGTCTGGTGGTACATGGATTAAAGGATGCTGTGTATATTAATTAGCAAAGGGATTAACTATTAAGTGAGTTAAAGGGTGAATGTGTTGTTCATGACTTGGACTGTGTTTGGTAGTTAACATTTGCTGTCAGTGACCTTATTTGGTGTTAATTAAAATTAACAACTTGTCTTAATATTCAAGTCTTTTCTGGTGACTTAGCTAACATGTATCCTTCTTAAGAAATTTTTAGTCTTTTCTGGTGACTTGGCTTCTTTTGAGTCATGCTTACGGGGCGTTCTGCATTTTCGTTAATCAGAAAATCTTGGTTAGGACCATTCTAAGTTAAGACGTTACTCAGAGTCGATTTAAATAAGACAAAAATATAAAAAAGGGTTATGAGAGGTCTTAACTTAGAATGGTCTTAAGCAAGACCTATTGTTATTTATTTTAGGTTTTACAACTATCTATAGACTATGGCCGGGAAACGGATCCAAACCATCCTGTTTATCACAAATACTTGGAGAGACGATCGTTATTGAGAGGCCACTTTTTGTGCAACCTTCTATGTGTTTTCCGTGATCTTCTATGTGTTTTTGTAACCATTTTATTGTTAATCGAGGTTCTTATAACAGTCTTACTGAAATTTGTACTTTCCGTTACCTATATGAGATTGTGCGACCTTCTATGTGTTTTCCGTGATCTTCTATGTCTTTAATATCGGATCTGCCATTTTCGTCAATTATTTGTCGAGTACTTGTAGCCAACATATTTCAAACATTTATGGCAAATGTCTATCTTCTTCAAGTTTTGTTCATGACATGGATGATGTTTGGTAGCTAACATTTGCTGTCAGCAATTCAGCATTGATTGGTAGCTGATCATTTAAGTACTTTTTTTAAAAAAAAAATATTTAGTCTTCTATTGTGACTTAGCTAACATGTATCCTTCCTTCTTAGGACGTTTCGATCTTCTTGTAGCTTGTTTTGAGCCATGCTTACGGGTTTCCGACATTTTCTTAATAGTAGGTCTTACTTAAGACCGTTTATATAGATTAACGGATCTAAACCATCTTATCCTATATCTACTATCTTAGAGTTGCTGTTTTTTTTTTTCGGGCCGTCTTTTATCTCCCGTCTGCTGTTTATGTTTAGATATTTGGCGAGCACCTGTTACTCTGTTAGCGACAAAAGTTGGACATTTATGCCAAATGTCTATCTTGTTAATTTTAATTAACCTCGCATATCCTACTTGAAAATTGAACACGAATCTGATATAAAGCCAGTGAACTGAGGTTAACCTGTTAGCTTTTTTTGGTTAATGTAACTGAGTCGGGTTCAAGTTGAGCGATTGATTACCGTTTATGAGGTGGTTTATTTGCAACGTCTAGACAGTGACGTTTAACCTTTTGTTGATATGATAATAGTTGCATAAAAATAACAAGAAGCCAAGTCATATAGTTTGATACGTCTAATTATTGCACGGAGAGCACTACATATGTCGGCACCACAATATCTCCGTGCTTCTCCCTCAACATGTTGGTAGTAGTATTTACAAACACAAAGGAGTAACAAAATGAAAGACAACCCAATCTAATCTAAATAAACAATAATAATATCCCTTTATTCGATTGAATTTCATTCATTTTGTTCTGAATATGTGAGATTGTGAGGTATATTTCAATCAAATATATGGAATTTAACCGAGTAATGGGAATATATATTTTCTTTTTTATTTGATTTGATTTGATACGTTTTGAAAAATGTGTTAATTAAATGGAAATGAGAAGGTATTATGGAGTGCAGTATTGATTCTCGGGTTTTGAAAAATGTGTTAAACTCATGAATTTGACTCTTATGAAATTTACAGGAATAGCTAAAATATGTTCATAAATATAGAATAAGACGGTCTCACACTATGAAGAGACGGTCCATTTTTGTTAAGGAGTTCAATATTTTTGTAAAGGAGCTTATAAACAGTACACTTCAGCTCAAAAACTCTATTATAAAACTCGTAATTTATACCACCAGCTGTACTACAATCTACCTGCTACAAATCACTTTTCAGAGACCAACACTTGGTAAAATTTTAACACTATATACAGTAGGCCAGTTGGTCTTGCTTCAGACGGACCATTTTGGTCTGAAGCAATAAGACGAGATTTTGTAACCACTTTACTGTTAGATGTAACCACTATTGAAAACAAGTTGATATAAGTTGTGGTTATATTTGATCAAAAAGTGACAACATAATTCCGTCTTATTTTTCAGACGGAAATGGTCCGTCTAAAACAAGAATTTGCGATAGCCGGACATACACCAGGACAACCTTGAAAAAACAATGGCTACTAGGATAATGTAATCTATGAAGATAACGAATGGCAAGATTCCAAAGAGATCATCAAGTTGCAAAATTGTGTTCTATTTTCAAAGCTTTAGGTGACAATTATGATTGCAGATTTATATGATAGATTCATGAACGAAACTTATTCATCACATATTCAATATATGTATGGGCTATCTAAAGCAATACATAAATTCTACAATAAGACGGTTTCATACTGTGAGACAACATTTTCTAGAAAAAATCATTCATTTATTACTACTATTTTTTTATACAAATGGACTGTTTTATACTGTAAAACCGTCTTACACAATAGTTAATCGTTGCGCCATATCATACTTTACAGTTCATACCTCTACTTTGCACTCTCTTTACATCCTACACCATTAATCCATCAGAATGCGCTTGCATAGCGACCCACGTATTTGTTTTTGCCTTCTCGTGTAGTACGATAGCATAATTTGGACTTGTTATTAGACGGCCTTGTTTCGGACCATTGGGTAAGTTAAATCGTGAATATGGCTGGGCGGCCCGGCCCGGCCCAACTGGTTCGGGTTTTTCTTGGAATCAGCATCAACCTCCGGTAATTCGGTAAAGGGTCAAGCCCAAAAAAACAAAAATACGTGGGCTTGTCAAGCCCATCTTCACCCATCACAATGTTGAATAGTTGATTAGACGGTTATAATAGGGGCTAAGGATGGAATGATGGATATTTAGGTGTTTGGGTGGAGAGTGATAAAAGAATGTTCCCTAAAAGGCTAAATTGCTATTAGTATGAAATGATAACATCTCCACACTGTTACTTATATTGTTTTCACTCTCGTAAATAAAAATAGTCATAATTATAGGGGCTTGCTAAACCCCGCCCCCCAATTTACTCATCCCGCCCCCCATAATTACTTCTTTGCCCTTTATCATTAATAAAGTGGGATATTATTTCCGTCTTAATATTTTAAAATTCAAACCGTCATAAATTTTCCGTCTTAATATTTTAAAATTCAAACCGTCATAAATTTTCCGTCTTAATATTTTAAAATTCAAATCGTCATAAATTTTCCGTTAGAAATTATTCAAAATTCAAAAAACCGTTTCAAACCGTTATAAATTCAAAATCGCTTCAATTTTCATTATTCAAAATTCAAAAAACCGTTTCAAACCGTTATATATTCAAAATCGCTTCTTTCTCATTCTATTTTCTTCCTTTCAAATCATCAAACTTCTTTCTCATCTCTTGTACAAGGTATGTTCAATCTTTCTTCTTTTTTTATTCAATTAGTATATATTAGTTTATAGGTTGACGTAGATTAGAAAGCATGTGACGATTAGAGCCCATTAGGTTGCGTGTTTTTGAATTTGTATTAATCGTTATAGTTGAATTTACGAAAAAAAAAAAAAAAACGGAAAGTGGCCCATTCGTGTGGATTACACGAATGGACCGAGGCCAATTCGTGTAATCTACACGTCTGGGCCGTGGCTCATTCGTGTGGATTACACGAATGGGCCTAGGCCAATTCGTGTAATCCACACGAATGAGCCACGGCCCAGACGTGTAGATTACACGAATTGGCCTAGGTCCATTCGTGTAATCCACACGAATGGGCCGGTTTTTTCCGTTTTTTTTTTTTTTTTTTTTAAATTGTCTTATTATGTATTTATATTTACGTATTTTTACTATGTAATATATATTTACGTACTTTTAGTTTTTTTGAATTATGTAATTAAATGTTTGATAATATATTTACGTACTTTTATTAATTACAAATTAAATGTTGGTTGGTTTTTTTTTTTAAAAAAAGTCTTATTATGTAATTATAGTTACGTATTATGTAATATATATTTACTTACTTTTAGTTTTTTGTGTTATGTAATTAAATGTTTGATAATATATTTACGTACTTTTATTAATTACAATTGTAATTATGTTTTTTGTATTATGTAATTAAATGTTTAGTTTTTCTATTATAATTTGTATTATGCAGATGTCGGAAAATGATGACCGTAGGTCTAAACTTCATGCATCTTATCGTCGGAAAAAAGTTAATGTGAGGGTTGGAGATACTAGTATTGGGTCGATCGAAATAACAGAAATACCAAATGAGCCCGATTTTTATGATGGGGAGTTTCAACAGTTCGAGAGAGAACTTGAGGAGGAGGAACGAAATTATCAAGGGTCGGGAAATGATGAGGAGGATAATGAGGAGGCGGGTAATGTTGAGGGGACAAATGTGGAGGCGACTTCTGTTTTTCGGGTTAGACGGGGGCCGCAGGGTAGGTTTGAGAGCTATGCTTCGGGGTCTAGCAGTTCGGGGGTTGAACCGCGTAGGAAAGTAAGGGCTAGGGGGAAAGATTCGAGCTGGATATTGACGGGGCCATCACAGGGGGGTCCTTTAGTACCGGATGTGATTCCGAGTTTTGGTGGACACATTTCTTACGTTATGTGGAATCAGCGTGGCTTTGAGCGTGGTTTGTTGACTAAATACACTAGAGAAAGATCATTAGTTGAGCTCCGTAAGTGGATTTTGCCAGATGAGGTTCGCGCGATAGTTGCGGAATCGGATCTTAGTCATTTGCCCGACATTATGCATAAAAATTTGAACATGCCGTTGTTGTGTGCATTTATTGAGAGGTGGCAGCCGGACACCAACACATTTCACATGCCATGGGGTGAGATGACGATACTGCTGCACGATGTTGCGGAGATCCTTGGGATTAGTATTGATGGGGATTCTTGTTGCATACCCGAGGCTGATATGGCACATCCCGTGCTTGGTATGTCGGAGTTGTTGGCTATGACTGAGGCTCAGTTAGGAGAGCAGTGGGAACAAGGTAATGATGCAAAGATATACAAGGGCAATTTGATTTTACAAAAAGCTTTGAAAGAGTTGGTTGCGGGGGGCAAGCGGGGAGTGGCTTCTGAGGTTCAGGGTTACTTGATGATCTTATTGAGTTCGACATTATTTGTTGACAAATCTAGTGATAGGGTTCGGGCAAACATATTCCCGTTGCTTAGAGATGTTCGTAGCATTAGTAAGTATGCTTGGGGTGTCGGCACATTGGCTTATCTATATAGGCAGTTGGGTATTTCTTCGAGGGCTGATTGTAAGGGTTTATGTGGTTGTTTGACCTTGTTGCAGTCGTGGATCTTCGAGTACTTTCCCAGTTTTAGGCCGATGGCGACCTTGGTAACCAGTCCTGATACTCCGAGGGCTTCAATATGGTCTACTAGTTCTGTACCACGCGCTGAGGCGGATAGAGCACTTGTAAAATACCGAGAGCAGTTGGATTTGTTGCCTATAGAGTCGGTAGCTTGGAGACCGTACCCTCAGAATCCCGAGACTGAACACCCTAGTACCGCGTTTCAGGGGTTGTTGAGATTTATCGATATTGTTGAGCCATACTACCCTGAGAGATGTCTTCGACAATTTGGGTACATGCAGACCATCCCGCCCCCCATGCCTCCCACTGACAGGGCTTACCGTCCAGTTAAGTCGATTGCATACGATGTGCAATATGACGGTGCGAGGTTGGACTACGTGTGGAATAATTGGAAAATTCACAGAGTACATTTGGATAGGCGTTCATTGCCCGCTCACCCACCACATGCTTACACGCAAGGGTATATGGAGTGGTTTAGTACACATTCGCATCCTTATGTGATGAATGTTCCCCGTGATGTCGGTGAGCTGCCCGTATCGAGGTCCCACTTTCCGACTACGGTACGTTTAATATATATGTAATTTTAATATTAATGTGTATTCATATAAATGTGTTTCAATTTTAATATAACTGTTTATTCATTTACTTTGCAGGTTGGTCAGTCGCTTATTCACCGCTTCTCACATTTTGATGATGTTGATGACCCTGAAATGACCGGAGAATTTAGGCAGTTTATGAGGACCTCGCTTCCAGAAATACGAGCATACGCCGGTAGACCCCCAGTTGTTAATAGGGGGAGAAGCTCACGTGGTCGCACCGATAGAGGGAGAGGCTCACGTGGCCGCACCGATACTCCCAGAATCAGTGGTCGCAGCGATGGAGCGAGAGCCAGTGGTAGCACCGATGGAGGGAATGGTGGTACCGATGGCGTGATTGGTGGTACCGAAGGCGGGAATTGACGTTTTTTTTGTTGTTTGTTGGACTGTTTTTAGACTTTGTTTGTTGGGATTGTTTTGAGACTTTGTGTGTTGTTTTTTTTTTTACTTTGTTTGTTGGATTTTTTTTTAAACTTTGTTTGTTGGTTTATTTTAAGACTTTGTTGGACTTGGACGTTTGAATTTGTCAATAAAAACGAAAGATCAAAAAATAAAAACAAATTCTTGATAAATAAATTGATAAATTACAAACCAAATACAAAACTAACTAATTCTAGGATCCCGCAAAAGTCCCCTATTTACATAATCCCACCAGAAATCAAGTCTGTCCTTATAAATAAATTCATAATACTCAATGTCGAGAGAACGATTACGCTTCCATAAATTGTGTATAGGAGGCATAGCACATTCGTCATTCATGCGTACACGAACCCAATGATCACCTGTATGAAGTATCCACAAAATACCATACGGAGCTCGAGCACCTGGTGTAGACCGTAGAGGTAAGTACGTGGAACACCCAAACCATGAATGTACACCATTGAAATATGACATATTCAAGCAACATACTGTCCAATTGAAAGCCGTTGCAAAACCAAATAAATCCAAGCCTTCCATCCAATTAGGCTTTTGACACGGTGCATATGTAGCCCATTTGATTCGTCTACAAGCTTGGTCACGTTCACCATAGTAAATGATCGCATAAACTTGGTTTTTCAACTCTAGCAATAGTAGTCGTCGCATTTGTAGATAGTTTTTCTCATCCCATGTTCTTGCATGTGAGACAACTCGAAATCCACAATGACCATCGCCTCTAGGGTCAAAAGCATCTAGAAACCCATGTTGGTTCGGCACCGGTACAAAGTCCTTATATCCAAAAGCCTCGATCTCACTGACAAGATTATAATTTATCTCAAGAGGAGGACCTTCACCTACATTGAATTATTTACAACATTAAGTTAAAAGAAAATAATAACAGAAAATTAACTAAAGCTAATAATAACAGAAAATTAACTAAAGAAAATAATAACAGAAGATTAACTAAAGCTAATAATAACATAAAATTAATTAAAGAAAATAATAACAGAAAATTAACTAAATAAATTAATCGTAAAACTAGAATGTACCTCCATTATCGTTACTTGTTGACGTTGACGTACTCTTGTACCTACGTCTGGCATGCTCCACACTTGATTGATTGCGAGTATTGGACTTCCTTGGACGGCCACGAGGTATATCTACAATTTCCGGGGTTTCAACAACCTCGTTCTCGGGAAACAACTTACTGAAGAGCGTCTCAATAACATCTCTTTGGACTGATTGGTGGGATGTTCGAACTTTATTGAAGAGTTCCTCCATTACTTCATTACGGTCACAACGACGATGACTGGATTTCGTGTAAGCCAACCTTGACCAAAATTCATGCACATCTTCTGGGTGGATTCTTTTGTTCTGAACCCACAAATTATGTAGCATACAAGCACACAACAATCTACGGGTGCTCCATAAAGTACATCCACATTCTCCCTCCAAATCATCACCTAAATTAGTACCGCGAATAAACTCCGTTTCCATTTCCGTAATAGCTGTCGCTGATACTCTTCCGCTCAACATTGAAAACAGTTGTCGTTGAAACAAATTAGAGACAAGGGTCTTGCTAATAGAATCTTCCAATGTCCTTCGAATCTCAATGTGTTGACCATGCATCATAACATCAGCCCGTCTCCACAAATTGTCCAAGGTAAGCTCAGCTGATCCTAACCACATCTTCAATTGCGCATGAGCGGACTCAACTCTAGATGTAGATGTGTTACCAAAATGAATCACCAAATTAGTGAAACATTTGGCAAACATATGAATTTTAACCCACCATTGAGTTTCAAGATAAGTGATAAGTCCGGGTTGATAAGCATACTTTCTCCTTAACTCGCCAAACTCCCTTTTACAATCATCAAACGTTTTTGCTTCAACCACTTTCTTCCAAACACCATGTGCTATACGTTTTCCAAAAGTTCCATCTTTTCGCAAGTTTGTAGCTTTCGTCTCAACTGCATTGTAAATATGCCACAAACACAAGAAATGTGGAGTTGTTGGAAATACATGGGGAAGTGCTGCAAGTAGACCGCCTTCGTGATCAGTGACAATGACCGTCGGTTTCACACAAGGTTCCAACAAAGATTCCAGCCTCCTCAAAACCCAAGTATAACCATCGGTGGATTCTCTCATTATCAATGCATACCCTATTAAAAAACTTTTGCCAACGGGAGTGACACCAACACATTGGACCAAAATAAGCCCATATTTGTTGGTTTTATACGTAGAGTCTATCAAAATCACATTTGGCCATGCTTTAAACATTTGGGCTGCCTCGGGGTGAACAAACCAAACACGTTCAAGAGCTCTTGTTTCCTCATTTACCATGAAATCACGGATATATCCAGCTTCGGTGGCCAAGTGCAACATATATTGCACACTATTCCTCCCGTCTCTATCTTTTGCACTAAGTCTGGCATTTTCATTGTATATTTGTTTCAAGCGCGGTGCCGGTTGATCAGGAAACAAACGTGTGAAAGCATTTCTAACCATCCCCAGTTTGACATGAGACTTACGCTGTTGCTTAATAAATTCCTTTTGTTCATCATTAATTTGTGCTCTACGTCTATGACCTTCAAGGAACTCTCCAAAAGAGTGATTGTGAAACCCACATTTTGGAACCACTACCCACATTGCCAAACCTCTTTTAACCACTTTCAATGCAAATCGACACATAATTTTTTTTGTAGCTGATTTCCTTAACGGTTTCTCCGGATTCTTGGCATTACTTTTATAAGGTCCATACCGATCACATGTGATCAATTTGAACGGGGGACGCTTTTCCATGTGATACGTGTGTTTTAACAAATGAAACCCCAATCCGTAAGCAACATCATTACATTTATCAAATGCTTCCTCAAACGTTGTAAATGGATTTTCGAAGATAAAAGAATCGCCGTAATTCACACCATCCCCCGTCGGTCCTTCTTTATTTTCCTAATTTATTCCATTAAAAATTATATATATTAAATACATTTTGTTTTTAAAAAAAAAAAATACGACTAACAATTTAAAAAAAAAAAAAAAGAAAAAAGAAAAAAAAAAAAACCTAATTGCACGAATGGGCCTCGGCCAAAACGTGTGAAATACACGAATCAGCCTGGGCCAATTCGTGCAGATCACACGTTTTGGCCTGGGTCCATTCGTGTGGATCACACGTCTGGGCCTGGGCCAAAACGTGTGATCTGCACGAATTGGCCTGGGCTGATTCGTGTATTTCACACGTTTTGGCCATGCTTGTTACGCGAATCTGGCACGATATCATAAGTCGACTTAAAAAAAAAAAAAAAAATTCGTAAATCGAATTTTACCGTCGCATTTCCGGCCTCGTTTTCCGTGGTTTCAGTGGTTTCCGTGTTAACTCCTTCCTCCTCGTCATTTTCGTGACCCGTATTATCGTCCCCTTCATCAAACCCGCTATCCTCGCCGTAAGCATAATTAGCGTATTCATCGCTATAACGATAATGTTGTTGCGCATTCCACTCGTTTGCAAATCGAGGTTCGGTATCATAATTATTGTACGACGACGTAAAAAGATACTCGTAAAAATCATTACCGTCACTCATTTTCGAAACAAAGGAAAAAATAAATTTAAGAGAGATTTTTTAGAGAGAAGGGCAAAAATGGAAAAAGAAATGAAAATAGGGGGCGGGATGAGTAATAAGGGGGCGGGGTTTAGCAATTTTGTAATTATAACGTTGACAAATTATTAAGTAACGTCAACAGTATAACATAGTGAGGGGCTCCATACCACTTTCTCCACAAAAACTGCATCAAAAGTGAACATTTATGTTTCTTTTAACAAACTCAAATTCCACCGATAAAGTGCTTATAATAATTTTTTACATTCAAAATCTTCCACATATTAGGGCTCGAATGATGCCAAAGCTTCTTCTTACAAAACCTCTTAACACCAACTATTCTCGAAAAATCCTTCTTATAACCCTAACCTTCATCTCTAAATATATCTCAAAGGCAAACACCATGTCCACTCTTCAGTCTTCACCAAGTATTCACCCGTTGTAGTACGTTTCCAAAAACATAGTCATTTTTTTTTTGTGAAAACAGACAGGCACAACCAATATTCTATTGGCCCAGATTGTCGAGTAAATTTCCTTGACTAGGATTTCATTCCAAGTCTAATTTTCATGATAAAGATCTTTAATTTTCATTTTTATATATTGAAAATTATTCGACATAACTAATTCTTCTCTAGGACTGTGACTATATCTGTTAATCCAATTTGATAAACAGACAGTTAAATTAGAGATTTAAAACTAATACCTTGTTTCCACTCAAAGTTTCCAAAAATAAGGTTCAAAACATGAAAAATACTCCTATAACCAATACCAATTACTACCCTTTTTATGCAACAAATCTTCATACCAAGAACCATGACCTATAATCTTCTCCTTTAAAACGCGGTGAAAGAACGATGTTTCGCTTACTATCAACCTCCATGTATGCTTAACCAACATCGCTTGGTTAAGAGTTAAGACTACTTAAGACTAGGGATGTGCAAAATCCGGTTCGGACCAGAATCGACTGGACCGGAACCGGGAAAAAAAATTCCGGTCCGGGCTTCGGTCCATCGTTTTTTCAGATTCCAGTTTCCGGTCCGGTACAGTCTCGAACCGGTATTTTCCGGTCCGGACCGGATTGGACCGGAATTATTATTATTTGATTTTTTTTCTAAATTTTTTATTTTATTCCGGTCTAACCGGTCCGTTGGACCGGAATTAGAAAAAAGCGGGCATGTAGTCTAAATTTCGGTCCAACCGGTCCGGTCTGATCTTGGACCGGAATTTTTCCGGTCCGGTCCCGGACCTTAAGTTTTGTAATCCGGTCCGGTCCCGGTCCCGATTTTTTTATCAATTCCGGTTCCGGTGCAAACCGGTTCCGGTCCGGTCTGATTTTGGACCGATGCCCACCCCTACTTAAGACACTTAATGTTTCTAATTCCAAGCCCACCACTACTCTTAGGTAAACTGAACATTTTTTGATATATCAATGGATACACCTAGCTGATTTCGTCCTCGTCCACCAAAAATATGCCAATAGCGAATTAATTCTATTGGACATAGTTACCGGTATTTTAAATACAAATAGAATTTTTTTTTTAAATGTGATAGCACATAGAAGGTTAGCGTAAGTCTTCCTGTTGACGACAAAAATAAACCGTTCCAAGAAGAGATGCGCCTGATGACATTATCGACCAACCCCTTAAAAAAGACTTTTTTTCGAAGCTTGAAATTCTGAAGGGATACCATCATATTTTCCAATGCCCTTATTATTTCAAACAACCAGTTATAACTTAGAAAATGGTAATAATTACATTATCACTAAAATAGCCTGATTTGGTCCATCCTCAGGCAGCTGAAGACAAATTTAACGGAAAATTCACGCGGTACCCTTGAGGTTTGACGTTTTGCACGATATGCCCAATTTTTACATCCGCGAGGCCATAACTCGTGTTTACGAACTCAGAAAGTGATTTTTTTTTTTTCAAACCGATCATCTTTCCGAGAACTACGACTTGAACAAAAAAATTATCGAATTTGGAACTCGTGACCAAGAGATATGGTCATTCAAAGTTTTTTCGATAAAAGAAACTTTGAAATACAAAAACTCCTAGCCACGATATCCGAATACGACACTTTTTTTTTCAAATCGTAGTTCTCGAAAAGATGATCGATTTGAAAAAAAAAATCATCACTTTCTGAGTTCGTAAACACGAGTTATGGCCTCTTAAACTTTTTCGGATAAAAAAATTGGGCATATCGTGCAAATTGTCAAACCTCAAGGGTACCACGTGAATTTTTCGGCAAATTTAATTCGTCTTCAATAAGAATTTGTTTTTGCACAAGAGATACTCCATCTAGTAAAAGAGAAGACGGGTACAAAATGAGGAGACGTCATCCTAACTCCTAAGCATGCTCAGCAAAAAAAATGAATGAAAAACACAACTGCACAAAATCTATGACACAGGGACACGTCAGCGACTCATAACAGTCTTCTCTTCCCCCAACTTCTACCTCCCAAAATCACCCTTCACTTCCTTCTAACTTTCAAAACCCCCTTTCATTTCACTCCAATTCCTTTTTTTTAATTCAATTCCAATTCCGATTCCGATTCCGATTCCGATTCCGAAATATCTCCGGAACTTGTACAGAGCAATTAGTAAATAAACTAACAAAATGAAGGATCGAACATCGTTGTACGTGCCACCGCACCAACGAATGCAGTCGACGATCGCCGCCCCTTCCGCCGCCTCCGCCACCGCCACCGCATCGCTGCCGGTGAATTACGGCGATTCGCAGGTTTATCATTCTAATTCTAACCCTAACCCTAATCCGTTGCGTTACTTGCCTCCGAAGAGTAACGCTGTTGTTAATCAAGGTGTTAATTTTCAGTTTAATCAGCCGAAAAGTGTATTACCGTTAAATTATGGCAGTGTTAATGATAATTGTAATGGTAATGGTAATGGTAATGTTGATGATGGTGCGAATGAGGAGAAGAATGTTGATAGTTTTCATTACAAATTTTATGATCGGAAGCGAAGCGATTACTCGCAGTGGAGTTACGTGTTTTCGAAAGACGATTTGGATCGTAAAATTGGCGAGGTTGTGGTGAGTGTTTTACTGTTAAAGTTGTTTTACTTTATTGCATTTGAATTTTGGAATTTTAGTGTGATTTGTAGCAAATGTAGGTGAGTTTATTTAGTGTTTGTTGTAGTGTTGGATTGCAAAATTGGCGCCTTTTCTTTATTGAATTGTAGCGTAAGTGAGATGAAAACAATTGTTGTATTGTGATTTGTGATAGTGTGACTATGTTCGAAATGCTTCTTATACGCGTAAATGCAACACTGTTAGAGGTTTGTTATTGTGTGAAGTGAATTCTCTGGCATTTGGTTGAAAGATTTCCGAAAGTGTCAGTTGGAAAGTCTATTCTTTGATAAGACTATTTCGTTCAAAGTTCTACGTGATGTTGTGTGTTACTAAGCTCATGGTTTATGCTTTGTGCTCTAAAGAGTTCGTCATTAATTTCTATTGCTTGAAATTCGAAGTCCATTTCTAAGTTTAATGTAGTAAATTGTAGTTAGGGCTAAAGTTTATTAACCGCATTTGAGTTGTGTAATTATACCTATAACTGAAAATTGCACAATTTGTAATAGGAAGTAGTTGTGAACTGTAATTTTTACTCAGCTAGTCCCATTGGAGTATCTGGCTCTTTTTTGTCGCAAAAGTGTACACCATATGCTAATTCGTCATGGAGTGGTGAGCCGGTGACTTTTATCTTTTCTGGAATTATTTTGTGCAAGGTATTATCAAGAAAGTCTTTTTGTGGGTTTCAGTTTACTTGAGAATCTTTGAAAATTTATTGGATTTCGTGAGCATTAGCTTTTGCACTAGCTTGCGCAGTTTGTTGATCGCAACTGCTACTTGCAAGTCTGCAGCAACATAGCCTTAGTTTCAAAAAGATTCGATTGGTTAACAGGTACCTTTAAATCGTAGGAAATGTAGTTAGGAAGGAGAGAAAGAATATGGGAAAGGCAGACACGTAACAATGAACAAAAACAAAAATGAAAGAGTGAAACTCAAGTACAACTGTCTCTAACTCTCTACGTTGAGACATTTTCCTTTCCATAGTTCCATGAGTCCAGAGATCTCTTTCCTGTGAATCGCCTAATTTTTTACGGGTAAAAGCCTACTTCATATATAGGTCGTTGAGACTTGTTGTACTGTGAAGTAATGGCTGATGAATGTAGTCTTGGCACAATTTTTTTGTTTCGCATTATTTTTCAATCAGAAGTATCGTTTTCTTCCCACCCTTACTTTGCGGTAGGTAGGGTTGGTTGCGCCTTTGAGGCATAAGTTGTGATTTGCACAATGTGGTTTTTTAGTCAGGTTCAATTGCTGAGACGGATCACTGGAAAACAAAGTTCAGCACGCTTCTCAGTGACAGAGATAATCAAGAACTGATATCCAGGGAGAAAAAGGACCGGCGTGATTTTGAACAAATAGCTGGATTAGCAAACTCAATGGGTTTGTATAGGTGTGTTCCTTTTGAATGTTTTCTGTCTTTCTATCTCTATTCGTAACACTAATATGTAATAACTTTTGCAGCCGTTCATACGAGAAAGTAGTTGTATTTAGTAAGGTACCACTTCCAAACTACAGATTTGATCTTGATCAGAAGCGTCCACAGAGAGAGGTAATTGAACTTGTTTTATACTATATAATACTACTTTCCACTATTCTCAATGTATGCGTTTCTTTAGCTTACTTTAAAAGCCATAAGGTGAGGAGGGCCTGAGGCAACTTAGCGCAAGGCGCGAGTCAAAGGCGTGCGCCTCATAGACACTATATACACTGGCTTTGCAAACAAATTTGTATTTTCAAGATAAAGTCACGTGCATATTTCATTTCTTTGGATTTTAAAGCGGATTAATATGTAAAAGAGTAAACGCTAGGGATTATGTGATAAAGATAAGGGCATAGTAAAAGAACTAGCAGAAAAGAATTAAAGTTGCATAGTCGCGCGCCTCGCTGTGGATTTGTTGTCTATAAGGCGCATCGAGATATTTTGGCTAGTGTGCTCAAGGCGTGATTTTTTGAGGTTTGGGCTTAAGTGTGCTCCAGGCGTGCTTTTTTAAACTGAGTGCAATAGTAAATTCATCATAACTCGAAGCATAATTTATCGAGAATATTGATCAAAGAACATCAGGGTGGGTCACATCCTTCTAGAAAAAACCCTGAAAGGTGACTCTCATAGTCTCATGTACAAAAGAACTGAGTAAGTCAAGGTTTGACTCCTGTATACAAAGGAAGAGGCACTTGATTAAGCTTTTAAGCTATCATGAATAATTTTATATAGAAAAAAAACGTCATATGAGGATCAGACAGGAGCATTTCAGTCTAGTTATAAGCCTATACCTAATGCATGAGCTCCAACAGTGACTAAGGTTCCATTGCGTTAGCTTGAGATGCTCTTGTTATTTTCTTGGTAACGAGGCCCTAGACCGTAGCTATTCTCACTTTTGGTTAGTGGTTAAGGAAGAATTGGTTGAGATAGTCTAGTGTGCGTGGTTGCAAAGCCAGCCACTGGCTTTGCAATAGACATGGGGGTCTAGATCTTTTACTCTTTGTATGGCTAAAGGAATTCGGAGGGAAGGGCAATTCCCTTGTTTGGTTAGTAAGTTGGATTTAAGGGTATTTGACGAGAGGGAATCAGAGGGATCTATTTTCCCTCCCATAAGGCAAATCAAAATGAGAAGGGTTAATATTTCGAAGGAAAATGAGATTGATCGATTCCCTCCTTCCCTTTCTCTTGATTCTCTCTCCTCCCCTGCCCTCTTTTATGTGTGTCCAAATAAAGGGTTAGACATCGTTTGGATACAAAAATAAAAGGGAAGGGGAAGGGGATGGAGTGTATGAGAAGAAGGGGGAGGGGATGGTAAGGGAGCCTTGATATCATCCGTCCAAATCTTTCCTATGTAGGAGGGAATTTATTTTGGCTTGTAGAAGGGAAACAAAGTGATCACTTTTTCCTCTCCTACATTTCTCCCCAATTCAAATCTGCTAGCGAAATGGAAGAAATTGTCTCCCTTCCCTTCCTTCATCCAAACAAAGGGTTAGTTTTTTTGTTAGATATTTGTAGCTCAGTCCCTTGGTACTCTTGAATTCTCTTCCCTGTTTTTCTTAGTTCAGGCCTTGGCAATGAGGGTGCGTGAAATTTACCTGCAGGTAGTTCTAGATGCTTATTTGCAGAAGAGAGTGGATGCAATTCTTACTGAATATCTTTCTCGTAAATCGGAGTGTGGAAATGCTTTAAAAGACAATGCTGTTTCTAGAATAAGCAGCAGTGGTAGTCTTGCCACTGATGAAGGACTGTTTGAGCAACCAGATGCTTTAAATCTCAGCAGTGCTGTCATGGAGCGAATTGTCAGGAGACAAAGTTTGCATCTTCGTGATCAGCAGCTTGCTTGGCAGGTTCATCTCTTTACTTTCAGCCTATCCCATGCTGTTTTCATGTTATAAAGCTGCTACCTGTTGTCCAACAAACTCTGATGTGATATGTTTTTTAAGCTTCTGCATTTCTGACTAAGTTGCTTATTGTAACAGGAATGCCACCCGGAAGGGGTGAAAATGATGGAGTTCCGGAAAAGCCTTCCTTCGTATAAGGAAAAAGATGCATTGCTATCAGCCATTTCATGTAATCAGGTTACTATGTTGTCATTATAAATACAATAGTCCGTCATATATGATGAATCTTCTAGGAAGCTTTTGTTTTGACTTGTCTCTGAAACAACCATTTTGCAAGACTATCTTGTCCAGTGGATTGATGTTTGTTTTGAGAGCATGCAAAATAACCATTTTTTGGTGGCTGCATTTATTCACCAAGCTTCAGATATTCTCTATATCTACTCGCTCCTTACTTTGTTTCCTTTGAACTTTGGTCATTTTCTACGCCATTTCTGATGGCATCAGTATTCTTAATGTCATGTTTTCAGGTCATCATTGTCTCTGGGGAAACTGGTTGTGGTAAAACAACACAAATTCCACAATTTATTTTGGAGTCTGAAATAAATTCTAGCCGTGGGTCTTTGTGCAGTATTATTTGTACTCAGCCAAGAAGAATATCTGCAATATCAGTTGCTGAAAGGGTTGCTTCAGAGCGAGGGGAGAAAATAGGAGAATCTGTGAGTTTGTGGCCTAACTAATATTTGTTGGTTGAGAAAACAGTTCTTTTTATAATTTTTTTTTTCTGACGCTGTATTTTCCGTTTTGAAGGTGGGTTATAAAGTTAGGCTTGAGGGAATGAAAGGAAAGGATACGCGCCTTTTATTTTGTACCACAGGTATTTTGTTGCGGCGATTACTTGTAGACAGGACTTTGAAAGGTATAACACATGTTATTGTGGATGAGATTCATGAACGTGGGATGAATGAAGGTGAAACTACTTTGACACTAAAATTTGTGATCACATTTAACAATGTATTTTTGTCCTGATTGATGTTTTACTTTCCAGATTTTCTGCTTATTGTGCTTAAAGAGCTACTTCCTTGTAAACCGGAGTTAAAATTGATCTTGATGAGTGCGACTCTAGACGCGGAACTGTTTTCTTCTTATTTTGGTGGTGCTCCCATGGTGAACATTCCTGTAAGTGCTGACTTTGTTTCATTACTGATTCCGCTGTTTTTTTACTATATATGCTTTTCTCATGTGATTGGTGGTTATGTAAGTTGTGAGGTCAAGTGAGGGGGAAATACACGGGGAACACTCAACATACCCATGGTGGGTTTTGCTTCCTTGTTTCTTTTATGTAATTTCTTCCATCTGATGCTACTATTACCGTGGCTTATCTTCCCGTAATCTAGTGTTATGGGAACTGTGTTTAGATGGGAAGGGACTTTTGCTTTTGTGTAGTAGATATATGTTATTTTCTTGAGCATTCGAAATATTTTAGTTTATAATCTACGAGCTGTATGGTCACCCTGGTCGAACCTTTGATAATCAGAGGTTTATGTGTATTTTGACTGATACACATTTCTAATAGTATTTGCTTGTTATTAATTAGTTTTAGTTTTTATTTGATGTGATGGTTTCAGTTTTCTCTGTCTAAATTATTTGTTGTTTCCTTTCGCCAATTCTCTTTGTTGTCCACTCTTGACGCAAGTGAATTCATTATTATCCGGTGCTTTCATTTGCCGTTTTTGTTCAAGGCAACT
Organism: Heliosperma pusillum; assembly: GCA_022085475.1. Classification (NCBI taxonomy): domain Eukaryota; kingdom Viridiplantae; phylum Streptophyta; class Magnoliopsida; order Caryophyllales; family Caryophyllaceae; genus Heliosperma; species Heliosperma pusillum. The sequence continues at coordinate 201,278 of JAIUZE010066106.1, forward strand.
GTTGTTGATGTTTATGATCTTTGTAACAAATGATCTAATATTCACTTATCATATAAAACAAGTAGAAAAATAATGTGTATTTGGAATGCTGCTATTTTGTTTCTCAATTGAAGTTATTAAAGTTTTCCTATGCACTGCTGTCTGTTGTAGGGATTCACATACCCAGTTGGAACTTATTTTCTAGAAGACGTCTTGGAAAAGTCTGGATATATATTGACACCGTACAATCAGATTGATGATTACGGTCAAGACAGACAATGGAAGATGAACAAACAAGCTTTTAGGAAAAGAAAAAGCCAAATTGCTTCCGTTGTCGAGGTACATACATTCTTGAAGCTGGATGTGACACATATATATTTTTAACTGTTTTCTATTGTCTCTTACTTGTAACATCTTCCAGGATGCACTTGCTGCGGCTGACCTCAGGGCCTATAGTACACAGACAAGGGAGTCTTTGTCCAGCTGGAATCCAGATTCTATAGGTTTTAACCTTATTGAGAATCTGCTTTTCAATATATGTGAATATGAGGGGCCTGGTGCTGTGCTAGTTTTTATGACTGGATGGGATGATATAAGTTCTCTAAAGGAGAAACTCCTGGGACATCCTACATTGGGAGATAGTAGTAGAGTGTTGTTGCTTGCATGTCACAGTTCTATGGCGAGTTCAGAGCAGGTAAATTGTACTTGATATTCTGTGCAAATGGTCATAATTTGAATGGTTTCATTTCCAAGGAGCCAAAAATTTAATGTTCATTGGCTCTACAGATGATGATGAAATATAGCAAAATGGCTCACTTACTGTCAACGCTTCTCTTTATTGTAAAGTTATATGTAATTCTTAACTAATTTGATTATGGGATCGGGTAAGGTTGCGTACGTCCAACCTCCACTTGGCATTTACCCTCCATTTGTAGGAGCCCTTGAGGCATCGGGTAAATGTTGTCGGTCATATTCTGAATGTTGTGCATTTTACCTTTGCCACGGTAAGAAAATTTGTATCAGTATCTGTGGTCTTGAAAGCTATTACCAAGAAAAATTGTTGTATGTTTCATGTGATTTTTAATCCGCTTTTCATGTGTGCTTTTTGATTGGAACAGCGATTAATTTTTGAGAAGCCAGCAGATGGAGTGAGAAAAATAGTGCTGGCCACTAATATTGCTGAGACCAGCATCACAATTGATGATGTTGTTTTTGTAGTTGATTGTGGTAAGGCAAAGGAGACATCATATGATGCCTTAAATAATACGCCTTGCTTGCTTCCGACTTGGATCTCGAAGGTTTCAGCTCAACAGGTAACTTTTAATGTTGTTTTGACTTTGAGAGCATGCTTGTGTTAGTTGTGTATTGTGTGAATTTTGAAGCTTCAGTTGTGATTCGGCATGTAATACGAGTCTATAACCAGTGGCGGGTCTTTCTAATCAATGTACTATGTTTCTATTTTATTAATCATGATTGAGAAGACGTGCATATAACAACTGTTTGGGCTTTTGGCTTTGTGCGTTTCTCTCCACTTCTTGGATTGAATATTTGTAACTGCTTTTGTTTTGGGGCAGTATTGTTTTTAAATGAATTGTGGCTGACAGAGTGAAATGGGGTTTCTTGTTCAAAGAAAGTTGCCAAACCACTTCCTGATAAGCATTTGATAACTGAATTCACTTTTTCTCCATTTGGTGACTGCTAGGGACTTCATGTGTCTTGTTTTGTTTACACTCTGTCTAAGGGATGTTATCAATCACTTATCATTCACGATTCCATGCTTCCCCTATTTTAGATGAAAAAAGGTGATAAGTGTTTCTTTCTCTAGAAACCATTTTAAGGTTTACAATCATTACATTGTTTTAGATTATTCATAATCTGCTCTATACATTTTCACCATTGCTTTTGCAGTGCCTTAATGTGCTTTCTTTTTGTTGTGTGGATATTGTATACAGAGCTGAACTGTTCACTGTGGAGTTTACTGCTTGCATAACTAACATTGATGCTCTCCTATTTGGTCTTTTTACGGACAAAAATAATTCAGTAGAAACATCTAGTTAGCGGTAGTAACAAAATGTAATTTTTTGTGTTACCCTATTTCTGTGGACTGAAAAAGTGAAAGGGATTCTCTTCTTGCACAAACAAGCTTGGAACATCGTTCTTAAAGGACATTGCTTATAATGTTAAAATATTGTTGAATGTTGTAATCTATAGTGCCACCTGTAAATATATAATCTAAAGAAACATTATTGTGAGTTGGAAGATTTTCTTCTACTGAGAAGGGATTCTCTTCTTGCACAAACAAGCTTGGAACATCGTTCTTAAAGGACATTGCTTATAATGTTAAAATATTGTTGAATGTTGTAATCTATAGTGCCACCTGTAAATATATAATCTAAAGAAACATTATTGTGAGTTGGAAGATTTTCTTCTACTGAGAAGGGTGACTTTTGATAAATGAAATGATGACTTTATGATTAGAATATTGCCTGCTGAATTTGAATTCCTTGTATACTGAGGCTGCATTCCGTTTTCCCGATCGATGTGTAGAGAAGAGGAAGAGCTGGTCGTGTTCGGCCTGGAGTATGTTATCATCTCTACCCCAGATGTGTTTATGAGGCCTTTTCAGAATACCAGCTCCCTGAAATCTTAAGGACACCTTTACAGTCTCTCTGTCTCCAGATAAAAAGTTTAAAGCTTGGCAGTATCTCTGAGTTTCTGTCAAGAGCTTTGCAGTCACCAGAACCTCTGGCGGTAACTTACCCATTCTTTTTGGGATCCTTTTGCTTTCAGTTTTTTTTGTTCTTGTTTTTAGTTTTAATGGTCTAAGATGTCATTTAAGCGACTACCAGGGAATGCTAGTTTTGTCTATGTGATTCTTAGAAATGAAATATGTACGTCCTCTCATATGCTATATTCTGACAGGTTCAAAATGCTATAGAGTACTTGAAAATCATTGGGGCTTTGGATGAAGATGAAGTTTTGACCGCTTTAGGTGCATTAATGGCAACTTATTTGTCGGCCCTTCCTTTCCAGCCAGCTTCTTTTATTTTTACTCTTAAAATTGCTACATATCGTGTGTAACATTCAGTGAACACTTGACTTGTTCGTTGACAGGTCGCTACTTGACAATGCTACCTATGGAACCAAAACTTGGGAAGATGCTTATATTAGGTGCGGTTTTTAGTTGTCTGGAACCTGTGTTAACTGTTGTTGCTGGCCTCAGTGTAAGAGATCCTTTTCTAACACCCATGGACAAGAAAGATGTAAGCGAGCTCCTTTCTTTCTTGATGATTTTTTGCTGATGTTTTTTCTGATTTATTTACTCCCTCTGCACTGGGTAATGATAATGAATGATCTGCAGATAGGGCACATTTTTAAGGTGACTGCACCTGCATATATTCGTGAGCCTATTTTCTTATCGTACATTGTTTGTTATTAACATAAAGCATTTTGAAGGCCTCGTGAGACTTTTTTACAAATGTGGTGGTAGATGATTGAACTGGTCTGTGAAGGGTGTGTCACGTATCACGAGTGATGTTGGCACTTGATATTCCATTTGCTTACTGTGAGGATTAGGTTCAATCCATAATTTGCGCTGTTACATCGTAGTGAATAGTTTAACGTTATCATATACATTCTGCATGACTGCATCTTAGTTGATTTTTTTTCTGCTTATTTCTACTACCTCCTGATCTAATGTTTTCGCTGAGCTTCAGATGCTGCCCTACGTAATAAGCTTGATTTGATATTAATATTACATTATAATTGGCCTGCAAAAGTCGATTATATTTTAAATTTTTAATAGTAGTCTAAATATATATCAGCTAAAGCGAATGAGAAGTAACTTTTTAGGCAGAACAAGCTTCTGCAAGAGCAAAACTAAGATGTAAAAGCTTTCCTCGTCTTTCGAGTTACATAAAGATTTAAAGATTAATAACGGTAGCTTGATACTATGTTTCTTAGACTTGAGCTTGGGACACTTATTCATGTCAGTGTCGGACAATACTGTTATGAAATGTCGTTTTTTGCCTATGACAAAGAGTAACTGTCTTATACCCGCATCGTTTCGGGTCAGACACTCGATGCATGTCAAAGTAGCATATTTTCTATCTACAGTTATAAACCGTCCTGGTTCTTTCATTTGACATAACTTGGGTCTAAAACATCTGGGCATACAAATGATAATCAGAGATTTGTGCACTCTACAATCTTTTAGTGAGTTAATTTCTGTAGTTTTTTTTTGCATAGTTAATTTCTCTAGTGTAGCCGTGTAGGGACCTATTGATGATAAAAATCAGATATCCTTGTTTCTTATCGTTACGTAATGGGTTAATTTCTGAATATTTTAATTTCGTGCTCACCAATCTTGTCTTTTATGCATCTATATCATATTTACTGGAGGGCTGGTCTCTTGGCTAGACATCTTTTTCCCAAGACTTGTTTCATTAATATTCCTAGATGCCCTTTCTTTTCTATTTTTCTTGATGGCATTCTATTGTAGGCTTTTGAAGTTTCGAGTGTTGTTTTGGATTGTTATATGTTCTCTGAAAGCCCAAATGATGTTTATTTTACTCTTCAGCTTGCAGATGCTGCTAAAGTTCAGTTTTACCGGGATTATAGTGATCATCTTGCCCTGATACGTGCCTATGATGGCTGGAAGAGCGCTGAAAAAGAATTTGGTGGCTATGATTATTGCTGGAAAAACTTTATTTCTGTGCAGTCTATGAAAGCCATTGATTCTCTTCGGAAGGAATTCTATTCTTTGTTGAAGGATATCAGGCTTATTGATGACAACCAACCTGCTAAGTGTGGGTGGCTCAAAGATGACAAGTTGGTTCGAGGAATAATATGCTACGGATTGTACCCAGGAATATGTTCAGTCGTGGTGAGTACCTGTAAATTCTACTGAAACTTATATACTCCTCTTTTTTGTGTAACTTGCCTTATTTTCTCTAAGACCATGCAATAGTATGTCATAATATATCACGCAGTCAGTTCTCTTCTAAGTTGTTGAAAACGTTATTTCAGGACAAGAATCCTTTTTCCTGTGGTGAGGTATTGAGGGTATTAGCATGGCTCTTTAACTGCCATTGCTAATGTTTATCTGATTTCCTCTTTAAATGGAATTGCAACGAAGGCCACTTTATTCAAAAGAGATATCATAGGAAATGCACAATATTCTCTTCCCTTAACCTAGTTTAAACTTTCTGACTCAATAGTAGAAAACATTTGCCTGGGTTAGTCTTGCAATCCTGGATATTGATGGTTCAATGGGTATCATGCACTCTATGACTAATTTGTTGGACCAAAGTATGTACCAGACACATTACAAATTCCAGAAGAAAACACGTTTGTGCCACTAAGGTTTTAAATGAAATTTATGTAGAATATTTACCTGTAGCCATCTTTATATTTCTTGGTACTGAGCACTATGTGTACTTTTAAGGTTATTATCTTCACTCGAGAACTTTCGTATTATTTTTCTAGAAAAGAAGTTTCTAATTTCTTCGTGGACAATGTGAAAACCCGCGAACTAGGAATGGCAAGTGGTGCTGGCAGTGGCTATACTACATGTGTAGCCACTAGCTACCACCCATGATAGGTTAATTTTTGAAACCACGCCCGCATAGGACAACATTTCAATTTTCAACCATGCCTCACCTAGAGGTGGCAATTGGGTCAGTCAGATTGGTCTGGTTTAGGTTCAAACTGGTCAGGTGAAATCGGGTTTTCGAGTTGGGGTCGGCTCGTTATAGGGTCAGATCATTTCAAAGTCAATTGATGTGCCGCGTCGCGTCGGTTTTGGGTGAGGTCATTTCGAGTTTGATTATTGTCGGTTATTATTATCGCGTTACTTCAATTTATTACCAATAATTTTAATTTTTGGCCATTATTTTTTTTGGTTACATGTTATTAAGTCAAATATGTTAACCACTAAATCAATTTCTTCGGGATCAATATTAAACTTAATAATTGTCGAGTCATCAATCTTATCGGGTCAATATCGAGTAGGGTTCATCTGAGGTCGGTTCAAGTTCGGCTCACTGATTATCGGGTTCTATCGAGTGCAGGGTCGAAAACAGGTTGAGTCGGTTTGCTATATTTTCGGGCTCCGTTGGGTCGGGTTTTGGGCAGGTCAGGTTAAGTTTGCCAGCTCTGCCGGCACAGCCTAAAAGTTCACATCTTCTATAATCTCGATTACACATAAATCTAGCATGTTATAGGACAGCTATGTTAGATGTAAAGATATTTCATCTTTTTTCACTCAATTCTTTTGAATAAAGTTGCACGTTACTTGTGTTTATAACTTTCCTATTTCATCTGAAATTTGTCAAATGGATGCAATGTTAACAACTCAAGATTAGAGCATGATAATTAGTGTCCAAGATCATTTTTATTGTAATAGTGACAACAATATGCCAAATCTTTTAACAACCACAATTGGCAGTAGATTGTGAATTGTGAAAAGATTAGATTCTGACAGTGAAATATTTGATTTCGACCAATGTAAAACAATGGTAAAAACAATGATTCTTCTGTATTGCTTAAGATGAGCTTTTAATTTAAAATTTAAGGATGTTGATTACCTGACTTAGTTGATTGTACGTTATTGTGATTGTGTATTTTATCAGCTTGGTCTTAATCATGGTGCAGTATATATTACCTCAAGTTACTTTCAAAAATCATCAGATCGTATGACATGATATGTGTTTACTGTAAAATTTACGCAGCATAATGAGAAGTCATCTTCTTTTAAGACAATGGAGGATGGCAAGGTGCATCTATACTCGGTAAGTTTCCTCCCTGAGGTTCGTGCTGGTTTTGCTGTAGGTGGAGAAGAACACGATTAAAGTACACAGAAGCGGGTATATAATTTATCTCTGACTAAGATGTCCTTGTGCTATTGATTACATTACAGAATTCCATCAATGCTCGGGAAGGGAATATCCCGTATCCATGGCTTGTTTTCAATGAGAAGATAAAAGTAAATTCTGTATTTCTCCGTGATTCGACCGGGGTCTCGGATTCAGTGTTATTGCTGTTTGGAGGCGACGTTGTAAAAGGGGAGATGGTAATGAAAGTTTTCTTAGTAGTCCATATTACTTGTCCATGTCTGAAGAAGACATTTGATACGGAGCATGAATCTACTTGATTCTGATATCACATCTGTTGGCAGGATGGGCATTTGAAAATGATGGGAGGATACTTAGAGTTCTTCATGAAGCCTGCTATGGCAGAGACGTATTTGAACCTAAAGAGAGAACTGAATGATTTCATACAGCGTAAAGTAAGCCTGCTTCGTTCTTTGGGTCTTATATGAATTGAATTATGTGGAACTGCTTAGAACGCTGGTAGGTTCTAAGAAGTCATATTTCTTCCTGCAGCTCACAAATCCTAGGATGGATACAAGCATGTACGATAAACTTCTGTCTGCGGTGAAGCTGCTGGTTTCCGAAGACAAGAATGGAGGCAGTTTTGTGTTTGGTCGACAGTGTCTAAGACCCACTAAAACTTTAATTTCTCCAACTGTGCCAACATTTTCTTCTAGAACCCTAAGCGGTCCCGGAGGTGATAACCCGAAGAGTCATCTCCAGACTTTAGTGACACGGGCCGGGTATGCAGCACCAACATATAACACTAAGCAATTGTCGAATGGTCAATTTAGAGCTTCCGTGGAGTTTAATGGAATGGAGATCATGGGGCGGCCATGTAACAACAAGAAAAGCGCTGAGAAGGATGCAGCTGCCGAAGCTGTTGAGTGGCTGAAGAGTGGGACCCAGGCGGGCAACGAGTATGTCAACCCCATGACTATGTTACTAAAAAAGAGCAAGCACAACTAATGTCATCACTTAAGATACCAAGACCTGAGCTCTTAATTTTTCAAGGAAAACGGGGTTTTGTGCAACTTCAGTAATCGAAAATCTGACTTTTGGGTTACAACTGGAAGAGCTGGCATCTATACCACTGGCTGTTGAGGTTGATGTCGCCGCACATTGAAGCACAAAGTCATACTGTAAATTATGCATGCAATGCAACGGCAGTGTTCCAGCCTTCCAGGTTATCCATGTATATAACATCACGTAGGCTGTTTTTTTGGGTTCGGAGTGGGGAGGGGGGCGGCCATCATGTCTCTTCAGTTGTATATTTTGGTTTGTTGTATTCCAGGAGTGGAGTACATTGCCCCATTTTGGGAATTGATTCTTACAGTAGTGAAAATCTAAAGCAATTCTCATGCTTTTCTACTAGAAAAAGGAATTGCACAGTACTGAAAACTTTCGAGTAATTTGTAGACAATAGAAGGTGATAAGCTTATTGATGAGGCATTTATATCTGCTCATCGTCACAATAATTTCACGTCGTTTTTGGTGAATTAAATGGAATTGGATTAAATTGAATAGCTATATCAACACTTTACTCGATAGGAACATGGTCCGTGCATGTACATTATACAACAAATTCAGCATGTCAAGTAAATTTGTACTCGTAATATATTGTGGTGATACAAACAAATACACCCCGTGTACCACATTCCTCACTGATCGACAGTGAGAAAAACATCTATATTATGGCAATTACTAACATTTAATACAGCTATAGATGCCTAATGAGTGATGACGAGCTCAATTTAAGGTCAGTTCGTCACTATATCAATGGCCCTGAGCAACACTTGATTGGTGAGTATCGGCACACATTTCAGTATTCTCTCTCGACGCTGCCAGTCACAAATTCCGCTGGTTACTGCCCTTCAGCTTCTTTTGCCTGTCTGATCCATCAGTTTTTGAAGAATGCTCTGCAGAATAACATTTAAGGTGTTATACGAAAAAAAAGTGTGTCAAAGCTCTTAACACGTTTAGAAAACTATACCCCATTTGGGTTTGGGCCGGATCATAGGGACCCAATTTGTGAACCCGCACTTACAAATTAATACACGGTCAACTGGTACAGGGGTTGATAAAAATACTTACAGGGCAACTTTCATTTAACTTCAACCCCTGCTGGAGCTCGTAAGGTGATATTAGTAGCTTCACTGGTCGAAATTCGATGGATTGGTTGTAACCCCTGCTATCCGTGTACAATATCAATTCGTATTGGATGAGATGCTCAAAAGCCTGAAAATAGTAAGATAATTAGCCATGAAAATGCATTCTTCAGTAGACGAAGGATAATGATTACTACAGTCCACAGAGATACTCACCCTTAAGCACACGCTTCGAGCATAATAATCAATCGTCTGGAAAGAATCATGTATGTTTTTGTACTCTGTTAAGTAGACTATAATCAGTATACAATAGAAGAGAAAAAAAAAGTGAGTATTCAAATATCTTTGTTGCAAACCTTTGATAATGGAATTGAAATTGTATGAACTTTGCTCCCTCACTTCGAGTCTCTTCATGCAGACCAGAATATAGAGTTCTAAAACAGAACAATCTGTTGGGGCAAAATCAAGGGCGTAACGTGAGTCAATTTTTTCTCTATTAACTTCTCAAGTTTTTTTGGGAATGGTAGGTGACAACTTTTGAAATTTGTAATATTTATATTTGTTTATAATAGATTAATAATTCATGTTAGGTAAAACAATGACAAATCCTAAAATGGAGACAGGTAAAATTTCTAGGAAAGCGTTCTACTGGCTGAAGAACTTGGTAGACTGAAGGTATCACATATGAGTCTCGGCGGGAAGCAGTCCCTGATGTCATTTATGCCGATGGTATGAGAAGGCTACTAAGCATATGTAATATCGAGGATGCTACAATTAGAGTACCTTTAAGAAATTCAATCTTTGGCTGTCTATTCATGCCGACAAATGCTGCCTTCAAATTCTCAATTGACAGGAAGCCAGTCTTCAAGTTCATAGAAGAAACCGCTGAAAACCTGAACATACATTATTTTGTTAGAAAAAACAGATAAGAGCAACAAAAGTTCTTGTTTACGGAAACAATGCTCCAAGATGATAGCTTACAGAAATCTCATCAACTGGTAGACTGTTGAATCTGAACTTAACAATGTGTCAATAATTTCTTCGACTTTGTTATCTGCCAATATTTTCTAGAACAGTCAAGGAGAATATGAAAAGCACACAAATATGATTAATTAATCAACTTTTACATAAAGGCTGTTAAATCTCAATTAAATCAACTGCGAATCAGGGCGTGCGTAAAATTATATATGCAATGCTTAATTCAAATTCAAATGATTTCTCCAATACCAATATTTTTTTTCCGCCTATTTCTATCCCATCACCACGTATTGAAAACCACGTGTTTGATGAACAGATGGTAAAGCTCTATGGAGATTTTAAATAGAGCCTGCACAAATCTCCTGATTTTTCCATCATTTGATTAACTTATACTTATTCTTACCAATCTATCATCAAGATTACAGTTGGCAGTTAAGTGCAAGAAAACCACCAAGAGAAACCGTGACTAAGTCAGCTCTTCAAGACAAGCAAAGAGTGAACAGTTGATTCTTTGAATCGGATTTCATATTCCAGTTAGTAAGTACCATCAGCTTCAACAAAAGCATTAATTCAGCTATCAGATAGATGCACCGTGAATAATAGTAGAAATATACATAATCCTAACATAAGAACACTCATGTATGTGACAGGAACAAAACTCAGTTTAAGCATATGAGCGGAAGGATACATGAAGCTCTTTGTTAAACTGAACAACATAACTTTGAGGAAGGCCCGAGTTTTCAGGCAAGGATAATACATCCTCCAACAACCTGTGTAACGTCACAAAAAATCACCATCATACATGCAATGTTTAAGAGTTTAGCATAGTGAAAAACAGGTTTTGACAGCAATCACAAAGATTGACGCCAAATACCTTTCGAACTCTTCCTTTGAGGGAGGGCAAAACAAGAGCTTTCTGTGTGAGAAGCGAGACCTGACTCGTTTTTCTAAAAGCTGATCGGCATCCTGTATGTCAAGTAGAATTCAGATTTGGAAAATCATTTAAAGAAAAACGATAGTGTTTCATCGCATTATAAAAGAATTATACACCAATTACTCTCATTTAACAAAAAGGTGAAATATTTGGCATGAATCAATCTAACTTCAGAAGTCCTCTTTTACATATTGAAGTTCATACCACGAATTGAATCCAGAGAGACAGGTTCATGAATCAATATGAATATCCCACAAAGTTGAACATTGCACAAAATGAAGGACGTATGAATGAAGTAAGAAATTCAGCAGGCACATACCAATCTGCAACTTATGCCAATAACAACAGCTTGTGACGTCACAGATTGCATTGCATCAAGCAAACTATAAAGTAACCGTTGTTTACCCTGTAAAGAGAAACCAAACAAAATAACAGTCAGAGATTTTAAAGCACAGTAACTGCTATGAACTCTACTTCTCAATTAAAATAAGAATTGATGCATCAACCAAGCATCTCAACGAAAGAAAGTTTTAAGGCAATATGTCCAGGGTTATATGACTAATACAACGAAAACTAAACTGCATACCTGGGCAAACAAATCGAATTCATCCAGAACAAAAACAATTGTCTTATGTGCCAAGCCGCATTCACTAAGAAGAAGGGAAAATAAAATAGTAAAAGAACTTGATCGATATGTTAGAGAGTGAATAATTGTACGTATTGCCATAGGCCATTAATATGCTAAGTTTAGTTTCTCACCGTAACATAGCAATCATAAACTGAGTGTTGTCATCAAATGATGCCTGTTAAAAAATTTAAACTCCATATTAAAGCTTTTGTGTTTTACTTTGGACCCAGAGAGAAGTGCAGAGCAGATAATCTCCAATTTACCATTTTTGAAAACATCAGCTGATGCTCTGTGCATAACTGTCGAGCAATTTCCTAGAAAGGTAAAAGATATGTCAAAAATAAAATTATAATGAAAATAGTTAAAGCTGAGGAATGCATGAAAAGAGCCAAACTTTTTAAACTTCCTAGCTAAACATCATGCACAGAGGACTGAATGCGGAAAATATGAGAGATAAAACAGTTATAAACATAAAAGTTGAAAATTCCTAATAATAAGAACCTACTTATCGTAAAATATTGCATTGTTGCACATTTATATTACTATAGTCTATAGGCATATGACAGTAATGAGATAAATAGACGAGGCAATACTTTAACCATACTAAGGTATTAACTTTAAAGCAACATTGTAATTTTATCGAGGAAAAGATCAATGTAGAGATGCATAATCACATAAAAGATTTTCTATTGTAGGGTTCAACATCCATAACAAAAACCAAAATACATATTGATTAGTTGTTCCCATAACGATCTTTACATGAAGACCACTCCCAGAACCATGTCATACTTTGATACATGTTACTACTGGATTAGCCAACCACAATGTTGTTATAACCTAGTTTAAGGTTATAGAGAGTAGTCTATCTTTAACTGTAAGATCGCGAGCAGGCTATAATGCAGTCCAGATATAATCAAATAACTTGAATCAATCTTCTATGTTGCTCAGGGTTTCCTCAAGTAACAATGTCCACTCAAGATACGGACATAGGTATGGACATTAGACACTTCAATGTAGACCGAAATGGCAAACATTTTCCGAAAAAGAATTCAGAGTCCAACAGCCACTCACATAGCTGCTTAATAAACTCGTATTGAAGGTCAAAACATATCATGTTTTCATATGTTTAGATCATGGTCAATAAACTACTGATGATGTAGTCAGTCAAGAAGATTCTTTAAGTCATGAAGGTTTTACAACTTTGGCTAGTCTAAGCTTCGGGGGCAAGTACAATGTCTTTCAGTATTCGAATGCCTAATATTCAGTCGTTTCCCTGACCAATATAAAGGCAGAACAAAAGTTGGACTAATAATACCATTAATCACAGAGGACCATGATAGGCATAAAAGATTCTGCGATGGATAGAAATAAACTTAGTCTTACCTTGATGGCACAGTTATCATCACTATGCAGAAGCCCATTTAATTTAATCTGCAGCAAACGTGAGACTGGCACATCAGCAGTCATTTTCACATGAAACTGGTACATCGACACTTAGCAATCATTTTCACATGAAAAAAAAAAGCAACTGTAAGCTATAACAACCTAAAAACATATTTCAACTTGGTACAGTGACCCTCATGTCCTCTAACGATAAACAGGTGCAGAATAAAGACCTAATACATTCTGAAGAATGGGCGTGACCCTTGTTTAGTCATTCTCTTGAAAGAACAAAGCACAAGGTAAGCGTTTGTTTGACTGAGTTCCTACAAACAAGGGAGTCTTTGGATTGAGGGTAAATGAGAGGAAGAAGAATGGGGCGGAGGTAATGGTAGCGGAGGGAGGAAAGAAGGAGGGTAATAGTTACCCACCTCTTCCATAGGTTATGGGAGAAATAATACTCTAACCAACGTTTCATCCTCTATTGACAACGATCACTTCCCTCATTGTTTTAACCTCTAGTACAACCATAAAAGAAGTATTGAAGAACCACTGATTTAATATCGAGCTATAGAGCATCATTCTGTACAAAAAAAAACAAGTCCATATACAAGCACATGCTTCCCACCTACGGCAAAAACATCTACCTTCACATTAATTCGCATTTTTTTTTACAAGATAAAAAAACTATATCGATCCTCTAGGGTAAGACCAACATATTTCATCCTTTCGGATGGGAAAGGTCAGTGGAAACCACGGACTTTGAAGCCCCCCTCGAATGAGCTAAAACTGACAAAACTAGCTAAAGCTCAGCTCACCCACACGGCCACACACTCTTGGATTCATAAAACAGGAGTAACATTATGGGGTTCTTTTTGAACTTCAGTAATTACTTTCGAACTTTTAAGGCTAAATTAACTACATAAATATAAATTAAAACAGTAATAACACAATGTTTTCAATTTCATCAAAATTATGCAACAAAAAAAGGAGCATACCACAGATATCATATCAGGATATTCATCCAGCAAATCCTTGAGAACAAGCTCCAAAACCTAATTCAACCCATCAAACAAAAATCAATCCTCAATTTTATTTAACTAAAAAGTATACAACTTTAGAAGAAATACAGAAGAATGAAAGCAGAACTAAGAACATACAGCAGTTTTGCCACAACCACGAGGACCAAGAAGCAATACAGAATTGTTACATGCCTCGGTAACCGAACCCGATATTATAAACTTCAATTTACTGCAAGATTACAACTTTCCACTTGAAATCAATAAAACAAAATGAAACCCAAATTGACAGTTAACATATACTAACAAAGTGCGTCAAGGGGTCCCACAAAATGGCATGTTAGCAACACAAAGAGGCTGTTTCCGAATGACGGTAATGAGATATATAACAATAACTTGAAAAGAAAAAAAAAAGGGGGAAATAGGAATTACCTGTAGTTACTGTCAGTGGAATTAGGGAAAAGTGAGAAAATGAAAAGAGGGTCACATAATCTAGATCTTAGTAATGTTATGGCTTCTTCTACTTGTGATTTTTCCATACTTTTTCTGGGTTTTTTTTAGTGAAGTAGGAAGTAATTGATTGATTGATAAAATGGCGGGAATTTGAAGGAAGCAAAGGCTAATGACCGGCGATGCAATAGGGTTAGTTAATGTTGGGACTTGGGACTGCTTAGGTAGCACGAAAACGGACACGGACACGGACACGGACACGACACGGACACGTGATACGGCATCTCGTGAAATTTAGGACACGGCATTTAAATCTAATAAAATATATATTTTATAATTATAAATAACGTATGATTTTATTTTTATATTGGTATTTGATATTAAATGTAAATAATTGAAGGCAAAATTTGACTTTGACTATAATTTATTCTCATTTTCCACTCAACTCATCTTCTAATCAATCTTTTTAAGTCTTTCAACTTCTCAGTCCTTATTTATAGGTGTCCGTGTGTCCGACACGGTGTCCGACACGGGACGACTAATTAGGAGGAGTGTCAGTGCTACCTAACTTGGGAGTCACAGTGTACGATTAGTGGCTTTGTAGTTGTATACTTGTCCCAACCTCACAAATGAGTTATTTGGGTCGGGTATGACTGGTCATTCTCGGTCTTTTGGATCATGATTTTGTTTAAAATAAGTCTTTTCAGGTTGTTTGGGTCACGTCAAGGTTTGGGTCTATTGTGTCAAGTTCGAGTCACGCTTTTCGTGTTACTTTCAGGTATCGGGTCAACTTTATCGGGTCGAGTCAACTTTGCCAGGTCTAATTGTACATGGGGATGGCAACGAATTGAGGCCGAGTCAAATTTGCTTTAGAGGGTGCATTATGACTCTTGTGAGCTTTACCTAATAGCACCAAAATGGCTAAAAACCCATAGATTGATAAACAAGGAAAAAGAGCTCTTAATATTTTGAATTTTGACCGATCCGCTATAAATATTTTCAAATACGAGTTTTCCAAAATAATCTCTAATTGACAAATGCTGAGTTAAAATCTTCTCTCGATAAATTGGTTAATACGAAGTCCATATTTGTGAATGAGGATTGCGTGGATCGCTTGTTGATAGATTTTCACACATTTATATTCCTTGTGCATTATGTCAACTCTGTAAGGTGCTACTTTTTTTTGACAACGGTAAAATATAGCACAGTACAAACCCGACTCTCGGAGTCGGAACTTTGAAAGAGCAATTACGTAATAATAATAATACTCTCACATTTAACAAAAACGTTGTAATACATACTCCGTATGAGCTAACTATACAAGTCGCTGTGACCATACAAACATCTTCACATTCCTTACTCAACTAGCGGCCTATAAGCTTAACAGCCCATGCACCACCAAGGTACAGCCCTAGAAGCGGTCCGGCTAAAAGCATTTGGGTCAAGGGATCGGTTGATGGCGTGAGTATAGCAGCAGCAACCACTGCGCCGACCACAACGTATCTCCAAATCGACAGCATTTGATCTCCCGAGACCAAACCTGTTTGACCTAATAGAAGTTGTATGACAGGTACCTGTAGACAACCAATACAAAATCACAACTCCCTTATTTCACTAATAATGGAAGGGAGATAAGGCTTAACCTTCACATTTAAATATGCGAATGCCTTATCAACATAATAACAATTGCCAGAACGAGGATTTGAAGTCTGAGGGACTAAAATGTAGATTGAAAAACTTTCCAACAACAATATCATAGCCTGAGTCCCAAAATGATTTGGGGTCGGCCGACATGAATCACCATCTGAAACCGTCTAGGGCATCCAATAGAGCTCTACAATATACTGAGTTTTATGTAAAAAGAGTTGAAAAGCATAGTACTCCATAGTAATATAGTATAGTAAAACTATTGATAAACTGATAGATGAATCATCTCAACCAAAACCTTAAGGTGATGGTTGAGGCTCATATATTTTATTTATATCCTATTATAAACATGGTGAAAAAAAAATACGGAGTAGTAAGTAAATCAATTTCTTTTCTTTTTTTTAAAATATAGAAGTTGAAAAACTTTTTTCGTTAAAAAATTATTTGGGGGGCAGCTTTGGAGTAAATTATTAACGTAATCGAGGAAGGAAGAAAAAAGCTTGAATATTTCACACAAACAAACTCTTCCTTTCCCCTACATTGCTTTTTGCAGCAGCCACCAACATTTTCAACCATTACTATCTTAACACTCATACATGTCCAGGACTAGGACTTGAACATAAGCTCAAACTCTATTATTTTACGGAAAAGACTTAACTTAGGTAAGAGTCGTAAGATTACCTGGAAAGATAACCCAGTGCTGAACATGAGGATAAGTACAAACTCGAAATATTGATCAATGGACCAAAGTGATTCAACGACTCCTTCTGCGTAGGTTACGAAGAAATTCAATGCTGCTGGGGTGAGAACCAAGTAGGAGAATGTTATACCGGCATAGAAAAGCACAGAGGAGCCCAAAACGATAGGCCCTAGAAATCTTCTCTCTGCCCTTGTAAGACCGGGAACCACAAAAGCAATAGCTTCATAGAGTATGATGGGGCTCCCAATAAGAAGACCACAATATCCTGAAACCTGATTCACACATACTTTTCATTAGCAGCGTGTCGTGAAGTATACATTACTTGAATATGAAGAAGAAAAGTGACGCAAATAACAAAATAAATTGTTGTCCTGAAATGCGACGATACCAAAACATAGCAAAAGAAGTCAGGGATTCAGCAATGATTTTAGATTGAAAACAAGGAAAGTGCTCAGGGGTAGAAATTACATCGGTTATATTTCTCTACCTTGAATGATTGACACTATTACTTACGACTCTTAGTTATGGAGCTATGCGCGTATCCTATACGACTTTTACCAATCTGACATTTCCCTAGTGGAGACGAAAAAAAGAACTTTGCATTAAAAATGTGGAGGTCAAGACTCTTATATGAAGCATATAGTATGCTATTCGACATTTGTAAGCCTTATGTCCAGAACGTCTCTGTATTTTATTTTGAAAACTCCGCTACTATATATTAGATTTTATGTTTTGAAAATATGTCCCCTTCGCCCCCTTACCCTGTCTACACATTTAATGACAGAGTCCTCTTCTCTTAATTTTTCAGTCATTGCAAGCCTGACATTTGGATATGTACCTATCTAGTATCTACGACACTCATACCCGTTTTACAGTAACACCAAATTTGCTAATATTAGTTATATCTCTCCACCTCAGATGATTGCTAACCCATTCTAAATAGTCGTAAGAACATGATCACTTTGCAAACACTTGTTATAATCCCCACGGGTAGTTTTCACTATCAATTATCAACTGGTTCAAGGCCCCACTTTCAAGCAACATGTCAAATAGGGTGTTAGCATCTTCAAACTCCACTTCCATACTAATAATCGTCAATGACATAGACAGATAAGATTGTTTTTTAGCAACAACAACATCAGAGCCTTAATCTCAAAATGATTTGGGGTCGGCATGCAGAAAAAAGGATTACGCATCGGATGTATTACCTCATACCCTTTTAGTTTTTGAGTTTACATGTATTTTTTCTGAGTATTTAATTTAAAATTTATAAGTTATATAATAATTTTTTTGATGGATAAATTTAAAATTAATTGAATTCATAAGATTGTTTTTTAGCAACAATCTTCTGAATTAGCTTACGAGTCTCCTATACGAATCAAATTAGGGATGACAAAAGGCGCCACTATTTCAGTTCTAACCTAAATACAGGTACCTTTTTCTTTAATTTTGATAATATTTACTTTGCTATCATAACATTTTAATTCCAATGAACAAAACCACACTACCTGCAATCTGGATGCAATAAAATAAAAGGCAAAGACAGAAGGTCTATAACAAGTCGATGACAGGAGCACAAAGCCATTACAGTTAATATTATGCCATCTAAATCCATAGAATCATGAACTTTGGAACACAGTAATACTGCATCTGTGTTGAACGGATCTAAGAAAACTGTCACCTTTGTTTTTACCATTTTCATTCCCTTTTTCATTTACTTGTACAAACCAGTGCGTAAAGGTTTTTATTTATATTTCCTTGCTCAATGGACACCGAATACAATTGAAATAATGGTAATTACGTGGTAGAAAAGAAAATCAGTATCCGAATACCATACAGAACAATAGCAAAATCTTATGGTAGCAAGCGACTCTAACCTTCAAAGTAGTGAAGAAGAACTCGCCAGGAGCTAGTTGCAGAAAACGGACGCCTTGATCTTTGACCGGGGCTTCAAGAACCATGATCAAATCTTTTGAGAATGCAAAACATCCTAAGATAGCGGCTCCAACACCCAGAACTGAAACAAATAGCCTCTGGCGAAGTTCCTCAAGGTGATCGAAAATACTCATCTCTTGATCATCAGGAAGATCATCCTTACTAGGGTAAAGAAAATCATATATAGCACCCTTTCCAACGTCTGGGTTAACATTCTCTAATTCACCTGAGTGATGAGTTACTAAATTAGCTTTCTTAGCAGGAAATCTACAATCTAACAAAGAACTAGCTATGATTCCTATGAAAACAGTACACTCTAACACTCAGAACAAAAGTAACACGCAAAAGACTACCGTAGGCGGTTTATACAATATCCAATATCCTGCACAAGGTACTCATCATAACTTATTGCACACAAGGATTCAAGGAAAACCATAATACATCTACCCATAAAGCAATTAAGGCCGCACCTCCACTTCTGTGCCACGCCATTTACACTACTTAATCAACCTCATCCAACTGTTTATAAGGTAGCAAACGATTGGAACTCCCTCCCATCCGCCTCCACCCCCTTCGGCAAAAATTATCATGGTATATACTTGGGTAAGACAACGGGATAATGTTATCGCAATTCGGAAAGCAATATAATATGTATGCCAGCCAGCTTCTTCTAAAAATCAAGATAATGCCTTTCTCATGAACCCTGTGTCCCACCAATTCTCCTCAAAACGCGATAAACGAACCTTATCGTCTTTCATGACAAATTATAATCAAGAAGTGTTGCCTAAACAAGGTTAAAATCGACATATCTTGGCATTTCAGTCATAAGAGCTATTGCCAAAACTCAAATAGCTTACTTCATTTTCAATTATACTTCCAATAAATTCACAATACCCAGATGAAATACAACAATTCCAAATTCACATACATAAAACTAAGCTATAATTCAATAAAATTAAGCAAGAATTCCTAGGATAATGAAAAATATGAAATCTTTAGTTAAAACTTTTCCTTTTTATTTTCTACTTTATTACCTTACTGAACTACCAGTTCGCCTCCTAACTACAAATTCTGGTTACGCCACTAAATTTAACTCAAATTAATGCCAAATAATCCAAAATTAAGCAACAATTCCATCAAAATAAGCAAGAATTCCTAGGATAATGAAAAATCTGAAAACTAAAAGTTTTCACATTTATTTTCCAGTTTACCTTACTGAACTACGAGTTCGCCCCCTAACTATAAATTCTGGTTCCGCCACTAATTTAAACACAAATTAATGCTACACAATCCAAAATTAAACAAGACCCAAATAAAATAAAATAAATAAATAACAAAAAAGGAAACAAATTTCATACTGGGTTTATCTTCAATTGTAGAAGTGATACCAAAACTGGTTTCTTTAGAATCATCAACTGCTAAACAAAGGGGTTTTCTTCTTCTGCTGCTGCTGATGCTTAAGTAGTTTTTGGGTAAAGCAGAAGATGGTGTGAAACGCGTCGTTTGGAGGATTTGAGGGAGGATACGACGCGTAGAGGTGGGAGAAAGAGGGTTGAAGGAAAAGCTAGTGCTACAGTTGAGATGTGAGTGAGACATGAGAGAAGTTGCAGCACCACTCATGTTCATTCTCCTAGCTTTCTACCCAGAAAATGAGAGATGTCCACAAAAAAACTAAGTAATTTGAAATTAAAGATTTTAATTGTTGTGTTTGTAATTGTGATTTTGTGTTGTGTTGTGTTTAGTTAGCTTGTTGATAGGAGCACATAGTTGAAAAGTAGAGTAAAATTTGTACTTGTGCAACTTAAGGAATGAAGGATAAGACATAAGTAATGTCCGTATTGGTGTATTTTATCTTGACCTTGATTAAAGTTCGCAGATATAAAATGTGCTTTTAATGGGATAGAGTTGAGTCTTGATCTTCATCGTTCGATATGTGGATTCGCCATTCATGTTGAATAATTAAAGTAATGTGTCTAATATCCACTTGTCGAACCCAAATTATTTGAATTGGAAGATTTTGGACCAAGATCTAGTGAATTCGAGTTTAAACCTAAAAGGATTCGAGTTTAGTGTCAAGATCACAGACCTGGGGTTGGATTTGAATCCATTAGGATTCGATCTAAAGATCTCACCCTAGATTCGTTAAAATTGAATCAACTCGAATAGTAAAAGATGACCCGAAATTCAAAATAACTCGATCTATACTAGAGATGACATTGGAATTTGGCAAAACTTATTAGACAGCCTAATCTGAAATGAAGAGGATCCATTTCCGAAATTTACGTTTTTATCAACTCATTATTTTAGATTGATTGGGAATTAAACTCTCTAGCTTTAAATTGACTGTTACTGTAAAATATGACTGGGAAAATTCCCACCTCTATTCAGCTGCAAGATGTCCCTACAAATGGATAAGCTGATATTCAAGCAGAAAAATATACACTTTAATTGTTGTTGGTAAACTAACATTCAACAAAAATGGCAACATGCTGGAATCCCACAGTTCTCTGTATTAACAACACATCACCTAAAATAAACAGTAACTTAAATTACTGTCCAACATTCTCAGCTTCCCTTAAGTTGGAAAATGGTGTAAAAGGAAGACAAAGAAGGTTTACGAAGTTGCATGCCGGTCTATCCGCAGTTGAACCCGATATCAATGAAGACCCTATTGACCGTTGGGCCACCAATGGTGTCGCTCCTGTTAGTTTCTCTTCTCCTACGTTTTTTACAGTCGATACCATAATAACTGAAACTTCCTCTAGGAAGAAGTATTGGATATCACATCATCGTACACCCTGACCATTTAGATTACGTTTTTTGCGTGCTTGTAGGAAGATTTTGAATACGGAATATATGATGGTCATCACACATACTTCGAAACCTCTGAGAAAGGTAAACAATACTTGGAATAAAAAGATTGTCAAATAAATAAGGATTTGATAAAAAATGACATTCAATTAAATTGTTTATTACAGGTTCATTTTGGGGTGCAGTGGCTGATGAGTACAATTCTATGGAACCACCTACTGGTTTTCAAGGTTCAGTTTCATCCTTTCAACCACGAGTCTTTTATGAGACGGTCTAACAGATCCTTAGTATATTCCTACATCAGGGCTTGTGGTTTAGAGCGTCTCATATAATTTTTTGCGATCCAAATATCAACCAATATCACAAAATGATGTTACGATTGGGTTTGGTGTTTTCGATGGCAGGAATTATGTCATGGCTCTTCCTTCCAGCAATTGCTGCCGGAATGTATTACAATGTTCCGGTAGGTACTAAGTCTACTGATCGCAGTTAATTTAATTTATTGCGTAATATGAAGACTGAACTTAGGTATGTTGTTGTGTAAATGGTAGGGGGAGTATCTATACATTGGAGCAGGTGTGTTTGTAGTTATATTTTGCACATTTGAGATACTTAAACCAGATCAACCTCATAACTTTGAGCCTCAAATATATAACATGGAGAGGAAGGCTCGCGACAAGTTGATTTCCGAGTACAATACTATGGACATTTGGGACTTCAATGAGAAATACGGAGATCTCTGGGATTTTACAGTCAAGCACGATGATGTCTTAGAGAGGTAGCTCTCGTCAGTCACCAGGCAAAGGAATTCAATCTGTTTCGAACATTACTCCAGCATCATCCGGCCAATAAGGTATTTTCTGTCTTTTTTGTTTTTTAATTAATTTTCTAACAATTAGCCATGTTTTAGATACATTTTTTCTCGAGGTCTGAGTGCCTTTCTTATCTGTCTTTAAGGCACACACATGAATGGAACTGATATGTAGAGGCGATCAGATCATGTTCCCTCGATGACTAGGCCGAAATTATTACAGTCTCTTATATTTCATGTAAATCGGAAACTACCTTCTGATGAATTACATACGATTTCTCCATATATGTATAAAATGTAGGCTGAATTTGTAAGCTGATAGTAACTGATCTTCACCGTCAACCTCAAGAGGCTGTCCATTGAGATAAGTTACTAGTAAATGTTGTGTACAGAACTGGTTTTATGTAATTTCTTGAATGTCCAAATAGAAATCATTCTCTTGAATGTGAAATACAGTCCTGCAACAACATTATTCCCGAACCACAGACAACCTTTTCCTGCAGGCTCTTAAGTTTTTGAAGCATATAGTCATCATTATCGAAGCCAGTTTTGTGACATTGTCGTCGACCTGTGGCAATTTTACTATACTGCAACTGTAAAATACTCAAAATAGCTTACAAAATACAAACACGGCACCAGAAGCCAATAAGTGCACACCAAACGAATAGTACTAGAAGTTCCGAGTTGTATATAACATTTCAAGAGCAAACTTCAGCATGATTGTCTGACAGAAACAAGTATGAACTAATACAACTTATTACAAAACTTGGCTCATATTTCAGGGCTATTTTCAACAAAACATATCAGCATCCAAAATACTGTACCTGCAGAATTGCCGATATCATTGTACCTGAAGGGTGACTCGATACTATTTTTACCTCTTGTTTTCTTTTTAAGTATTTATCCACACTATATATTTACTACAGAGTAATATTTATCCTAATTACATGGTTTTTCCATGCTATGTAAACTTATCAACATACTTCAATTCACAGATATTATTATTATTATTATTATTATTATTATTATCATTATTATTATTATTAGCTTCTTAATTCAATGTCTCATCACGGAATTCATTATACCACAACTGAGCTCAGAGGATGTTGACTTTGGTATCAGTGGAATCGGCTACTCGAGCCTCAGTGGAACAGTGACCTGCTCTTCGGGAGTGAGGGCATGACGAAAGTGGCAGCGATGACCATAAGGGCATTGATCTCCAGCAAGGACCATACGACAGACTTCAGTCTTGTAGCGAGGGTGACGGATGACAGGGCGAAGTTCCCTTATCCCATGTGCAAATTGGCAATGATCTTCATAAGGGCAGTTACCAGTATCCTGCCATTTGTTGCATAACTCAGTCTTGAACATCCCTTGATTGAAAACATCCATCTCTATTGCACCGTCTTTTTTGCCGCCTCCTTGCACATATACCTTTTGCTACAGTTCGATGATAAATACAGTATTAAAGTCATAGAGTTCAAGGATATAATATTATTAGTATGCAGAATACTTGTGCATTGCATGATTGGCTCTTATACAGCAACTTTTTTTCATAAGTATCAACACCAACCAAAGGCTAAAATACTTCAGTTTATGTATAATTGACATGTAATGCAGTATATTGGCCTCAGGGGTATTATACAGCAATACGACATTCTGGCGACAATTAACTTCTGGCTGAACTAGATAAAGCGATGAACACTTTCCGTACAATCTAGTTATCAGCTAGTAAAAATACATCAAACTTGCATTCAAATTAGGGATGAAGTGTCATAGAAAATTAAGTACAAGCCTGTGTGAAATGGCCATCCTGACTGAATAATGCTGTTCAAACACCGAAGGGACATGAGAAATACGCAGTTTCATCGTAATCACAAGGGAATCAGACAATCAGTCAACGATAGAATCATACGCCGTAATCTAACAGCAAACTGCAAATGACATCGATTTGTATAGTATCACCAGCAAACATATTTATACACACCGCTTAATTGTAGTCTTTTCCTTTGATATGAATTCCTCATCACTAGCTAGTTTATCGGAACTACAATAATACATCATTCCAAATATGATCATATCGCCTCCACAAGTCCACAACCACCAACACCATCACATCAGTGAACAAACTCGATTGTAACTTCAATAAATTTCCAATAAGCACATTCAATGCACCAAAAAACTACACTCCAAAGTATTACTGTAGTTACTATGACTGATGATCAACAACTCTATCTAACATCAGAAAACCAACAATAAAACAAACAAGTCAAAACTAAGTATCTTTCTCTTCAAGCAAACGCCTAAAATCGAAATAAATGAAATTCAAAGCAGCAACGATAAAAGTAGCAGCAAACATACCGGACCAGAGACAGGACTAGTAGAGCGAGCTTTAGACGGACCACCACGCTTAGGCTTCGGCTTAGCCTCGGAACTGCTTCCACTCCCAGGGCTTATTTTCAGATAACCATTAGACCTGATAGAAATACTCTTAGGCAAACTAACTCTTCCTGCTTCAACCTCCTGCTGGCTCCTCTCATCTTCAATCACACTTGTCGGACTCTCCGAAATATTCTCAAACCCTTCCTCCAAGCCACCTCCACCAGTATTCATCTCACTGCTCGCTTTTCCGCCAGTCAAAAGAAGAGGATCAGAGTATGCTGCAACTGCAGCTGTCTGAAGAGCAGCAGCTTCAAGGAGGAAGCTGATCTGTCGGCTGAGCTCATGGTTAGCAAGGCGGAGGTTGGTGTTCTCTTGACGGAGAGTCTCGGCATCCTTGGAGGTCTTCTTGAGCTGTGACAAGCATACTGAGAAGCGGTTGTTGAGGTCACTGTGCTCCGACATTAGGCGAGAGAGGGCAGCCACTGCAGAGGCGGTGGTGGCGGTTGCACGTTGCTCGCTTGAGCTTCTGCTGAGAGGTATTGGTGAATCGCCAAAGCAGTCCGACTGGAAGAAAATCGAGGAGTACGGCGTTGAGGACAGCATATCCGAGAGTCCAGTGATTTGCGACATTCTCGACATGTTTGGCGTCATTGAGGAAGACATTTCTTTCTGCATTTTCAGGATTTTGCTGCAAAACAAATCAATTTCAACAATTTTAGGTTTTCTGCAATTTTCGAGAATTTAATCAACAAAGTACAACAGATAGGAATTCATAAGTTTTCAGGATTTTACTGCAAAAACAGATCAATATCATCAATGTTGAGGTCTAAGCCCGCTGCGGAGGACTCAACAATCAATTTTAGGTTTTCTTTCAATTTTCGAGAACTTAATTAACAAAAAATACAACACGAAGCAAAATTTTGCTGCTTTCAGCTTGCGCTTTACAAAGTTCGCAAGTAAACAAAGTAGAACTCATAGAAATTCATCAATTTTGCAAGCGATTACTAAATCAGTTGTATATAATTGAGCATGCATATTTTTCTACTGAAATTAAATGCGTTTTCGCACTCAATTCATTAGGAAAATTACTTTACATTAGGATTACCAGATATTCCGGAACTACTTCATTGATCGTCAACAGAAATTAAGTAACTAAAACCGCGAGGTTTCGCATTTAACTAATATATTACAGCGCAACAGCAGAATCACAAGCGAAACTAACTGAAATGTGAAATCGTCAAAAAACAGAGAAGAAGCGAATCATTCATTGAATATCAGAGTTCATTCGATCAACAAATAATTCAATTTCGATCAAAAACTAATTCAATACTACAGCAATACAGCAAAATCACTAGCGAATCTAACAGAAATATGAAATCGCCGGAAAACAGAGAAGAAATGAATAATTTCATATCAGTATATCACAGTTCATTCGAGCATAATCGTTACTAAAATCATATCAAATTGAGAGTTCTTATGATCAACAAGTAATTCAATCTCGTAAAATCTAAACTACGCTACGATTTTTTAGGTCGAAACCTCGATATTTGTCGAATTCTCAAGGAGAAAAACACAGCGTTCAATTGAAATAATGTTCGCATCAAAGTTTATAATTAATACATTGCGAATTATGAAAGAATCACAATTTCGATATTGCAACAAGCATGAACTAAAAAAATTGAATTATGCGAAAATTAATTAGAGCGATCATTACTTACAAATTAACTCGTGATAAATTCTGCGTCTCAAATTAGCGGTGAAGAAATCGAAACAAATAGTTATCTTCGCGAACGATAAACACAGTGGAAATAGAAATTAGAGAGGAAATATAATTGCAGAGAAAAAACGGAGAAAAGAAAATGAAAGAAAATTTAGAGAGAGAAATAATGAAGAGAGAGAAGTGCAAATGGGCGGGAACAAGTAGAGATGGAACTAACTACTAAGTATCTAACGACTTCATGTAAATAGAGACTATTTAGCTTTTTAATTATTATTTTTAAAATCGTTTATGCTAAAAGGAGACGTAAGTTCAGTACAAATGTACATTACTAGAAAAAAAAAAGTAAATATTGAATTTGTGTGTTGTATTGTACCATTGTTTGAATCATTAGACTAAGATTATGTTTAATTAATTAAAGACCGATAGGGAAGTGAAAAGAGTGAGTATAAGAACCGTAAATTTTTTTTGGTCATTTTAAAAATTGAGGAATATTATGGTCATTTTAAAAACCATAATTTTTTTTTTGTATATCACTTAATTTCAGTTAGTACTTTTTATAACTTGGTATATATGTATAAGAAAATGATTCAGAATAGTCAAAATAATGATTAATATGAGTGGTAAAGACTATCATATGATAAATAAACAAGTGATCAAGAGTTTAATTTTTCTATATCATAACGAAGACTACTTATATTGTTGGTACTCGGCACTCGTGAAGGGATACTCGTGGATCATAGAACATTCAAAGCATTATAGAAGAGGTTAACAATTAAAAGAAGGAAAAAGAGATGGCGTCATCAGATGGTACCGAGTTTCAGGATCAATCTCACTAATAAAATAAGTGAGATCTGCGCAAATAATGGTTTTAAACAGGCACATAAGAGGGAGGTAACATTGTACTCCATGGTCATTAACAACATAGAATTCCCAATGTTGAATTAGAATCATATACATGTGTTAGATAATTGGTCCTATTCCATTCTATTTTTTTTTTCTTTTGGGTGATATTAACTTCATTCTATTTTAGTTTGATCCCTATATTCCAAACCAAATTCCTCTTAAGGGATTGGATATCAAATGTTATCTTAATGTTGGAGTAACTTGATTTTGAAGATTGTGAACAATGTGATGTGGACTAAATATAGAATAATTGTCATGTAATTGGACTCAATTGAAATGAGTAGATAATGACAATCAATGCAATTGTGGGTGTTTTGCTTCTCTAATACAACTATAACAAACACTTACCATTGTTTGGTAACAAAAAAGCCATATGATCCCACACTTGTTCTTCTTTTTTCATAATCACTTTTTAGATGATGTCAATGGTTGTTAATGTTAGGGCCACAATCCTTGTTACACAATTAATAACTTCTTCTAATTATTGGCTTTAATCCTGTTTTTCTACTCCTTTGAAGAAAATTGTTCATGATTATAAATCGATCAACAAGTTGATTTTTTCACCCAAAAAAACCCAACAAATTTCATAAACAATGACCAAAGATGAAACATGTGACTTAAAAAAAATGATATTACCTGTCATCAAGACTGTTACGTCCATCTTGAATGTAAAATGTGTTAAATATTACCTTATATAGATAAATGAGAAAATAATTTTTTATTTCCTAGACATTTTGGTTTTTGACTCATCCCCTATTTGAGACGAATTTATCCGCTGAACAAGAATTTGTAATTCTGATATTTGATACATTCTCTATTTGAGACGAAATTGTTTGTCGAGCAAGAAGCTGTGATTCTTATATGAGATTGTCTCATGGTGAGGTTCACTCTAACCCATATAATTAGAATTTTATAAGTATTTTGAGTTATACTTGCATTAACTATGTCATACATGAAATTTATTGTACAACCGTTCATTGATCAACTTGCTATAGCTAAGTTAGTTACCTTATTTTACCACGATGCGGTATAAAACTAGTTTTTATCGATCTATATATATATATCCTATATGAGACTCCCTCTATGATAAACTTATCACAAGACCTCTCTTAAAACGAGTCGGATAATTTGACATGACTCTTTAGTATTCGGTGACCCTTATATCTCAAAATTCTAATAATATAAGTCCATAAAAGTATAAAACCACAACCAACATTACGAAATAGTTTGATGTGCAAATCTGAACAAATAAATGATTTAGTGAAAAAGTAGTAGTCTCACCAGTTTAATGTCTTAATAATCACGTTTGGCATATCGCATGCACACTAATTCCAGACAAAACTATTAACTGTTCTATAAAGTTTTTTTTTTACAGCGGTAAAAAAATGTAACTACATAACTGTTTTATAATGACGACTTTACTATAAACCAACTCAATAACACCTTTGTTTACATGACTAGCAACTTATGCATTATTCTGAAAGAAATCACCTTCTGATCTTCATGTACAAAATGAAATGAAGGTCGAACAAAAGCCGATAAAACCGAGAAAAACAGAATGTCTGCTACAAACAATGCTGCTATGACTTATGAGAACAATGAGATGGAGGTCTAATTTAAACTGTTGGGTTACAAAAATACAAAAGGTAATGTCGTCGACAATTGATTCGTCAAATTGGATATTTACATATAATACAAGAGAGAACGAGAGACTCAGAGACCGCAATTTCAGTAGCTTTTAGTCACGTTTGCAGTGTCGGATCCATAGCCTTGAACCTTTATGTACCGGTTTTTTATCCTCTTATGTGTATCGGCTTTACCCTTCCGAGGAGACAGAGGAGTTTGTTTACCATGCCTGAATAGAAGTTAGTTTCGTCAGTCATTCAATATTTTTGAAATTATTCATCAGGAGAAAATCAGAGAAAAGGGAAATAATGAATTCACTTACATTCGAGTCTTATTTCGTTCTTTGGATGGCCTCATTGAAGATTCTCCGCCTTCTATTTCCTTATCATGCACCTCAGTCATTTTGCTGAACTCCGCACCTCTAAAAATGCTTCCTGAATGTCCGCTGTCAAAACATTCACTTCCGCTACTCTCAGCACTAAGCCTTGACGGAGAAAATGAAGGGGATCCTGAGGATCTGATTAAATAATATGAATTTTTCATGCTTTGAGACAAATGATTAGGATAGTGATAAGTTGGGTTTGCTCTCTCATTGACATAAGCAGATGATGAAGCAGAAACCTCCTGAAATGCACGTCGAGAAATAGGAAATATTCAGCTCATTTTTTCAATTAGTAAAAAAGATTTTACTAGTAATGCAAGATTTTTGCACCTGTTTAGTTGCCTTCTCGATTTCAGCCCATGTCAGATCATCTCCAAGCAAAGATTCAGTTAAGCCAATATCGCCAGAGAAAAAGTCTTCAAAGTTTCGGAATGTTACATCCACATCTGGTATGTTGAAAACATCGGAGTATCCTGCCTCTTCACAAACACCAAGATCTTGGATATTTTGCGACCAAATCTGCAGTATCACTTTCAAAAATTTGGCGCAGCAGCAATAACAAAAGGTCTTGATCCCAAATTAATATGGGGTCGACTACCATGAATTTATCATTTTAAACCGTCAATGACATATCACATAAATAAAAGAGAAAAGGGAAAGAAACTCCGCTAGTGAGTGTCTTTCTGGCATCCATTGACAGTCTCAGACACACAAAAAACTGGAAAGTTAGCATTAGGTTTGTGGCAGCCAGCGTAAAACAAGTCACACTTAAGATGGACTGTCAGTATATCGGCTAAACCAGTCATATTACAGTAACATTTACTATACCAAAGTGTAATTTACCAACCTGATTAGGGTCTGTCGGATTTTTACTCGACCAAAATGGGTCTATCGGTTAAACAGTAATATTACAGTAAACATTTACTATACCAAAGTGTAATTTACCAACCTGATTAGGGTCTGTCGGATTTTGCTTGGCCAAAATGGGTCTATCGGTAAAACAGTACAACTACAGTAAATATTTACTATACTAAAGTGTAATTTACCAACCTGATTAGGGTCTGTCGGATTTTTACTCGGCCAAAATGGGTCTCCTGCAGAAGGGGATCCTAATAAATGGTCCAACTGTGTTGATGATGTAAACCGTTCACCTTTTGACGCCACTTTTGAACTGTCCGAGCTTTGAGGACTATTAGCAAGACATTTGTTCCCTTGCAATTGGTCATTTAGGCCTTCATTGAGCTTTCCCGACGTGTTATCAACTGCTGAAGGCATACCAGGTTCATCATAACGATGTAGAAGGGGTGACTTTTCATCCTCTTCGGTGAGCTGAAGCTTCTTCAAGTCAAGAATTTGTTGCATGATCAAGCAGTTGTTTTGTTCTTTCTGATGATTGACTGGTTCCTGCAAAAAACATAAACATTATCTGAACTATAAGGATTCGACATGTTCAGAGCAAGAAGCAATACCGCTTTAGGTTCTATAGTAATAAAGGAAAATGCATAAACATTTCCTGCAACCTTACATAGCAACATTTTGTTCTCAAATTCCTCATCAAAATTGTCATTTCAATGTTTTCTTTGAAAAGTGCCGAAAAACACATTAAGCAACATTTGACATCTCATCTTAATACAACGAACTAGATTACAGACTATAATTCATCGATCAGCTTTAGAAATTCCTACGTTCAGTTCTCTGTATTAAGGATATTACTCCTACTCAGACTACTCCTACTCGGACTCCGTCTGAGTCTCCTACCTTGGCCACCATATAGGCGTACGCACCTAAATTTTGCTGAACTTATCTTATTTATACTTTTGTTTTCTGGTTTTATATATCAGAACATTTCTCATTTGAAGTTGTTTCTTACTCATATTTTTCTGAAAATAACCAAAAGTAACTTGAAGATATTGGGTCCATATTCTAGAAAACTTTCCTTCAGAATAGTTCCTGTATGAAGCTTTTTGCCTCTATTGAGGATATGGAGCCAGCTAAACGGTATCACATCTCTAGATATTTACGGCAAACAAGACCTTAGATTGATAATATGACTAAACAGTACTTCCTCTTGTTCATCAGATTCTTTACATTTACTTTTGGTTCGGATTGTCAGGATCTCACATGCATATGACTTCTAAAGGGTCGTGTTAACCATACATTTAGACTCAAAAAAAAGAAACGTAAAGAATCCATTAAACATACAGAAAAAGAAAATTGTATATAATCTGATATTCTGATGAATGAGAGGGAGTATTAAACTCCATTAACACCTACGAAAAGCTTTATGAGAAATAAATACTGTTAAATTCATGTGTACCTTGTAATATTGGCCACTGGAACCTGTTTCCTGGTCTGCACCGACAAAAGAACTTGTACCCTCAGTCGAACTTGCAAAACTTCTCGATGTCACACCACCCATTTCACTAGACATTCCCGATTCATCTCCATGTTGACCACGAGCAGAGAAATCATTCAGTTCATTGGCCCCAAAACCCCATAAAGCTGCAAAATTCTTAGCTGAAGGACATCCTGTAAAGCTGCTTATCATCAGCTTCTTATGCTGAGGAGGGTGTCGGTGCATCCGAGTATCACACCCTCGACAAAGTAACATTAAATGATCCAAACATCGGACATTGGCCTGATTGTATCTACAAGAGTCACATAAGAGAGTTCGAGTATGCCGACTGGAAAGCGCATTTGCTGAATGAACTTTGGAATCGCAAGACAGGCACAGAAATGCGCCGTCTGCCTGACAGTAGATTATTGGTCTTGGTGCTCCACAGAATTCACATGTTTTCTCCATTTTTGAGCAACTTCATTCATTGGACTGCAAAATGTTAGAATATACTTAAACTGTAAAGTATTTAGCAGATAAAGACATTCAATGATACGATCATGACCTGGGTCCGAACCCACTAAAAAAAGCATTGCAGTAGCTGGTCTAAGCCATTAGCCATGAATATTGATTATTCGTCATAAGTTTTAGTCGGTGATATTACCCCGGTTGAAAAGGGTCCGATTTACGCAATCATACCCTTTATAGAGAGGTTATTTATGAACGACCCTTAACACGCAGGGTATGTCGCAAATTCCTCCAATCAATTGTCCATTTACATAATTAAGAAGCGCAAACAGTTAATCTAGTCTATTTACTTAATAATCATCTTCCGAAACTGATAATGAATCTTTAACTCCATTGAAAATGCAAAATTTATTTATTTTTGGGATGGATAAGTCAAAAGTGGCATACATCATACAGCATAGAGTTTAATGTTACAGACAACTTTAAGTCCAACAATATGATATGCTGTCAGTCTGTCATAGATCGTAAATGTTTTAGATAATATTTTCTGCACTGATGTTTTAAATAATAATAGTAAACAGACAACAATATCCAACCAAGAGTATTTGGATTCCACCATTCACCCACTTGACAAATATATGCTTCTTCTAGTACTCTTTCCGTCTCAGTCGTTTATTTACCTTTTAATCAAGATAAACAAATGATTGGATGGAACCATGTTATAAAGAAAAGACTAATTAGATCAACATCACTTCATTAAGATAATAAGCTACTAAGCTAGCACTTTGATAACGAGTCTCGATACTATCAATTAGTCTTTAGTAAAACCGTGATACAACCTAGTCAGGTTATTACTATACACCATCCGAGTTTGTTTTAAACTATTCACATGTATTAAAAAAAACGCAAAATCTCATTTCAGACGGGCTTAAAGTACCATGTAAAAATGATCACATAAGCGGTAAACCCGTTTGAAAAATAAGCTGTCTGAAACGAGACCCGGTAAAAAAAAAAAGAATCATATGCTTCAAGAATTTACGCTAGTTTAGGGGCCCACTACTCTCAACAAGTAATAAAGTTACAAAACTACACTTAATTTTGACTTTTACTTAGTCAAGACATCAAGTTATGAGTTTATGACCCTATAACCTTACACAAAATCAAGACATAAACCTTCAAAAACAATTAAAACAAGCCACTCCTAATAATCTTCCAACTTTTAACATTATACAATTTCCGTCTAACTCATTTATTTACCTTTTATATTACAAAAATGATCGGGACGAAGGCAGTAATAAGTTAAACCGTTAAAGCAACATGTCAAGTAAAAAATGGAGGGAAAATTAATTTAAAAAAATAAAAAAGAAACCTGAGAGTTATCCAAGAGCAGGAAAAAGGCAGAAGGAAAAGTACATGAGGCAGAGAAAAGTTAAGAAGTTGAGAAGGTGAGAGTGATGAGGTTAAGCCATTTGTATTGATATGGTGAATGCTGATGGGTCTTTTGGATTAATTAATATAATAATAATAATATAATATGTTTGCTTTCTTTATTGCCACCTTTTTTTTTATTTTTTATCTAATTTTATCTACTTTTTCCATACCTTTTTTGGGTGACGTGTGCATTGTGGGGTCAGTTATATCCACGTGGACTTTATTCTTAATTTATTATTAATAAATGAAGTTTAAAATTATTATTATGTAAAATCGTTTTATTAAAAAGTGTCGATAAATCAGGTTTATTTCGAGTATTATATTTTTCAAGATTAATTTCATAAGTAAATGTGATTAATTTTTAGAATTGTTTTATGTAATTATAGCGTAAAGATGTCTTATAAGAGACTAACAATCTATTTTATGAGTTATGATCTACAATAATTGTGAGCAAAGAATGACGATACACTTTGTATATATTTTAATCATAATCATTATTTAATAATTGTGGACTTACCAATCAAAAGTGGAGAAAGGGTTGGACAAAAGTAAACACATAGACACGTAGGATAGATGCTTAATAAAGTTGCCGATTTTTCTTTTTTTCTTATATAAAATACGGAGTATTTACTTAAACAGTAAGTTTTACTTAAGACGGATATTATCGCTTAGGACTGGTCAAATACTACTACACTGTGATAATAAAGACAAAACTTTTGTTATTTTATGGACTCGAGATGACCTGACCCGACCTAACTCGAATTTGGATAAACTCGAAAATAATCCGATCTGAACTAACTCAACTCAAACCTAATCTGATTAACCTGTTTGTTAGATGTATTCTAATTTCTAACCATTAAATTTTAAAAAAAATAAAAAAATAATATAAGTATATGAGAGTTGAATTTACTCAAATTCTCATTTCAGACGGGTTAAACCTTCTTACAAGAAAGCAAGTGGAATAGGTGAGGTTATATCTTACCTCTATTAATTTCTTTTAAGGGGGGCTTGATCCGTCTAAAGTTTTTAAACATGTCATCCCGTCTTAAATTTAATGGGAGTAGATGCCAAGTTAAAGATTAATGTTAAGGCCACCGAGTTGGCAAGAATTAAATACGGGTCCATGTTGACGTTATCTTGTTCATGTGATCTAAAACTTTGCCTGCTTATCCAATTACAATGCGACAAGATTGATAACGAAAATACTACTTGTATTCCATAGATTTTAAGTAAATCTTATGAGTATATATATTTTAATATATTATAATACACTTTTTGAAGAATTGGATATGGCGTGCATGATAAGCACTTGAGATATGATTTTATTATATGCACTTTTTGGTATAATTAAGGAAACATCCTTATATGATTTGTCACTGTTAATTAATCACTTGCGTTTGGTGTTAACTAATTGTTGTTCTACTGGCCAATTTGGAACTTGCTATTCATCAATCGTACTGCTCAAGTGTTCAGATTATACCTACCATCAACCTAAACTTGGTCTTCAAAGTTGGGACCTGTCGTCTCACTAAAGACGGGCATTATCCGTCACAAGCTGAAGACGGGTAATGTTCATTTCAAAATATTCAAGTTGGCGGGCAAGTGCGGGGCTCCATTTAGTCATTTACCATCCACTTGCCCTACTCATTTGCATATTGTGTGAGAGACATTATCCGTTTTCAGCTTGTGACAGATAGTGTCCGTCTTCAATAAAAATTTGTGTTAAATGATAGTTAGGCTATGCTTTTATGGGTTGTATTCTTTCTTATCTAAAATCGTAAGTAGAGTTATTACCTTTTTACTCCACACAAGATTCTTATTTACGTTGTGCGACCGTTGCCAACAAAAATATTTGCGTTGCACGGTGTGGGTTATTATCTTTTTACTCCACAGAAGATTTTTATTTATGTTGTGCATGCTCCCCACGAAACAATGTCCTTTGTCCAATCTATCCACAAAACATGGTAAAAAAAAGGGGGGGCAGGCTCCGCTCATTATTAATCAAAAATTGTGATACTTTACGTTTGCTACCGGTGGCGGAACCATGATTTACCCTTAGGGAGGCGGAAAATTTTAGAGATGGCAAACAAGTAATGGCTTACCGTAAATCTGAAAAAACTATAAATTTTAACTAAAATTTCCGAAATTTTTCTTGGGCAGCGGCCAGCGCCCCTGCTAAACCCCCCTAAATCTGCCATTGTTTGCTACCCCATAATAACATTCATCTTGTCATTTCACAAAGTTGGACCACAATCAAGCTCAAAGTGTATTACTCTATTTCCCAACTACTACTCAGTAGTCACTACTCTCTACTGCTGCTTTCGCGGGATATATAGTAATAAACATTGACAAGAAAAATCTCATCAATCAATTTATGCATGTCACTAGTTCGATGATGATGCATTAGGATAACAGCGGTCATAGTTACTCCTATCGTTTACCCGCATTTGGTGAATTTCTTAGCTTTCTAATTTAGAGCACGGGGGAGAAAACACATTGCTTTAGCATCCGCAGGGAGCATCACAATCGTATGTTTTAATTAAACCGTTAAGACCTTTTCTCGTCCGTAGCTGTTTTGAGTGACTATTTAGCATCTAAGCTTCTGACCCTCCTTTCATATAAGTTTCAATAGTCAATTTTTTCGACCTTGTTAATTATTCATGAAAAGAAAAGTAAAACCAGGCAAAAGAAATCAATTAAATGATTTTATATAAACTGAAATGAATTTTGACCCTTCAAAAACTAATAAGAGTGGCAAGGAGTATATTACATTTCAAACTTGTATGTTCTTCACAGGACCTTTAAACCAGTGCCTTGCACTAAAAACCCACCACCCGATCGTGAAAACGAGTAGACCGCCCACGGCCACAGGTGTGTAATTGAGAGTTGCACCGCTAATGGGATAAGAAACTGGGAGAGAGAACAAAAATGAAATTGTGATTACCCATAATACAGCAATCCATCCGACAAGAACTCCATATCGTCCGAGATGAAATGGTCCTGGCACAAAAGACTTTCGGGCTAAGGTTACCCTGAAAAAGATGGGTAATGCATATGCAATGTATAGCCCGATCGTTGCAATTGATACCATCGCTTCAAAAGCCACCAAGCTTCCAAGAGACTGCAAAGGGTGAAAATTAGAATGATACCGTATTCAAAATCTTAATTTTCCGTTTCCAAATAAAGCAAAAGACTCATTTTCTTTGCCTTTGAAATTAGAATGATACGGTTTGCGCTTCTGGTACAGTGGACAATGTAATTTGTGATTCAATTTGTTTATATATCGGTTATCCAAAAAAAGTCTCTGTGTTTAATGCACAGGTAATGCTGCTAACATCCGACAACCTAACTTTCTCATCATCTAGACTCTGAAGCCTCTTAGCATGTGAATCTTACGACAAACACAGAGAATTGAACAAAGTTCCTGTCAAAGTACACAGGGCGACCGAACAAAGAGCAATAGAGAATTTTCCTGCTGCTTCTTTCGAACAGGATACGAAACTTATTAGACACTTAAATTTAGGTCAAAAGCAGTTTTTTCCCTTTTTAAAAATAGAGGACAGTATCTGATACTTGCACCTGAATCTGAATGAGACGTATAACAAATTGGTTGATGAAATTTGCAACTTCCTACATACCGTTAATGCCATGCAGAAGGAGATGAAAGCAGACATCCAAACCGCATTTATAGGAATCTCTTGCTTGTTAACTTTATGCCAGACCGATGAAAAGGGCATCGCTCCATCTCTTGAGAATGCATAAGCCATCCTGTAAGCAATATTTACCACTTTTTGTAGCATTTATGCCTTACTCGCTAAATCATACGAACCAAAGAAGACACTCACAACACAGAGGGAAAATTATTACCTGGAATTGCTAGTCACTGAACTCATGCCACAGAAAAAGATGGCCACAGCAACTATACCCAAACAAAATATTCCTCCAATTCCATTACCATATCTGCTCTTGAACGCAAGGTAAAATATCTCGGCTATGGCATACCCGCCGGCATCATTTTCTTTACTCAAGAGGTAGGGAATGTCAGTGACAGCGAACGTGATCCCAAGGATGTAAACCCAACCAACAATTATCGATATACCAATGGCACTTATAATTCCTTTTGGTCCATTTTTATCTGCGTCCTTAGTTTCCTCCGTCTGCAATTGAAGGTCAGAAAGTAAAACAAGGGTGAGTGGTGTTAATTTATAATTTACATAGGGAAAAACATTAAGGATAGTAATTAAGATCAGAGAACATCACATAATGCAAAATATAACGACAGAGTTCATTGTCGTAAGATCACACCAACACCAGAGTACCATTTCTGCTGAAATGCACTTTGAATTAGATTCTTCACTAAAAGTAAGATTTAGGTATATCAATATGGTATTTAGATAAAGTAATGTGACATCATTAAGAGTACTTCTACTATCATGATTCCTTTTCATCTTATCTTTGATTGAGGAATAATCGTGATTTAAGTTGTCTCAAAATGCAACAGAGAATCACAAGACTCCATCAAGAATGCTCTGGTGTTTTACAGTAATTAACCGACAGACCTGAAGGAAATTTAATGACTCATCTGACGCATTTTCCATCGCGGTTCATGTTGTTCACTTGTTCTATGATTATATGTGACTATCTTAATACTACGACTTTAAAAACTACTGAATAGTAGGAGTACAATTCTTGCTGAAATAAAATCAATCAAATCGGCGAAAGAAGACCTGTAGTCCATACCATGTGAGCAGATGCATCGTAACCTGTCAACGTATATTGGCTCATTAAAAGTCCAATAACAAAAATATATATCCTGCTGTTGATCCCTTCGCCATTGTCAGCGTTGAAGTGGGTAAAAACAAACTTGGCACTAGCCTTCTCCTTGGCAACAACAGGAATGAGTATCATAAGAACAAAGACACCTGAAGACAAAACAATTGAGCAATAAAATATATTGTAAAGCTATTTGTCGAACAAATTTTCTGTGTATTTGATTCAATGGTATATCAGTAGAAACTGGAACCACCAAAAATATTCGTACCTGCGACATTCCAGGCAGCAGCAAGCTGCCCAAAGAATGATAGCCATGAAATAGGAAGACTATTCAAGATAGCATGCAAAAGAAGAATTCCACCATGAAGGCCGATAACAACATACTTCGATGCCTCATAACCGCCGCCGTTTTTGCCACCCGTACTGAGTAGAATGATCACCTGAGTCAACTGTGCCAGGGAGAAATCCACACTGGTTGTGACAGCCCACTGACAATGAGAGATGATTTAACCAAATGTAAATTTTGTTTGTAAATTGAAAATAAGCTTGAATCTTGATTAGCAGATGGAACTTTTAGTCATCACATAACAGTCGGAGGCACAATTCGTCATGTTTTACCTGACCAATAATGTTGAACCTGCAAAATTAATGATCCAGATTATTTTGAAGCACACTCATAGAAGTGATGGATAAGAAAGTAACCCTAGATTAATTAGTACTCGTAAATTCGTATTACAAGTAAATGAGTTTTAAGCAACAACAACAATATACATTATCCCAAACATAGGCTCTCCTTAATATGGTGGGTATGGCGTATGGGAATTGGATGTGCTCAGCCGTAACCTTACCTCGGAATTGAAAACTCAAAAAGATTTCTTAAGGATGGCCCTGTATTTAAATTACACCAAATATTGCATAAAACAAGGGCTAGAGCACAACATAACAATTGTAAACATTTGTTCTATTCCAATAATTCCATCATTACGAAAATTAATGCATTCATATCTGAAGGCTGGAAATGAAGCTCAAAGATAATTTCAAGAATCCTTGTTAAAAGTTCATAGGCTCTCTCAGAAGTCAGGCTCGTAATTTCCATACGAACCATACCCCCACATCTTAGAGGTGTTTTCATTCAGAAATCCACCTAAGCTAGGGTATAAGATTTGTCACACGTTGAATGTCATAGCAATATAAATTGATTACAATTATTTGGACGGTGTAGCCGTGCAGAGACCGAAGTGTAGTGCAAATCACAACAAATACAAACAAGAGCTAAGTTATCCAAGATGTTTTCGTTACGCATTGCAATCTTGAGATTACAGGAAAAATTCGGTAGTGATGCAGTTACTACTAGAAGATAATAACATATTGTTGTTCCCATCAAACAATACTTCCAACGGGTTTTACCAACCCAGGTTATGGTCACCATACATAGATTCTACAAAAATCCAATACACAACCAAATATACTTCTATAAATTTCAGTATTCTCACGAAGTCAAATCGAGAAATAATGATGAAACTTCAGAACATGCAGAGCAAAATAAACAATTGGACAACCGGACACAATCAAATCAAAGTACTCTGTAATTATTTTTTTGCTGAATATAGCATTCTGCCAAAACTAACCAAGTTTTCAATCAATTTGACATTATACCATTTTTATTGAAGTGAAAACGCATTTATAACAAAATTAAAGTACACACTAGGTGGTATGGTAAGCATTCAATATATTTGTTTGGCATTCTGTACCTAACTACAAAAATGGCGATTTTGAAAAGAGGATGCAAGTAGGAGTGTAGAACGGTTAGCAAATTCGGAAAGCTTCTTGGAGATTTATGTTCCACCCTAACAATGTAATCCGAATCCATGACCACCTTTGTGGTTGATTAAGAGTCTAAACACACCAATAAGCCAATATTAAAGTTCTGATTCTCCGATAATGTAAGAAGCTACTTAAACACTAAGAGTTAGACTTATCCTAGTTCAAACCCAAACCAACACCACCACTGACCTCACAGTTTATTCAGTCGCTCGTGAAATTTAGGAAAGCAAAATTCACACTTAGAGAGGCTATTTCCAAGACTCCGAGAGTCTATTTCCAAGACTCCGAGAGTCCAATAAAACGAAAACAGCGTAAAAATAGGAGCAAGGACAACAATTGCAGTTCCATGAATCTGTACTCTCCAAGAGTTTAATGAGGATAAAAAGGCATACAATCATTGGAAATCTACAGATAACTAATTCTAACTTTATACCAGATATAGCATTCTATAACAGCTGACAAAGATTTCATTCAATTTCTGTCATATTGGAGACTATGATACAGGTACAAGGTACAGTAGTGAACATGCATTTAAAGTCAGAAACAAAAGTACATATTTCTGATACACCTTCATAATCTTGTTTATTCAGCATCTATAATACCTAAGCACAAAAATGGCAATTCCTATAAATGATTGCAAGTATGGCATGCCTAAATCAAGCAAAGCCATCATTATTGAATCTCTTGAAAAAAATCTAAAATTGTACTATAATACTATAAGGGACCACACCAAGTCACATTACTACACTAATCAAGATTCTAGCATGAAAAACAATGTTACTCCAACACTTCACTTAGCTGTCGTGTCACGTGTCACGTGTGTGACACTAACACGACACTTTACTTTAGACCAAAAATTGAAAAATTCACACAAGATAGCCGTATACGACACTCACACGTGTCAGATATGAGTACAGGACACCCGTGTTGGAGAGTCAGAGTAACACCGATGAAAAATAAGACTTGTGCAAAATCAAATCCACACCTAACATCACCACCTACATTTCTTCTGAACCTGGTTGCTTAACAAAGCAAGATTCATACACAAAAAAGATTATTTTCAAAAGACCCAAGAAAAAAAATCTAAAATACTCATTCACCATGAGCATTAAATGTGAAAACGGTCGCTCATTGAAGCTAGAATCACACGCGAAGAGCGGAAGAGGTTATTTTCAAGAGAGGCAAAAAAATGTAATTCACTACCCCAAGTAATTAAGAATCCGAGACTCGCACAAAGAGGTTGTTTCCGAGAGACCTAAAATCGTAAATAACTAGGAATCAAAAGAATCAATAATTATATAATTAGTATTAGTGTTAGTATTACCATCCAGTAATCCAAGAAGCAAAAGGAGCCCAAGAAGGACCAGCAAGCATAGCACTCCAATAGTATAAACCACCAGAAGTTGGATAAGATGAACAAATTTCAGCCATTGATGACCCCACAAACATAGTAAATAAACCTGCTATAAACCACCCATATATCATCACTACTGGACCTCCATACTGCAGCCCATCATTGTATAATGTCGTTATTCCCGTTAATACCGATATTATCGAGAACGAAAACGCGAAATTCGATACCACCCTGTCAATTTCACCATTACTCAATTAAATTATCACCCATTCAAATTTGCAATGGAATAACAACGACGACATTATCCCAGTGTCTCAATGGCTAAAACATTGCGGGGAGAGGTCGGGTATATGTAGCATTAACTTACTGTTAGCTACACAAAAAGACTGTTTAATTTCCGAATAACCCATTAATAAATCTCAATGCAAACAATTAAAGGTTTATTACTTTAATCCACTCTACAATAAGATTGCACTACCCCAAGTTCCCAAATAATAATTATACTACAAAATGTTGTGCTCCGTAAGTGATATAACGTCACCAGGTGATATTAAGTTGCAGTTTGTTGTTGTTATCGACTGGGACAATGAAAATAACGTGATATGTAATGTACCACACTAACAAAGTACCATCTCGTGCACAAATTCTCATTTAAGACGGGTTAAATACTATCGCAATAATAAAGATAACTTTTGATATTTCCTATGTAATAAGTGTCAGGTGATTTAAAACGAATAATGTCCGTCTTAAATAAGACTTAATGCACTTGATGACGCTATCTCCGACCACCTAAAATGGACATTACTAGACAACAAAGAAAAAGAAAAGAAAAAGGGTAAGAAATTACGAGAGATCACGCTTGAGTTCTTGTTTGTAACCGAGTTCATGGAGACGTGCATGGCCAGTATCAGCTTCAACGATGTCGTTTCCATGATGATGAGATGCTATACTAGTATTTCTTTGGCTTTCAACCACCATTTTTTTTGTCTAATCTTTGATAAGTGAGTGAGTGATGTAACAAATTGTATACAGATTTGAGTTGATATGATAATGATTATTGATTATTGATATGCGGAGTAAATGATTACAAAGTATAAATGGCATTTCGCAAATTCTTATTTCAAACGGTCCGTTTTCGTCTGAAAAATAAGACGGAATTGTGTTTTCACTTTTTGATAAAATGTAACCCAACCTATATCAACTTGTTTTCAATAGTGCTTACATCTAACTGTAAAGTGGTTATAAAATATCGTCTTATTGTTTCAGACCAAAATGGTCCGTCTGAAGCAAGACCACCTGGAGAGATTTTTGTCCACTAATTTTTTATTTAGTTTTTTTCATAACTCTTTTTTGCTAAAAAAGACAAATAAAATAAAACTAATGAAAAGCTGTTTAATATTATTCTTGTTCATTATAAAACGAATTCGTCATAAATTTATACTAATGATAAATTGATAACGTTACTAACGTTTTTATTAAGGTCAGTTAAATACAAATTAATGGATCTTACTCTTTACTCTCTCACAGACGGAGTGACATATAAAAGTGATAATAACGCATTGCCTAAATTTAGCTCACTTCGTAGTACATTTAATAATCATACCGACATGGCGACTTATTATTAGGAGGTGATCTATTAAATGTGTAAATGATGCGTTATGGAATATGTAAGGCAAATAATTGGAGAGCGTGTTGCATTATTTTGCTAATTTATTTACTTTATTTATGTGGAAGTTTGTCTTGCGAGTCAAAAACGGCAGCTTTGTTTTCTCAGAAGCTGACGTTACACGTTAGTCACCAAGACACCAACGTGTTGTAATAGTAATAGCTCGTACATACTTTCTCCGGTGTCCATCTCCGTTAAGA
Organism: Heliosperma pusillum; assembly: GCA_022085475.1. Taxonomy (NCBI): domain Eukaryota; kingdom Viridiplantae; phylum Streptophyta; class Magnoliopsida; order Caryophyllales; family Caryophyllaceae; genus Heliosperma; species Heliosperma pusillum. The sequence goes on from JAIUZE010066106.1 coordinate 244,594, forward strand.
AGATGCATTATGTCTTTGTCTTATTCATCTCATATGGTTATATTTAATCCTTTTTAAGCTTTAAATTTATATCTCCGTTTTAAATGAGAATTTGTAATATTGCAATAGCTAGTAATAAATCATGTCTAAATAAATGGGTTAATTAGGTTGGGTTTGTATTGATCAATTCAGTGGTGGATCTAAGGGGGGGATAGCAGAGGCGGTCGAAAATTTTGAAGTTTTAGTTAAAATTTTTAATTTTTTTTAAAATGTACCTTATAAAATTAGTCATTCGCCCCCCCTAAAAATTTTAGCCCCCCTAATTTCAAATCCTGGCTCCGCCACTAGATCAATTCGAATTCAGGACATTCTGCTCGGAACAACAACAAAAAAAATTTAATTGAGTCGGGCTAATTCGGGTTAGCCATTTTGATTTGCACCATTTTATGACGGGTTGCTATCAAGTTAGGTAGAGGTAACGGTCAGTATATGCTAATAAACATTGTTTTGTTAGGTCAAAAAAAGAAAAATAATATTTAGGTCGAGTTGAATAGGGCCGAGTCAATTCGGATTTTAGGTCATATTCAAGTACTCAAATTGAATTTGGGTCGGGTCATTTTTACAGGGTTTATATTCAGGTCGGGTGGTTTCAGATCGTGTCATTTCGGGTTGGTCAGCTACGGGTTAACAAACCTCTGTCATGTTTGAGTTTTGGATGGGTTAGTTTGGATATAGATGACGTTAGGGTGTTGTAGTTTAGGTAAATTTTGGATTTAAGTTAGGTTTTTCGAGTCTAATTAATTTCAAATCCAAGTAATATTAACTTGATTACACCCAATTTTGGGCTGGACAGGACCATAATTTAGGTTATTTTGATTTTTGGCCCAACCCTAGACTAAACAGAATGGGAACTTTTTGCTTAATTGGGTCGAAACCCAAACTATTTAACAAAATAAGGCGGGTTTCAAAATATTTACCAATAATGGGTCCACGTCACCATTTTGGGTTTATTTTTTATTTTTTTGAAATCGAGGTAACTTCTCGTTGTCCCGGACAGCGAGAAGTTGAAGGGGCTTGACAAGCTACGTTCATCGTCTTCGTTCTCCTTACTCGGACCACCAAATAACGAAATACAACCAATTGTCTTCTTCTCACTTCCCTTATCATATACACATATTTGGTTGAGTTATTAGCTCCACGGTTTGCGCAAAAAACGACCCGTAATATCGTCGTTCACTAACAATTTTGGTTTCGCGGAAGTGAAATTGTTAGTGAAGGCAATATTACAGGTCGTTTTTTGCGCAAACCGTGGAACTAATAACTCAACCAAATAAGTATATTTGATAATGCGATATTTACCTCAAAGTTACGGTATATGTTATATATTCTAACAAATACCCACAATCAACTTTAAATTAACTTACTATATCTCATATAAAAATGATTTACAAATCACTCAAACAACAGGGTCGTTAGGAAACCACAAAAATGAAGAAAATAAAATACGATTAGTGAAATGCAATTAAAAATCAAGTCACAGAATGGTGACACTGTGATGATCCTCAGGTTTGGACCGGTCTGATGCTAAACGCTGTGGACTGGTTGTTCTTGTTTCTTCAGTAGCCTGATTCTCAGTAAGGCCAATTGTTTGTGTTGTTTGTAATTCTCTTTCTACTGCTGTAAAGTATGAATAGGGCCCCCAACCTATATACAATAACATGCATTCAAATTTGTCATTAATGTGAAAATATAGGCAATTAAACTTAAACCGATTCTTATTGAAGGCGGATATTTTTCGTCACAAGCTGAAGATCGACCAAAATGTTGTCATTTTAACACAAATGTGACCATTTGTCTTGACAAACTGTTATAGCTTAGACAATTGTTCTGGTTACATTTCGACTTAAATGGGTTAGATTTACTCCGTCTTCGGCTTGTGACGAATTGTGACCCGTTTTTAGCCAGACTTGTTGTTCAACTTAAGGTCATTTGGAGTTTTGGGTAATTAAACTTTGATATTTGACCTAGACAACTTAAATAAAAAAAATAAAAGTCTAAATACCTTGAACCTTAGATACATGTCCATGTGTCGGACCTAACTATTTTTTCAGAAAAATTAACTTTTTGATATAGTCGATCATAACGAGGGTGAGATATCTTAACCTAGTGGTTGAGACGGAAACATCATGGACAGTCATTCTCAAATTGTAATCCCCCTCCCTGTTTCTAGTACCCTTGTGGGCTCATTCGACACCAAAAGAAATAGTACGAAATATCCAAGCTAAGTTCGGAGTGTCTATTGGACGATACATTGTATCGTCCTTATTTTCTGCCTCATACTTGTAAAGTGTACCATTAGTCTAGGCACTTGTGTAGTGCTAGTTCCCATGTTTGTAAAGTGTACCATTAGTCTAGGCACTTGTGTAGTGCTAGATTCCATATAGCATTATTTGTATATATATTGAGTACCAAAATAATGAGAGGCAACACACATAACTCATATTCATTCTTTCTGATTATCAAACACTATATGGTATCAGTAGACTAGGATTTTCTCAAAAAAAATTCCAAATAAACGATCCGTCCACAAAATGGCAGGAGATGACGAAGTTCATATCGTCAACAATAATTCCGCCAAAGTTGTCTTCGGTGAGAACTCTTTGGGTGTCAACTCAATTCGCTTGAATGGTAAGCGTAATATAATTTGGTTAATTGACATGGGTGCCTCTACCCATGTTTGTGGCGATTTTTCATTATTTGTCGTTACTAAAACCGTGCCTCCTCTTGCCATCAGTTTGCCCGATGGGTCTCGCTTACACGCCACCCATTCGGGGTGGGTCCATATTAAAGAATCTCTTTGTTTGAACGATGTCTTATATGTTCCCGGGTTTACTTGTAATTTATTATCGGTTTCTCAATTATTATCGTCTCAAAATTTAAATGTCCAATTCACTTATTTGCAATGTGTAATTCATGACCCTACCTTGAAGACGACGATTGGAGTGGGTGACTTAATACAAGGCCTATATCAAATGACGATGGATGTTGCACGACGTGTTAATGTGATTGAAAGTGGTAGTTTCGACCTTTGGCACCAACGTTTGGGGCATCCGTCTTTACGAGTTATGAAGTTTTTCCCACATTTTCATCTTAGTTCAACTACCATGCCCTGTGATATTTTTTTCGGGCCAAACAAACCCGCTCTATTTTTCCATCAAGCAATAATAAAGCCGAGACATTATTTGAATTAATTCATGTCGATGTATGGGGTCCGTATTCTCCTAACCAGGCTTGTGGGTCTCGTTATTTTCTGTCTATTGTTGACGATCATTCCCGGTGTATTTGGGTTTTCTTAATGAAAACAAAGGATCAAAGTGCTCAATTGTTACGGGAATTTTTCGCTCTTGTCAAAAGACAATATAGCTGCGACATTAAAATTTTCCGAAGTGATAATGGTTCCGAATTTTAGCCCTTATTTCCTTATTTTCGGACGCATGGTATCATTCATGAATCTTCAATGGTTCGCACACCGCAACAAAATGCTCGGGCTGAGAGAAAACACCGCCACATACTTAACGTAGCTCGGGCACTACGGTTTCAAAGTGGACTTCCGGTCGATTTTTGGGGCGAATGTGTTCTTACCGCTGCACATTATCTCATATATCATACTCCAACTCGGATTCTTCATGGTCAGACTCCTTTCGAGCTTCTTTATGGTAAAACACCATATTATTCTTTACTGCGTGTTTTTGGGTGCTTGGCATATGCAAAGAACCTGGCTCCTTCAGATAAGTTTGATACTCGTAGCAAACGCTGTATTTTTGTTGGGTACCCTTTCAGGGAGAAGGGATGGTCTTTATATGATTTGGATACCGGGGATTACTTTTCTTCCCGAGACGTTCAATTTCAGGAAACCATTTTTTCCCTTTGCTGCACCACCCATTGCTTCTTCTGATCTTGAGGTCGATAACGGTGAGGCTTTCCTTAGTACGCCCGATTATGATGACACTCCTCTTAACCCACCACATCCGCCACCTATTTCGACTTCCCGTACACCCGAGGCGGCTGTTCAGGGGGGGCGGCCGAAACCATCACTACTTCCGCATCTGAGCAAACTCCTGGTTCTCCCACCATGGTCAGTAGCGACCCTACTGCTGGTTCTGACCACTCCACGGAACTTTCTGATGAGCTTCTTGGTCGAGGTAACCGGTTGAAAATTCCCAACTCTCGGCATTCAGACTATGTTCGTTATCATCACATTAACACGTCCGTGCTTCCCTCTGCGTCACCCACTCTCAGTCCCGTCTCAGGTTGTTCCTTCCCTCTTACACATTTTGTGAATTGTGATGTTTTCTCTGCTACACACTGTGCTTTTCTTGCAGCTATTACTCGGGACAAGGAAGCCAATTCGTTCAAAGAGGCTCTCAAAGATCCACGTTGGTGTCAAGCTATGGCCGACGAAATTTCCGCTTTAGAAGCTAATGACACTTGGTCTATTGAGGACTTGCCTCCTAACAAGTCCGCCATTGGTTGTATGTGGGTTTTCAAAATTAAGCATAAGTCCGATGGTTTTGTTGAGCGGTTTAAAGCTCGGTTAGTGGTCCTTGGCCATCATCAAAAGGAGGGACTTGATTTTCATGAGACTTTTGCTCCCACGGTTAAATTGGTAACGGTCCGTACCTTTCTTACTCTTGCGACGAGTCGTAATTGGGAGCTTCATCAAATGGACGTTCACAATGCTTTTCTTCATGGCGATTTGTCCGAAGATGTTTTTATGCGTATGCCGCCGGGTTTTAGTCGGGGTGTGCAAGGGAAAGTTTGCAAACTTCGTAAGTCTCTCTATGGCCTTCGTCAAGCACCCCGTTGTTGGTATGCCAAACTAACTCACGCCTTAGTTACTTACGGTTTCTCAATGTGCCCCTCCGACAACTCCTTGTTTACTTATCGCAAAGAGGGAGTTGAATTACATTTACTTGTATACGTCGATGATCTGGTCATCACGGGTAATCACTCTCCCTCCATTTCGGCCTTCAAAGATTACCTCTCTACTTGCTTTAAGATGAAATACTTGGGGAAGCTCAAATACTTCCTCGGGATTGAAGTAGCTCGTAGCTCGTAGCTCTTTGGGCCTGTTTATTTGTCAAAGGAAGTATACGCTCGATATTTTGGCCGAGACTAGTCTACTCGGTTGCAAACCGGCAAGTATTCCTATGGATGAGAAACATTGTCTTGCTCTCGCTTCCGATCCATTGTTAGCCGATGGCACGAAATACCGACGTTTGGTTGGTAAGCTTATCTATCTCACTCTCACTCGCCCCGAGTTATGTTATTCTGTTCACATTTTAACACAATTTATGCAAAAACCAACAAATTCTCAATGGGAAGCGGCTTTACGTGTGGTTCGATATTTAAAAGGAAGTCCGGGTCAGGGTCTCCTATTTCGCACTAACCAACCTCTCGATCTTACTGCTTATTGTGACGCGGATTGGGCTAGTTGTCCTATCACGCGTCGTTCTCTTACAGCATATATCATTTGTCTTGGTGGCTCTCATATATCATGGAAAACTAAAAAGCAAACCACGGTTTCCCGATCTTCCACCGAAGCCGAATACCGAGCAATGGCCTCCGTCACTTGTGAAATTTTGTGGCTCAAAAATCTTCTTCATTCCCTCGGCATTTCAACCACTACACCGATTTCGTTACATTGTGATAATCAGGCGGCTATTTACATTTCTAATAACCCGGTTTTTCACGAGTGTACTAAACACATCGAAATCGATTGTCATTTCATTCGTGATGAGATACGTCGTGGCATAATTTCTCCTCGGTACATCCATACTCACTCTCAACTTGCGGATATTTTAACAAAAGCCTTGGGCCGACATCGTTTTCAAGATTTAAAGGGCAAGTAAGGCATTTCCGACATCCATGCTCCAACTTGAGGGGGGTATTGGACGATACATTGTATCGTCCTTATTTTCTGCCTCATACTTGTAAAGTGTACCATTAGTCTAGGCACTTGTGTAGTGCTAGTTCCCATGTTTGTAAAGTGTACCATTAGTCTAGGCACTTATGTAGTGCTAGTTTCCATATAGCATTATTTGTATATATATTGAGTACCAAAATAATGAGAGGCAACACACATAACTCATATTCATTCTTTCTGATTATCAAACACTATAGTGTCAAATACTCGATACTAATGTGAAAAAATGAGGAGTCTAACTGTCTAAGCATCATAACAGACAATCTTGTAAGCTAGTTTTAAGGCCAAAATAGGGATGAACTACACTTTCGTAAGCATGATGTCCTAGACATAGATTCGCAAAATGTAGTACTCGTAATTAGCGAGCGACGCATTATCCAAATTTGGGAAGAACAAAAATTACCTTTGGTATGATGAGGAAGAGGGAAAAACTGGATATAGCAGAAGAAACTTATAGTAAGACCTGCATATATTATGAACTCAATCAATCGAATTATAATGCAGTATGGATTGGTAAAGTATAAATCATGTTGGAGTATATGTTAGTGTGATGAGACAAACCAAGCAATCCTCCAGCAAAGACATCAGTCCAATGATGCCAATAATCGTCCACACGAGAAACACCCACAAGTGCTGCAGCAAGCAGAGGTATGACTACAACACATAATTTGCAAATATGTCCCTTACGATCAAATGCTTGGACTTTCGCCGCTAAATACAATGACAGGAATCCCAGACCTGCAAATGACACTGTTCATACAATTCGTTGTCAGCTGTCAGTCTGTCACAAATCTTGATTACCCTCAGTTAAAACGTTTACTGCAGTATAATCCGCGTGTTAATAACTCTGTTACAGCAGAGTACTTACATGAAGTGTGACCACTGGGAAAGCTCTTGTGTCCTTCTCTTATGTCTTTAGGCTTACCGGAGCATATTACATTGCCCAATTTGTCATAAAGCTGGTAAATTGATCAAAGACATGAGATAAACAGTTAAATTCCGAGTTTTTTTTTTCAGTTGGTCCATAATCGATATATAATACAGGTATAACTGAAAGTTTGTGACTAAACCATACAGCTTTGCCGTTAGGAAAGCAGCGGTAAAAGAAGTTCGGCCTAGGCCTGCCTACACCATTTTTTATCGCGTCTGTAATGATGCCAGTGATGACCATTGCGTACAATAAGCCTATATATAAATCACACAACAAATTTACGGGTTGAGTGTAATGCACATAAATCGTATAAATGAAGGAGAGTACTCATAACGATTTATACTGGTCTCACATATAAGACCGTCTATAAAAGATTCAGTGAAGTACCAAGGATAGCATGGTGTAAATCATGAACGTCTTTTCTCTTAAGATAGCGAACGAGAAAAATGATAATTGGCAATAAGATACAATATACCTACGAAAATGAATATTAAACATCATAAGTTCAAGTAAGATAAAACGTAAGGTAACAAGAAATACAGTAAGTCTTGCTCAAGACGGACAATCTATCTTAAACTTGTATGACGGGTCAAATACTATCACATGGAGAAAATAAGGACAAAAATATTGGCATTTCCAAGGCAACTTGCCATGTGATTTGGTATGTACTTGACCCGTCTTAAGCTTAAGACGTGTTAGTTAGTGCTCATGTTAAATGAGAATTTGGGCAGATTTATGACTCCTGAATAAAACTTACATAAACACTCCAGAATGGTATGGTGTTTGGATGAAAAGGATACTTAAGATCATACATCATATCCTTCCCGACAAACCGGTAAAACGGGTTTATGATGTTCACCACTACTTGTATGCCGATTAGGAGTAGCAGAATAAGCCAGTCATGGAGGTGTTTTCTTGCTAATGGTGCTCCATAAGAGACGACTGTATATTCCCGAACCTCCGGCTCCGTCATTCTATCCTGTTTTAATACAGACCTTCCATGTTACAATGTACTTTGCAATCATATATACTCGAGCAGTCTCTTGTAAAACTGTTTTATATTGTAAAACCATTCATATACTAAATACACACCTACACACTCCCTTAAACTATTTAATGTGGTTTTATACTAAATCATTGTAAAACAATTTAATGTGGTTTTATATGTAAAAACCTTTTTGCATAAGAATTCATCTGTAACAATGAAATATAGTATGGAAAATTCACGTTGTATCTTTGTACCGAAAAACTTCAGCTTACCATAACTCGTGTTTACGAGTTTCAAACGTGACAATTTTTTTTTTTCAAACCATACGACGAGCAGTTTGAAAAAAAAGAATCGTCATAGTATAAACTCATAAATACGGTTTATGGTCATTTAAATTTTTTTGGTCCAAAGAAATAGGTATTTTGTAAAAGTGGCAAACCTTAAGAGTACCGTGTAAATTTTCCGAATATAGTTTAGTCACTTGAGTTGAGACGAAAGCGCATGTTGGGACCATCATCAAATAATTCGCATTATTGGTTATTTGATTATAGTAAAACGAGTAACTACCAAATATTATAGTAAAACGACTTGGAAAGTCATGCTGACTTAGTCAAGTAATTTACAATAAAATAGTGAGTTGTCCTTAATTAATGACTTGAATTAATCAACAACAAAAATAATAATTACTCATAACATGATAACGCCTTAATCAAATTAAACTAAGAAAGGGCAGCGTCCAAACCAAAAAAAGCATGTGAACAAGTGTATAGATTATGAAGGTCAACTCATTAAACCAATAATATTTCACAAAATGTATAATCTTACTACAACAATGCAAAGTTTAAACCCAGCAAAGAAAATGAAGAATGAAACAAATTCAATGTAATCGAAATGGTTATAGTATTGGGTCGACTTCTGTATTATCGAGAAGTTAATGGTCAAAGTTTGAAAATTGCCGATCTTGTAAGCAGTGGTGGAGCGAGAGGGACCCTGTCCCCTCTGAATTTAAAAATTTCAAGAGTTTTCCTTTTATTATTACGCGATTGCTCCCACTGAAGTTATTCGCCCCCCTAACCGTAAATCCCAACTCCGCAAATGGCAAAAAAACAGCAAATTGCAAACAAAGATATTGGAAAGTGAAAAATAAAGTACTAACCTGATTAATTGGAAAGAACAGCAGACTAGAGAAGTTTGATAAGAACAACAAAAGAAATGTGAATTATATGGTAATGACAAGTAATCACGATTGCACAAAAGAGAGGAGAATTAATCGTTGAGAAAAAACCAGCATGCACTCAATACATTAATGTGTTAGAATGGATTAGGTCCATCTTTATAATCATTTTATAGTAGAGTACTGAGTACGTAGTTTTTAATTCAACGCATTATTAATCTATTATGGTACTATATAGAATCGGTTTTAGGACAATCGATTGCATTAATCTGTTATATAACACGTATACCGCGACCTTTTAATAACTTATACGGAGTACTATATAAATACATTTCGTGTAATATAATACGGAGTATTAGATTAGATTAGAAGCAACGCTGTTTCTCACTTACATTTGTCATCCGTATAGATGAATTATTGATACGATGTATTTTATTTACGTATTTGCGATTGAAGAAAGTTGAAAAAAAAGGCTAGGAGGAAAAAGTCCTCGACATTGCTCCATACGAACATTACAATTGTCTTGTTATATTTGTTGTCGTCGCGAATGTCTTGGTTTATAGAAGTACTTTTATATAGATCATTCGATCACTTATGAAGAAGTAGCAAAGAAGACCTTTTAGAAGAACATGGAAGTTTTTTATCATGTGTAATTTGAACACATCTATATCATACAATTTTATAAGATTCTAATAATATAAAATGATTTAGCAAGGGTATTTAAATTAATTAGTCGGCGATTTTATAATATAGAGAGTAATACTTTCAAAAGAAAAATTAACATAAGTTTTTGTATATTTTCTTCTTAAATGAATTATATGATCAGCTTGTGTATATGCTCTTTTCGTCCTGGCCATTTATTGTTCGGAGTTTAAATTACTGATACAAAACTTTCTTAATACAAAAATGACAACAAATAACTTAAACACCAAAAAAAAAAAAAAGTAGGACAAAGGGAGTAATTGTTGGTGTCTAGTGTCTAGTGTCTAGTGTCTACTACCCTACTAGTACTTGTTAAGTTCTAAAGTAGATTTTAATGATTCCATATGTGGTTTTTCCATCCAATTGTCAAGTAGATGTAATCGTAATTAAATTATTCATAGAAAAACTTTATGATATTAAAAGGTAAATAAATAAATAAGACAACATAAAATGGAAATAGTAAATAAATGGCTGAGACGTATGAGGTATATATTCTGTGAGTTCGGATAACAACATTCATCATCCATCACCGCCATAATTTGACAACTAACTAGTTTTAAACCCGTGCAAATTGCACGGGTTTGTATTTCAGATTTTGTTATTATCAATATTTTTCTATAAGACGGTTTCTCAATAGTGTTTATGTAAGATTTCTAACATGATAGAGGTAGTTATCACCTAAATATTATGTAAAAAAAATGTTAGATTCTAGTGTAGTTAATGACATGTCTTACAAATCTTGCATGATACGCTCTCAAAATACATATTTTGCATGTAAAATCTTGTGTTCTTGTATTAGGTAAATGTTCAGGTTGATTGTTACTCTATCCAAAATTAATAGTTGTATCATGTTATATACTCGTATAATGTATATAAATGATTTTAAAAATATTATCATATAATACAATCATTAGAATATTATGTTATATGTCGTGAGATTTCTTTAAATGTATTTGTTAGAAAATTATAAGAACACATGGGATTAGGTAAGCCCCTCATATTTTATAATATGTTCTAAACTATTCTAAATATTTATGAATCCAAATACTTACCCAACAAAATATATATGGACTTATAAATTGACACATGATTTGATAAAGCAAGTTTATTTCGTAATATGACCTCGTGAAAGAGTATATTTTGTATGTACATTCATATTTCAAAATAATGGTTAACCCAATTATCAATGTATTACAACTAAACATGTCAAGACTTGACCCGTTATTGTAAACACACTGACTCGACCCATTTTTTTCAAGTTAAAGACCCGTTAATCTTGATTCTCAACCCAATTAACTCAAACTTGAAATGTCCCGTTATTTTAGGGTCTCAACCCGCCCGACCAGTTGGGTCAATGAAAATCAAAAATTTTAAAATTTTAATATCAATACTCTCTAATTTTCTGTTTTCTTATATGTTGCTTTTTGGTAGTCTCCAACCCAAAACTTTTTCAGTTTTTTCAAATAATATTTCGTGAATGATTATATTGTTTGAAATAATAAATGCAAATATTTTAGTTATATGTATTAATAATTTTATTCTCAATATATTTACAATCAAAATTTGGTGGTTTTGGCCCTCAAAAAGTAAATGTGAAAAAATAGGAAAGTCAAAGTTGTATATAATATATGAAATAATAAAAAAAAAGTAATAGAAAAAACAATTTTACACGCCTTCTATAACATTTTAGTAATGAAACTTATTAAAATAATTTCATTTTTATAAGTGTTTTAATATAAGTACGATAAATAAGTAATTTGCATGGATTTGTTATATTAAGGTCCTATTTTAAATGCGATATAAGTATGATACGTAAATTAGAGTCTCGTATTTCAGGTACACGAACTAATTTTGTGATATTATTAAGTATACGAAAATAATCCATCTTAAACAACTAATGGGTACATAAAATTACCCATATTCCATAAATAGGTCTTATATAAAACAGATATATCCATGTTAAGAAATAAAACGGTTCAACTAATACCCCACTTGCATAGTTGAGATAAATCTTTCGGCAATTTCAATACATTCCTACTTTTGTATCATGCGTAATACTTGGCATGTCTTAATGTTATGACCATATGCTCGTCTTTAATGAGCTTAAAACGAATAATTAGCTTAAAACAGGTAAAATACATACTAATCTTCCACTTGTTATCTACTCCGAATATACCAAAATATTGTCTTTAATACCACCATTTGGTATTAACCCGTCTTAGGATATTATCTCTATTAAGACTTACTAAATTCCATAAGCCCATAATAATCGGTCAAATATTCTCATTAGAGACGGATACTATTTGTCACAAGTTGAAGACGGGTCAAATATTATGAGTAAGACGAAAAGACAGTTCTTAGCACTAATAAATTGTTTGTCTCATTAACTCAAATGGATAATATTTGATCCGTTTTATCCGTAAGACGAATAGATCCGATTTATGGGAGACCTATTGTTAATTTGTTATAACGCTAGGCTCTCTACATCTGACTAATATAATCTAATATTTATTTTCAAAACATAAACCTACCTACCACTCACCAGTCACCGACTCAACGCCACTCCTACTCTCTCACCATTTTTTTTGGGTGTTGCTCTTTCATGGTCATGATTTACTCAATTATGGACAATATTTACCATCTTACCCCTCCCATTTATCACCATGGTTTCCCTCAATTTAATTAACCCTTCCAATTCTCTCCTTTCAACAATCAACCACCAACAGGGCAACACCAACCCAACAACCACCACCGTCTCACTGCTCCCTTCTAATTGGCCGTGCACCACCGGCGAGAGCCGCCCTCCTAGACCTGCCACCCTTCCTCCCTCTCCACTGCCACCACAAGGCCATCCCCTCCCTTCCGCCTCAGATGCGCACACACCCACCAGAATGCCTATGCCCACCGCAACCTAGCCCCTTTGTAATTTGCGACCTGCGCCGACAACCCTCTCCCTGCCTTCTCCCCTTCCGGCGACCAGATGCCCGACCCCAGCCACCTCCAACCACCACTTCTTCAATGAACCCTAATTGTAATATTTTGCCTTCTTTAATTTGTAAAGATGGTTGATTTTGATTACAAAAAATTAATATATTGATGATAAAGTTAAAATAATTACTTGTTTAAGTATATGAATTGAAGTTTACATTTGATGATTTTAAAAAGATTACAATTAATTTAATTAGTTTTTAGAAGAGAAGAAAACGACAAAATAAGCTTGCTTTCTTGGTTTTTTAGAAAAGGGTATGTAATGGAAAAGTTATGGGAAAGAGTCCATGAAAGAGTAAAATGTGTCCGAGCAATTACGTTTTTTTTCTATTTTCAATTATTCAAAATTTATCTTTCTTATCTTTTAATCTCTTAATTAATTCATGTTACAAATTAAAATGATTTAGCCCTTTTACAAAAAAAAAAGATCAAGTGAAGATCAAGTCGTCTTATTTGATTTTTTTTGGTGACTAAGTCTTCTTATTTCTCCAACGTATTATGATGATGTTAAAATGTTAAATGTTATTTTTTGTGTTTAATCGATTCATAAATGAGGTAAGTATGCATGTGATCAATGATGTGAATTAATGAGATTTGTTGATTTTGATAGATAATTTTTGTAGTGAATTTGATAGTGGTTTAATCTTTGATCATTTTTTTGAATAAAAAAATTGCATTTGATTTCGATACATGTTTATTTAAAGTTAAACGATTTGCAGGCGAATATATAAAGTATGTTTTTTCATGTTGATTTTGATACTTTCATAGATCTGAAAATTTAAAATTATACTGTAGTACTTCATCACTGACACTAAATGTAAGCGCACTGTTTCTTTTTCATTTTACCGTGTTTAATGTTTAGTATATTTGAAATAATTTTTGTAATTACTATAGTCATGAAATTTAATTATTTGAAATGATTTTTGTAATTATAATGATGTGAATTTTTCTATTTAATATTTGTATTCTTAATACTCCGTATATAAGCCATATTATTAAAGTTGTATTTTGGAATAAAATCATTTCCTAATTGATATCAGATAGTATGCAATTAATTAGTTTGTAGAAAGTGGTCCTGAAATTAAGGAAACAAAATGCTGCTTTTTGACATTTTGACTTTCAAGCACAGGCTGACACATCAGCACTGTGACACATCAGCACCAGGGGCGAACCTAGCTGGTGGCAAGGGGTAGCCGCCGCTACCCCATCGAAAAAAAAATCAGTTTATGCGGTAGTAGTTTGCTACCCCAAGCCTGTTGGTAAAGGAATAAGTAAAACTAAAGGCATTTAATAATCATGATAATTGATGTGGCTTATTGGTAAAGTATGTAGTGCACAGTGCACTGCATTGGTAGTCCAGTGATCGAGCCTTGTCGCGGGCATAATAGGACTTTTTTTTTATTTCCTCTCAAATAAATTCCGTAAAGCAACTTTACACAACAATTCAATAATTAGTTTTTGAACTTTGATTAATTTGTTATTTATTGCAAATTATTAAATTGTTTATGTCTATTATGTTGTGTATTAGGGAGTATGACTTTGTTTTATATTTTACCTAATAATTATGTTTTTTTTATAATGGTTAGATTTTTCTAAATCGTGGAAAATGAAGATAAATTGTCCATTCAAAAAGTGAAAATCTTAAGCTATTACGGAGCAGTGGTTACTAGTTTTTTGTATCACAAAGCTACATAATAAAAATTATAGTAAAAAAAAAGGTATAGTTAGTTGTGAATTATAAAATGAAATTTTTATGTTAGTATCAACCATTCATTTGAATATTGATTGTGCGTTTGTATTTGCATTTGTATATGTTCGACACATTTTTCCGTGACTTACATTATACGCTTAATATTTTCGCTACCCCAGACTTTTAATTCTAGGTTCGCCCCTGCACGGTGATTATTGCTTTCTTAAATAAGGATTAGCAATCTGCAACAAAAACTGAAGGCACTTTTTAGACATTGACATTGTAAAAACTGTGATCTTAATTTCTACATGCACCATCAATCCACATTGTGTACAAAAGTAAACTATCGCACGTCAAAAATAATTTACAGAGCAGTTAAACAACAGGTGTAGTGAAGCGATACAGTAAAAACAAAAAACAATCAGTGAAATTGTACAACAAAATTCAAGTCACTCAATGCTGATACTATGATCCTCCGATCTAGTCGACCGGGCTGATGCGAAATGCTGTGGGCTACGGCTAACCATGTCTTCATTAGCATGAATTTCACTATGACCATTCACACTATGACCATTCATTTGTATTGATGATTCCGTTTCTAATGCTTTGAAATATGAATAGGTTCCCCAACCTATACATTAACATAGGTAAACGTTTATCATAAACGCGTAAATGAAGGTAAGTGATGATTTATCGGAATTTGGTAAGTGGAAGAATTACCTTTGGTGCGATGTGGAGGAGGGAAAAATTGAAGATAGCAAAAGAAACTTATTGTAAGGCCTGCATTGGTAGAACAATCAATTAAGAACGTATAATGAGATAAAATCTCGGTTTGATACTTATTTTCAAATTGTTCATTGCCACGCTAATACCGCGTCATAATGTGTTCATAGTAACTTTGAAAACCTTGATAACTCGCTCATGGAGTCATGTTTTGATATCATGACCGATATTGAGGACAATGTATGTAACAATTATGATGAAACAAACCTATTATTCCTCCGGTGAAGACATCAGTCCAATGATGCCAGTAATCATCGACACGAGAAACACCCACGAGAGCTGCTGCTAGCAAAGGTAGGAACACAACACATAATTTGCCTACATGTCCTCTGCGATCAAATACTTGGATTTTCGCCGCCAAATACAATGACAGGAATCCCAGACCTGCAAATGACCCTGTTCATACAATTCTTAGTCAGTTAAATTTCAGTCAGCTTTCTTTTGAAGGATTTACGGTCCTGACAGTAAAAAAATAGGCGAGAAATTACCGTGGAAAGTTAATAGTTATTACTCTGAGTACTTACATGAAGTGTGGCCACTTGGAAAACTTTTATGTCCTTCCCTTATGTCTTTAGGATTACCAGTGCATACGACATTGCCCAAATAATCATAAAACTGCTAATTAATCATCGACATAAGATAACAGTAAATTCCCGAGTTTTTCTAGTCGATGCATAACAATCAACAATATAAAGAAACAGTATCATACATCTTGGCCATCAGGAAAGCAGCGGTAAAAAAAGTTTGGCCTAGGCCGGCCTACTCCATCTTTTATCGCGTCTGTGATAACACCAGTAATGAGTACTGCGAACAAAAGACCTGTAAATAACACACCAATTACATGAGTTGAATGTAATACTCCGAAATCTTGATTAAAAACATGAAATCGTATTTAAATGAAGAATACATAATGATTTGGGCATGTAGTACCAAGAATAGCATGGTGTAAATCATGGACGTCTTTTCTTTTAAGATAGCGGATGACAAAAATGAGGATCGGCAACAGAACAGCATATATCTGCGAAAATGAACGTAATAAGTACTCCCACTCATTCATCAGATTCTTTACATTTGCTATTTGGAGTACTTATGGTATGTTTACAATACATTTAGACCCAAAAAAGGAAACGTAAAGAATTTGTTAACCATTTAACCAGAATGCTATCTGCAAATATCAGGGTATAGCATTCAGGACTTACAGGAACACTCCAAACTGGTATAGTGTTTGAATGAAAAGGATACTTGAGATCCTCCATCATATCCTTTCCGACAAACCGGTAAAACGGACTAATGATGTTCAACACAACTTCTATGCAAATCAGAAGTATCAGTATAAGCCAATCGTGCAGGTGAGTTCTTGCTAACGGCCCTCCATGAGACCGAATTGTATATGCCCGAATCTCGGATTCTGTCATTCTATCCTGTTTTTAACACAAACCTTCCATGTTACATAGCAATCATATTGTGTGATTACAGAGGAAGACGGGTAATTTACGCTAGTTAAAATTCTAAAATTGTCTTAGTACATAACCATTTCACATTTACTCTTCCCGTCTCAATCATTTATTTAATTTTGATTAGAATACCCCTCACAGATAATCAATGCGACAATGGAATAAAAGATTATATGAAAACTTGCAAAGTCAATATGTCATATAGACTTATTAGTCTAATGAATGAACAATAAAATACAGTAGCTTAGTAAGTTGTCCTAATGACTAGATCTAACATCAAAAATAATAATTAATACTCCTTAATCAATACTCCGTATGTTAGATTGTTAGAATAACTTAATCAAATAGAGAGAAGCCAGCACCAAGTTCTAAAAGGCATGTGACCAAGTTCATACATTTTTGTTTTGGTTCGATGAGCGCACTATGTCGCGCGTGAGAGAATCGAACCCTCAACTTCATAATTAGGATAAGAATGTTCTTACACTTCAGCTATCCCTTGTTCTCGACCAAGTTCATAGATTATGATGGTCAATTACCCCAATAATTCAGATACAAAAATAGACCGTCTTACTCTATAATTTGTAATTCACGTAATATATAATCATGTACAATGATACAATACACAGTTTGAACCCAGTTCAAACAATAATACTTTTGCATTGACTTTTGTGTTATAGAGAAATTAATCGTCAAAGTTTAAATAACTCTATCGCAAAAGTGAAATAAACACCATGACAATTGGGGTGAAAGTAGTACGGAGTATATTACTTCAGATGGGTTTCTCTTAAAACGGTCATATACATCTTAAGATTAACACGGGTCTTAAACAAGACTTTGTGTACTTCAAATAATTTACGTAACATAGTTAACAACTACATTGGTAAATTGCAAACACAAATTTAGAAATTCGAAAATAATAAAGTAATCTAAAGATGGAAATGTTATATCTAACCTGATTAATCCGAAAGAAAGCCAGAATATAGAATCGTCAGAAAAATAACAACAAAACAAAACTACTCTTATATTATTATGTTGTGAATGAAATAAAATTATCCACGATTACACAAAAAGGGAAAAAATTTAATTAATTTTTGAAAAAAAACCCTTAAAATTCCCAATAAAAATCGGGTTGAAATGGTGAAAATAATAATTATGGAAGAATAAAGTGTAAGAAATATGATAAATACTTGTTGTATGATGAATTAGAAAGAAAAAGACAACGAAGACTTTTAGGGGAACATGGAAGTTTTCAATCATATGTAGGTTGGATGTTATTTATGGTTTTATGGGATGAAAGACATGAACTGCCCTACGCTCCTACGTAATTGGACGCCAACTGTTTTTTAATCAAAATAAATAAACTGTCTCGTTTTTTTTTAAAACGGGTTAAATACTATTCGGGGCTATTTGAGCAGTAAGTGGATTGTACCTCTGAGGTATTACCACATAGAATATAGTTTTTGAGTTTTACAATAAAGTTTTTGAGTATAGTATAGTTTTACTATAAGGTTTTTTGAGTTTATTAATTTAAAAATTAAGCTCAGAAAAATTACAATAACACTCAAAAACCATCATATATAAGATCTAAAATTTAATTTATTAACTTTAAAAAACTCGAAAAATTGCACAAAAACTCAAAATCATAATACTCTGAGATAGTACCTCCGATGTATAATCCTTTTTCTCCTATTTGAGTTTAAAATAGGGATTTTGACCTTTTTTAAGCAACTTGATATGTATTTGTCTCGTCTGGAGATTAAGACGGACGGAATAATACGCGCCTTAAATAAAAAAAAATTTATTATCTTTTGGGACTAAGTTGACCATTTGATTTAATCAAAATTTAAGGCTGGTAAGGTTACAAGGTTAGTAAAATAAATTTGGTTCATGCGAAAACTCCTAACCTGATGAGAACTTTAGACACTTTACTTTACAAACTTTAGTTTAAGAATAATGACATATTCAAATTCCACATTAAATATAATGCCTAAATAACATATTTCTTAATTGAAAATTATAAATTATTGAGTGAATTGAAGCAAAATGCATTTTTATTAATTTCAAGCATTAGTAAATATTTCAAGTATCTACAAGTTTTATGCACCTAATACTCGTTTTCGTTCGCCTAAAAATCATTTCAATATACCTTTAAATTTCGGGTTATTTGATAAGATTAATCCAAGCTGGAGTTGTTCAATGGTTCGCCTAGGTGACATCTTCTAGTTGGGCTAGTGCCGCTACTTCTTCAGCTCGGCCCAATGCCAATACTAAAATAAAATAAAAATAAAAGAAAAATAAATGACCCAGTCCGCCAAGGCCCAGGCCCAGCCCGCATGACAACATGGCCCTAGAGTAGGCCCGGTCCAGGCCCGGTCCGTCGGTCCACTGGGCCATGTCGTGCCGGCCCGACCACCTCTACCCGCTGCCACTGCCCGGCCATTGGCCCGGGAAAATCGAACGAGTGCTGTGCTTGGCCCGTGGGCTCGGTCGTGCCTAACCCGGGCCGGCCCAATGTAATTTTTTTTTTTAAAAAAAAAAAAAAATTTTAATAAATAAATTATGAATAAGAAATATTAATAACGATTTAAAAATATATAATTTATTAGTTACTTAATTAATAATGTATAATCAACTAAATATTAATGTAATTAATTATAAATATTAACGTAATTAAGTATAAATTCGAATGAGACAGCGTGCTTTGGTCGTGCCGCCGTGTCAGGCCCGTCGTGCCTATCTCGGGCCGTGCCCGTGTCGGACCGTGCCTTGGCACAAGGATTTCTCTATTAGCCGCGCCGTGGCCCGCCTCCCTACCCGTCGTGCCGGACCCGTGCCGGCCCGAACTTTCGCCCGGGCTCGTGCCGTGTTGGGCCGGATTCGTGCCGGACCCGTGCCACCCGTCGTGCATTTGGCCCGACTGCCAACTCTACATGGCCCCCTCTCAGGCCTGTCCCGGCCCTCTCACAATGGAATGGGTTATTGTCTACTTAAGTTGGTCCGATTTAATTTCAGCCCAAATGCTTGCAACCATGGAGTAGTTGTGTAATCCCTTTTTTTACGAGTTTACTTTACAGTTTACACTATTTTTTGGAAAAAAAAAGCCTTATATAACACTTACTTCAATAACTGTTAATAGCCTTATGCATAAATATTGCACGGGTTTGATATTAAACTTGTATAGAAAATATTTGATTTAATGCATAAATATTGATATAAAATTTCAATAACTGTTAATTAAAATTTAAACTTCGAACAATACTTCGTATATATCATTTAGAAATAGTAGAAAAGATCTAATAAACTTACAAATTATAGTAAATTTTGTGTAAACATAATTACTTTGCATAACACAGTATGAAATACGCCAAAGAAAAGTTTGTAATATCCGGGAGTAGAGAACTTGAGTATTAAACAGTAATTATTAACTTATTTCACAAACCAGTCGTACTGATTGTAGACTCTTATCAACTATAAAATAAAAAACATAGTATGAATAATAATTTCATATAACTTGACAACTTGTGCATAGTTTAATTTTTTTTCACTTTAAGGTATGTATGTTCGATATATTCGTATTATAAAATAATCTGGAAAATGAAGAAAATAAGCAATATCGTTACATGTAACATCGGCGAAATGAAAATAACACAACTATTCATTCACATTTACACATTTACACATTTTAACTTAGCAAACTTTAGCGACATGATTTCGGCTCATGTTAGTTGGATGGGTTTTTAATTATACGGGTACAATTTTTTTTAAGAAGGTCGAACTGAGGAATAAACAAAGTTCAAACACTTCAAATAATCCATCACAAATTCTATTTAAGTCGGACATTATCCATCTTAAACTTAACACCGTCTAATACATATCGAATCATCCCATGTGTTCCCTGAAAAATACGAATTCTTTTGTCTTTATTACCATTATATGGTTTTGTTTGACTCGTGTTAAACTTAAGACGAATAGTACCGTCTTAAGCAGGACTTACTGAGAATCCATATGTACCACCATATGACTAATTTATTAGATAAGTTCAAAAGAATTTTTTTATGAATCTTCGATAAATTTATTAGATAAGTTTTAATAAATTTATCGAAGATGCAATTTTTTAATGGTTTTATGCTCGTATTTTTATGTACCATCATATGACTAATTTATTAGATAAGTTCAAAAGAATCCATATCTAATAAATTTTGTATGTTTTTAAAACCAAATTAACGAAGATAAGTTCAAAAGAATGTAATTTTTTTGGGGTTTTATATTTTTTCAGTTTAAAAATCATTTTTTCAAATTTTATTTTGATATGGGACATTCTAGATCCATATTGTATTTCATCGATTAACGGTTAAATAGTTTGTTAATGCATGCATTGAGTAATTAATGTTGATATTTTACAAATTAGAATAATATCACCTAAATTCTCTAATATTTATTAACTGACTGATTTAAATAATCTAACTAAAGCGGTGAGTTCTTGTGAACTTATTTATTGAATTTTATTTTTTGCTTTAGTAAAACGCTTTAAGGTGAAATTATATAATTGAGTAATTTTTTGTTGATTGTAATTTTAAATTATTAATTTTCAGGATTTTTGACATATCAATGTAATTTATTATTAATGTAAAATTTTAATTCATAATTTAGATATATTATAAAGTTGCATGTTCAAATTATTGTATTCCTTTACTGTAAAAAAAAGCAAACTGATAAATAAAATGCGGAAAAAAAGAATAAAGACAAAAAAAGACAAAAAAAAAAGAAAAAAGAAAAAGAAAACTAACATGATGAGGTGGATCAATGTGGTGGCTTTAAATGTTCTTGTTTTAATAGAATGAAGACTATTGTTAGTTTACGGAAGTGTGAGTTTGTTATATGATGGTCTCTTTTAATTATGACAATAATTTTGGCTCGAATGATTATACATATTAAGTAATTGAGTATATAATATATTTTTTTGTAAAAACGTATTAATATCAACATTATTTCATCTTCGTTCGACATGAAAAGTTATATAAATCACGGCTCATATAATGAAAGTATCATAGTTGGTGTGGGAAGGAAAGAGTAATTAATTGTTTTGGAAACCGTGTGGGACCTACTTGATAGAAAAAGGGAGGAAAAGCATGAGTTTTTTTTTCAGCCAATAGAAAGGCTGCAAAAAAAACTCAGCTTTTATATACAGAGAGAAGAGAGATTGTGGCAAAATACTAATAAACATAGTCATATTTGTGGCAAAATATAAACATACCCATATTTGTGGCAAAATACTAATAAATTGTGACAAAATTAAAATTAATATACAAATTTAGGTGCAATTAAACCAACTCAAAGTAGTCGTATATTATTATCTCTCTCGTATGTGCGTGCTCATATGTTCATATATTCATATCAAAACCCTAGAAAAGCCTAATTCAAAACCCTAGAAAACCATAATAAGCTAAAAACAAATGGGAGAAATAAAGATTATGGGTAGCTACAAATATACAAATTAGGTTAAATTTAGGTGCAATTAAACCAACCCAAAGTAGTCGTTTGTTATTATCTCTCGTATGTGTTCATATTCATATAAAAACCCTAGAAAATTATAAGCGGGAAGGAAATGAAGATTATGGGTAGCTGCAAATTTTAACCTTGTTTCTTTTGCGAGAATCCCAACAAATCAATTATGGTTTCCTATAATAATTATAAAATTCCAAATCATTGAGTTTCAGTAAATCGAAACCCAGGCAAATGTGTTGACGCCTATACTTATTTGTTTTGTCTGGGTTTCGATTTACCTTTGAAAATCAAAATTTGGCTGGGAAAGAGAAAAAACAAACCTTTAGAGAAGTAAGGAAAACAAATTTGGAGGCATAGTAGCTAAGTTCATTGATTAACTTCAAATGGAGAGGCATGAAAGCAGCGAAGAATTTGAAAACGATTTCGACGTAGGTAACAGGGTTTCGAAAGATCATTTTTTGTTTTGACTTAATAAAACGGGAAAGATTAGCAATTAGTAGTAGGTAAGGTGATATTTTGATTTTGTTGTTGTCGCCTTTGTTTTTCTGAGTTTTAGCCTTGCATTTGATGATCAAAACAGGAAATTTTCTTTTAACATTAAAAAAACAACTTGTTGAAGGAAATGAAGGTGTCGTTGCTTTTGAGGGGTTTTGCGCCGGTGTTGTTGCCAAATGAGGGGTAGTAGTAGTAGGATTTTACTCGAAAAGCCATTGTATCATTTGTGTGGGTCGAGTTGTGAAATGGCGACTCGAAATGAATTAAACTTTGGGTCATAAGTCTTTATATAATAAGGGTGGTGTCCTAGGTAGTAGGTAGGGTGTGTATTGGTGCGGTGTGGTGTGGTCTGAGTGTGTGACAATAACATTCAAATTAAGTCACTCTCCGTCGTCCCTCAATTTAAAGCTCAACGGCTGCTAAAGCTTTCCGCCGGCCAGTAAAAAAATTAAGCAAAAAAATACTGAGCTATTTAGTCGGCTTTTGGTCGGTAAATGACAAAGTCTGTCATTCGATTGGTCGGTAATGATTTTTACCAAAAACAATTAGAAACTATTTGGGCGGCATTCGTTGGTAAAAGCGGTAATCAGTCGCAAAAAAACATAGTAGGCCTTATTTTTCCTCTATTGCTCCCTCGGCCGTTTGCTATATTTTCGTGCAAAATTTTTAAAGTATATCGAAAGACGTCCGGACACAATTTCTGCAACAACAAAATGTCTTTTAAATTAAAAGAATTTTAACAAAGTCTTACAACCATGTCTACAAACATATTACATGCAAAGTTTCATACACAACCATCACCAAAGTGTCTTGTTCCATAGACAATAATGCATACATAAACATCTCCAACATACATACCATTGCATGATACCATATATATCTCAACTTGAAAACCAATCCCGCCTCCGCCGGAGTTATCATCATTAGTGTGACACCCTCAAAAATTGCGGAAAAATTAAACACGTAATTTCTAAATAAGAATTGCATGGATATGTTTGTAATAGGTTCATTTGAGTAAAAACCTGTAATTTTTAAAACCTGAACCTGTTATAAAGATATCCTAATAGAAGGTGTCAAAACATGCAAGGTCTAAACAAACTTATTTACATAACCATCGCTATAAATAGCGGAGAACAAAATGATACAAAACAAATGTACAGAGGGAGACATATGTCTCTAAAAGTGTGACATACATGTCACTACAAAATGGGAACCAATCTAAGTTCCAAGGTTACTTTGCTCGCTAGCTCGTCCGTGTACCCCATATAAGCATCACCTACCTGTCAATCGCATTTTATACAAACACGAAAGCCACAGTCAGTGGGGAGTAACTCCGAGTTCTCCCAGCCACGAAATGTCATGTTAATATAACATGAAAGCATATAAATATGAGCAAATATAATACATAGCCCATTTAAAGGCTAAACCATCAAGCTTTTCATGTGAAATTCAATATAAATAACATATAGTCCTAGTATGTGAATACTAGACCAACTCAAGCTACACTATCATGTGAGTCACATATCATACGGGAATCCAAACTCTATCAACCATAGCCGGCTTGCATCTCACCTTCTATGTTTCGTAGAATCATCAAACAAGAAAGGGCAATATATCTAGAGACAGGCATAAGTTCCTAGTACAGTCAATAGTCACTTTGTAACTCGAGTCTATACCACGAGGTAGGGAAGCTAGTATTTTAGCTCAGAGGTTACATTTAAAACATGGCCAAGATACAACTCAACCCTAATCCTAGACTGCGCAGACCTAGAGAAATGCGGATAAAACCACCGCACCCAAGACTCATGATAAAACCACATGAGTACCCTAAGGAGTCCACCAAAGGGTTGGCTAGTACTTAAGCTGACCATCCACTCACAAAATAGGCAGAAAAGTCATGCCCCAGCTTGGATATAAACCCACCAAGCCGGGAACACAAAGGCTATTAAGCCGTGAACATACACTCGTCAAAGACTATAATGACCTATCTATGACAATGACCGAAGATATTTACTTAGGACCTCGTCCCAAGTGAATACTTTAGCCAACTTAACAATAAGAAGGGCAAAAAGTCCAAACTTGTACACACAAATGATCACAACCTCGCTTATGGAAGGCTACACACGAGTATAATCAAATGATAATACAACATTACAAAACAACATGGCCAAGGCATCTAATTTCCAATATATAAATTATAAATATTTAAGCATCATTTTATAATATTCATTATCAACCAAAGTCATCCAAACTTACCCCAAAGACAAATCCCCGACCCAAGTCCCGCGACGGGTCATTGGTCAAATCAGGGCTGACCGGTTTAAACCTAATTTGACCAAACTCATTCGGTCATATTGGCCCAGCTCAGAGTCTTGACTTATTTTGACTCAAATCACACAACCCGAACAACAGCCAAACCCGGCCACACACATGCCACAAACACGCCACAAACACGCCCCACACACGGCCTGTTTTGGGGCTGTTTTGGGCAGCCCTACTATCTCCTTCCTTTTCCATCCAAAACCCGTCTCAACAATGATACAAAACCATTCCAACAACACACACACAACCATTATCAATTCAATTCAACACTACAAACATATGAAATAACCATAAAACTAATAAACTTAACAACAATAATTCATATGAATAAAACCTAACAAATTACTACTCACATAACATCCAACACATAACAAATGTAACATTATATCGTCGAGTAACTCGGAATAGTTACCTTAAGCTAGAAAAACGAAAGTAACCCTTGAGAAAACCCTAAAAACCGCGACTACCCTTCGTCCTCTACTATATATGAGTCTCCTAAGTCGTCTTCATGATCTTCACCTATTTAAAACAACAAAAACACAACAATTATCACATAAACCGAAATTATACCCAAAAATAAGCTTAAATCGAAATTAGGGAAACTGGAATTAAAACATACTAGGATGTAGATCTTGAAGAGAGGATTCCGAATATATAAATTTTGTGAAAATCGGACTAGAAACGAAGAAATTATGATGAAATTAGTGATTGAAAGAAAGAAAAAAGTTAGGGTTTGGTTGATGTTGATGATGAATGTTTTAGAACACAAATGAAAGGGTAAGGGGGCTGTCAAGAGTCAAGGGGAGTTTTGGTCTTTTTTTTTTTTTTACTCGGTTTTGATTCGTTTTGACGGAAATTCGAATTATTCGTCAAACGCGATTTTCGACAACGCTAAAGTTTTTAAACACGAGTTTACTAGAAAATTAAGTACCCCAATCCTAACTCATTTACCCAACGACCGTAAGGAATAGAAAATCCCATTTTTACGACTTTTCTTTGAAATACTCTTTTATTAAAGAAAAAGGTTTAAATATAGTTTAAATTACTTTTAAACATTTCCAAACTATCAAAAATATTATATTACTTCAAAATAAAATAAAATTATATTTTATCGAATTATTATTATTTCAATTAAATTAATATTAAATTAAAGTTGATTTAAAATATTACTTTTAAAATATAATAACGGTCCAAATTTACGGGGTGTTACAATCATCCCTCCTTTTAAAAAGTTTCGTCCCCGAAACTTAGAAGAAAGAATCATTGTATATATCTAAGTCTATCTTTTAAAATCAAATAAATAAAATTTTCAAGATATGAACGTATGAAAATATAAGTGTCCTTTCAATGGAACGGAGATACTCTTGTCGATCACTCAAGAACATCAATATTCCAATTCAAGGACATAAAAATACACTTTTACACCAACGAATGAGCAAACTAATTATCGGACGTCTCCAATAACAAGCTTTAACACCCATTGACGTTAAAACCAGTGAAAAACATTAAAATATTTTCAACACCTTTAGTTTAAAATTTTTATAATAAGGGTAATAACTCCACTAGCTATAACTAAATTCTAACTACGGTTTCTAAACACTAAGCAAGGACTATTAACGCGGAGAATACGTAAGAAAAAGGAATAACCTCACGAGAAGAGTTCGGGATATTTAGCTAACATAGAAGATTCAGGCTCCCAAGTTTCTTCTTCGACATTTCCACAACGCCAGAGGACACGAACTAGGGGCACAACTTTGCTCCTAAGTTGCTTGTTTGCTCTTTCGAGGATCCGGATCGGCCTTTCTTCCAAAGTCAAGCTAGGCTCTAAATCTAGAATTTCCTCTTGAATGACATGGCTCGGATCACTAATGTACTTCCTTAACTGAGATACATGGAAGACATTATGAACCTTGCTCAAATTCGGAGGCAACTCCAAACGGTAAGCAACGGAACCAATCTTTTCAAGCACACGGAATGGACCAATATATTTGGGACTTAGCTTCCCTTTTACACCAAACCGTTTCACCCCTTTCATAGGTGATACCTTGAGGAATACTCGATCATCAACTTCAAAGGCAAGTGGTCGACGACGGATATCGGCATAAGATTTCTGTCGGTCTTGAGCGGATTTCATGCGCTCTCTAATGATCTGAACCTGATTGACGGTCTCAGTCACCAAATCGGGTCCTAACACATGAGCATTTTGGACTTGATCCCAACAGACAGGAGTACGACACTTCCTACCATACAAAGCTTCATAAGGTGACATTTTAATAGAGGCTTGATAGCTATTGTTGTAGGAGAATTCAACAAGAGGTAAACATTTCTCCCAAGAAGTATGAAAATCTAAGGCACAAGCTCGGAGAAGATCCTCTAATGTCTGGATAGTCCTCTCAGTCTGTCCGTCTGTAGCGGCATGAAAAGCTGTACTCATTAGTAGCTTACTACCCATGGCTTCTTGTAAAGCAGTCCAGAAACGAGAACAGAATCTAGGGTCTCGGTCTGAAACTATATCTTTAGGAACTCCATGGTAGCGTACTATCTCTTTCACATAGGCACCAGCTAGAACATTTAAATTCCATGTTTCCTTGATCGGTATAAATCTAGCACATTTGGTCAGTCGATCTACAACTACCCAAACAGCATCCTTTCCACCAGTAGTTCTAGGTAAAGCCATCACAAAGTCCATGGCAATGGACTCCCATTTCCAAAGAGGAACATCCAAAGGTTGTAGCAAACCTCCGGGTTTCTGATGCTCAATTTTCACTTTCTGGCAGGTAAGACATTTGCTAACATAATCTAGGACATCAATCTTCATTCTAGGCCACCAAAATTGTAATCTCAAGTCTTTATACATCTTGTCACCACCAGGATGAATAGAATAAGGAGAAAGGTGAGCCTTAACAAGGATCCTCTTTCTCAACTCAGCTACATTCGGAACATACATTCTACCATGGTAACGAAGATATCCATCACTATCCACCACACAATTCTTAGCTTGCCCAAGCTGAATTTTTGCTTGAATGGATTTGAAAGTAGCATCTTCAGGTAGGCAAGTACGGATCTCACGGTAAAAGTCAGGTTCTGCACTCAAGGCACTAAGATGATCAAAGCCCTTCTCAACCAGGCTTATCCCTAACTTTTGAAATTCTACGATAAATTCATGAGGTAATTCACGGATAGTGTTCAAAGAGTGACAAGTCTTTCTACTCAAAGCATCGGCCACCACATTTGCTTTCCCTTCATGATAAATTAATTCAGCATCATAATCATTCACTAACTCTAGCCATCTTCTTTGCCTCATATTCAACTCTTTCTGGGTAAAAATACATTTCAAGCTTTTATGGTCGGTATAAATTCGGCAATGAACTCCAATAAGGTAATGTCTCCATGTCTTCAAGGCATGCACCACCGCAGCTAACTCAAGATCATGAGTCGGATAATTCACCTCGTGAACTCTCAGCTGTCGAGAGGCATAAGCAATAACCTTTCGATTTTGCATTAAGACACAACCTAGACCATATTTTGAAGCATCACAATAAACATCATAGTCCACACCATCCTCAGGTAAGGTCAACACTGGAGCAGTAGTCAACCTAGTTTTCAATTCCAGGAAAGCATTCTCACATTCATCGGTCCACACAAACTTAGACTCCTTCTTCAACAATTGAGTCATCGGTCTAGCTATCTTAGAAAAATCTTTCACAAATCGACGGTAATAACCCGCCAAACCAAGGAAACTTCGAATCTCAGTCACATTTTTCGGACTCTTCCAATCAACAACGGCTTCAATTTTGGCAGGATCTACCATAATACCATCTTTGGATATGACATGTCCAAGAAAAGCTACTTGATGCAACCAAAATTCACATTTAGAGAACTTAGCAAACCACTTTTGACGACGAAGAATGTCTAAAATGATACGGAGATCTTTGACATGATCTTCATCATTCTTTGAGAAAATTAAGATATCATCAATGAATACCACAACACATTTATCGAGGTACTCACTAAAGGTACAATTCATTTGATCCATGAAGATAGCAGGAGCATTAGTCAATCCGAAAGGCATCACTTTAAATTCGAAATGTCCATATCTCGTGCTGAAAGCAGTCTTAGGAATATCGGATTCACGAACTGGAATTTGATGATAACCCGATCTAAGATCAATCTTGGAAAAAGTAGAAGCACCACGTAATTGGTCAAAGAGATCATCAATTCGTGTAAGAGGATATTTGTTCTTGACTGTCACCCGATTAAGTTCACGATAATTGATACAAAGTCGCATAGAACCATTTTTTTTCTTCACAAAGAGAACGGGAGAACCCCAAGGAGAAGCACTAGGCCTAATAAAGCCTTTCTCAATCAAGTCATCAAGTTGGATTCTCAACTCTTTCAATTCGGAAGGAGCCATACGATAAGGAGCTTTAGCAATTGGTCCAGTTCCAGGAACTAGATCAATGGAAAATTCAACATCTCTTTCAGGAGGAATTCCGGGTAATTCATCGGGAAAAATATCTGGATATTCACAAACAATAGGAACATCCTTCAAAGGAGGAAGAGAAGAATCAGAAGTAGTCACTACGCATAGAAACGCTTGATGACCCTTCTTCAAAACATTCATCATTTTCATAGCTGAGATTAACTTCACACTAGCTTGCTTTCTAACTCCTTGATAAGATACACGAGTACCCAAAGGACTTTTAAGAATAATCTTTTGATCTCGGCATTCGAATCGAGCATGATAAGTAAATAACCAATCCATGCCCAGAATAACATCAAATTCTTCAAGTGGGAATCGAAAGAGATTAGCCGGAAAAATAGATCCCGATATTGATATAGGAACATTGGAATAGATATTAGAACAGGAAAAGATGTCACCGGAAGGTAAAGATATATCCGTGCTTTCACCAAGCGAAGATTCAAGAGGTAATTTGTCGGAGAGTTTCATCGATATGAATGACAAAGAAGCACCTGTATCGAATAAAACTAAACAAGGAACTTTAAATATTAAGAACGTACCAGTGACTATATCTGGGTGTGCCTCAGCCTCAGCACGGCTCATCAAGAAAATACGACCTCTCGGTCTCTCAGAAGTAGCAGGTGTAGTAGCAACAACAGTCTTCTTCGCAGGACATACATTAGCCTTGTGTCCAGGCTTGTTGCAGAAGAAACATATAATAGGCCTATCCCTATCAAAACAACCAACTCCGGGATGTGCTGGCTTCTTACACTGGTAGCACACACGATCCTTCAGTCCTTTGTTGTTGCTAGGAGATAGATTACGAGCACCTTGATTTGCTTGACCACTCGGAATAAACCTTCTCTTATTAGGATAAGAGGGAATGGAAGAAGCAACATAAGGCCTAGAAGGAACAACGTAAGGCCTAGGAGTAGGATAGAATGGCCTCTTGCCAAGAGATGTACTAGAAGCACGAGCCTCTTCATCAATAGCTTTAAGAGAGCTCTCGGCACATAAGGCATCATCGTAGATCGAGACAAAGGATGTAGAATCTCTACGAATCATACTCTTAAGCTTTGGAGTAAGCTTTTCAAGATAAAAGAAAACTTTTTCATCTTCATTTTTGACAAGTCTAGTGGCATAGTGAGAAAGTTCATTGAATTTATCGGTAAAGGCTTGAATAGAAAGATTTCCTTGCTTCAATTCCATGAACTCTTTAAGTCTTTGTTGTTTCAGCTCTTTTGGATACTAGTTTCAACTAGATCCTTAAAGCGATCCCAACCAAAGCCAGGTTCAAGAATAGAAGTAGGACCAGTCATAGACCACCATCTATCCGCTTCTTTCACAAGGAAATGAGAAGCCAATTTCACCTTGTCACCTTCACGAACTTCATACAAGGCAAATGTAACAACCCGAAAAGTACCCTATTTTTCTAGTGAAAATATTTTACGGATACTTTTCAGCCTATTTAAGTTTTAAAGTGGAATTTATTGTTTCCAGTCGAATTTGGAATTTCCGAGTTCGTATTTGGAATTTTTGAGAGATTCCATGAGAATTCCCGTTTTTAAGTCAACTTTGACTTTCGTTGACTTTTTCCTACTCGCCTTGTAATTTGAAAGACCAAAATTTTATTTAAAAAAATAATAAATTTAATTTATTTTTATTAAGATTTATTTGATTTTATGATAATTTAATATAATTATTTTGAATTTATTCGGAATTTAAGAGAAGGTTTTACGGTTTAAACCCGAACATCATTTAACTATTCCCGAGTCATCTTAAATCCCGAAACAAACCCGAAACTCGACTTTGGCATGAGTCACACGCCCCATGTCATCTTTTTCCACTCACTTTGGATATTTTCATTCTTTTGATTTAACTAATAATAATATCTTAGATATTTATAACTTTATCGATCCGTTAACTTAAATTACGCAAATCGTTTACAAAACAGACCCGATTACTACCCAAATCACACGGCTCTCCCTCCTCTAATAGGACTAGATATTTTCCTTTCTTTTCATTACAATAACATAATATCTAGATATTTGGTTTAATTAACTTAATATCTAAATTATATCTAATCAATTACCGTAATATAATTATTAAACCCGAGTCAATTCCGTAACAACAATTTCAAAACCCGACTCATAAATTCTTCTATAACTACACGGCTACTCTCCTCCATTACTCACTAACTACCTTTTCATTTTACAATAAATCAACTTAAGATCTAATTAATCGTTCTTCATCGTTCTTCGTTCTTCGTTCTTCATCGTTCTTCGTCGTTCTTGAGCAAAATCGTCACAAAACCTTCATTTCTTAATTCAAATCCGTCCTAACTTATATTTCTAGAATCTCCTCTTCGCTCTCCATCTTCAAGTACGGTTTATTTTCAATTCCGTCAAAATCGTTTTCAACACTTTAATTATGGAAAATCAAGTTTTAATTCTAATAATGTTTTTCTTGTCATTTCTTATAGGGGAAGATTTTGAAGACGAGTTTGGTGACTCGTATATTTTAGGAGAAGACTAGTAGACGGGTTTATACTTCTTATTTTTTTTGGTGCTAATTGATTTTGCTAGCTAAGGTAACGATTCCGATTTACTCGACGAATTAATGTCACATACCTTTTGTTTTGGTTATGTTGTTGTTATTTACGGTTTTAGTTAGTAACATGATAAGTAGTTGTTATTATTATGTTTTATGAATGTATAACATGTTTAGTGTTCTTGACATATTGGGATGATTTGTTCATAATCATGATTTTTGTATGGATGATGGTTAAATTGGTTGTTAAAATGGTTGTTTGTTAATTAAAACATGTTGGAATTAATTTGGTGTTTGTTGTTGTTGGGGCCGTGTAAAATGGCTGAAAAACCAGCCCAAACCAGGCCGGTTCGGGCCGGTTCAGGCCGGTTCAGGCCCGGTCCAGGCCGGTCTGGATTGGTCCGAGTATTGTCCTTGGGGTTTGTGTCGATACTTGATTGTTTTGTTGTTGTTTTGACGGGTTTTAAATATGTTAAGCATGCGGGAAAATATTAAGAAACGGTTTTAGAATTTTAATCAAAACAGCCCAAACCAGGCCCGTGGGCCCAGTCCAGGTCCGGTTTGGTCTCGGCCCAAATCAGCCCGTGGGTCCCTTCCATGGACTTGTGACGGTTTTTGAGTTATTGTTATTTTATCGTGTTTTGTAATATTTAGCAAGTGAGAAATGTTAATAAGTAAAATATTTAATAAAAAGGTTTTTCATAAAATTATTATTTCTCACATGTTAGAAATTATAATACGAGATCGTAGTTTAATTTGATATCCATTAAGTCAAGCGGGTTTTTCGTAAGATTTAATAAGTCACATGTTAGAAGTTTTAATAAAATAACATGTAATGAATATGTTGATTTTTATGTCTAAGTCTAATTGGTAAAGACTCTGTTTCTAGCCGGTTTGACCAAACGGGTTTGGTCAAACTAAGATCTAGTCAGCCCCGTTTTGACTGATGACCCGTCGCGGGACTCGGGTCGGGGATTTGTCTTCAAGTAAGGTTTGTATTTAATTAATGAATTAGCCTTAGTAGATATGAGGCGATATGATATTTGAATATGATTTATATGCAATTAGTCACATGATAGGAAGTGTTTCCCGTGACTGTTTGATTGTATGATTTGTGTCGTGTTGACTAAGTACCCATAGAGAATTATGAATATATGGCGTCTTGACCATTCTAATTCTAAATGAGTATCTTGGATCATGACATTGATAGGCCTTACTGTCTTTAACGAGTATATGTTCACCGCTTGATAGCTTTTGTGTCACGGCCTGGGGGGTTTATCTCCAAGCCGGGGCATGGCTGCCTAATCCATTTTGGGAATTCCACTTTGGGAATGGAGCCAGCTTAAGTACTAGCCATCTCTGCTTAGGGGGTCGCCTAGTAGAGTTTCTCATGTACTGTTTTGTCATGGGACGGGGAATGGAATAGCTGTTGTCGCTAGGTCTGAGCAGTCTAGGACTAGGATGTTTTCCTACCTTGTGGTATAGCCTCGAGTTACAGAAGTAGACTATCGCCGTACTAAGAACTTATGCCT